>CM032062.1:14726597-15234729 GCA_018831715.1 Matsumurasca onukii | reverse complement strand
TGTACTATTATTTTAATGCATTGCATCAAACGATCTTAAACTACAATTAAGGACGTGTGTGTGTCTTAAGTTATAAATCTAAACGGCTGCCATCAGAACTGGCTGTCTTCCAATAGCTGTCTGTCCAGATAACGGCTGACTTAAAGTAATTAATAAAATTATTAAAGATTACCAGGTTAAATCTTCCATTTTTTCATACGGTATAATGTTTTTATACAAATCCTATATTTTGGCACTCTTCAGAGCATACAATTAACAAACAAACGACTTATTGCTAAATTGATATTAATTACTAGTCAATAATTGATTTGTTATATTTTATCCCATATACTAATACCAGGTGTCCAAAAAGAACTCCTACTTTTAACTTTTTTATTTATTGTAAAATGTACGAATTACAATGACTAATCCATTAAATGAAAGGTAATGCAATACAATCGTGTTACACTTCGAGGTTAAGTGGTGGAGAGTTTTGTAGTCTAACTTCGTCTCGTTAAACAAGACAAACTTTACCTTTTTTTACACTTTGATATGCTAACCATTTGTAGCCCTGCAGATATTCAAGCGATATTCAATCTTTCTCCAGAGTTCTTATTAGTAAACATAACAGGTATGACCGATGCTACTTCTGCTAAGATTCTCTGACGAAGATGGTCAATGTTACGTAGATTCTCTGAATACACAAAGTTCTTAATAACATTCCACAGGAAAACATCTTATGGTGTTAGGTCGGGGCTTCTAGGAGGATCTATCTTCCTGGGAATCGGGCATCTAAGGTTAAGCACACACATTGTTTGTAATACGGCGGAGCGTGACAAAACTGCGCTCAAGGTCAAACAGCTGTACTAAACTGATTTCCAACGTACGAAATTAAAACTCACAAGTGTAACCTACAGCACCAAAGGATTATTACTCATCCGTTTTAACTACTACTATCATGAGGTATTTTTTTTAACTAGGGAGTTCTTTTTGGGACACCCGGTACAACTAGTGACATATTGTAACATTCTTTTCGGAGTAATTAAGCTTTTGGAAAATAAAAGTTTTCTATTCAAAAGTCAAGTCGGCAATTTTGTTTAATTCAAACAACTTAGCGTTTATTTAATATTTTGTGAACAAATCATTTAGTTTGTTGTAGACTACTAAAGATATTGTTTTTGCGAGATTTTTAATATACAGTTAAATAGTGTATTGTTTGCTCCACAAAGCCCGCTGTCCTGGAAAACTCAATATTCTAAGTTATACCAACATCTGTTATTTTCCATCTGCGGGTCCAGCCAAGATATGTTAGTTTACAAAACAAATGTTTACTCACAGTTCAATGACAGCATGTAACAGCTGTTTTGCACTGTTAGTTGACATTTCAACAGCCTAAGTACATGATATTGTTAATGATTCCTAGCCAATATTAGTGACCAAAATGAAGAGTACGGGTAGAAAAACAACCCTAAATACAATACATTGCAATATGCGTATTTAAAGTGGAGAAGGAATATGTCCTTGCAAATAACTAGTACTAAAGGTTAATTTAAAAAAAATAAAGTAAAATTTACTACAGCTTTCAGGACCAACTTTTTGACATCAGCTAGCTTTAAATTATAATACTACAAAGCTGGTTGCACAGGTGACTAACTGGTGATTGGTGACTGAACGAGTAAATCTTTAGGCACATCCCAGCATGCTCTTCTCAACCATATATTCTTTTTGAAACTCTCAAAGTGAAACCTTCTTTTTAAGGCTCTGACAAGTTGGCGCAAAAAAAATGGCGTATGATAATTTGCCCGTATATTTCAAAATAAACGAACAGTTGTTAAAGTATTATTTGCTCTGAAATAAGAAAGTTATCTGTTTTGCATCACAGCGGTAAACCAGTTTACATGCACCCGAAATACGAGGCCTTAGGACGAGTGGAGGTCTGAAGGCGCAGCCTCCTAGCGATCGGAGGGTGAATTAACTCATTTACAAACAATCTTAAAGGCTTTTCGTCTTCACTCTTTATCCTTGTCTGTGTTAAAAAACACGTTATTGATCTTCTTGAACTAATTGAGCATGAATAGTTTAATTAAAATACATTTGATTGAGCTAATCAAAATGTTTACGAAATGTTTCAAAAGTTTTCTCATAAATTAATTTGTTTAATTATATAGACTCTTGATCAAGGCTAAGAGGCGTTTGTTAAGTTAAGGGTCAACCACAATTTGGCCTCAACTAAGGGAACAGCTTAAATTGAATTCCTTCCTACCTCGAACCACTCTCTACTGCCCTCCCTTCAGTATGACTGGCTTGAAAAGATGACTTAATCGAAGACCATCTAACTAATAGTTCCTAGTAGACTTTACTTGTTTTAATAGGAAGAAAAGCTGTGCAATAATCAAACAAATTGTTACAAACAAAATACATCATATTATGAGAAGTATGGTTTGTTATTGTTGTTCAGAACTATGAAAACTCTCTGACGAATATCTTTGAACAGTTCACCACAAATGCGTTTATTTTTACCACTTGATTGTGCTTTTAACCGAGTTATAAAATTAATACTGAACGTTTAAGTCAGTTTGTATTTACATAGAACTTTACATAAACTACTTCACAGCTTTTGGCACGTTTACATTATGAATACATGTAAAAATAATGATTGTATTTAACTGAATTAAATCAAATTTTGGCGCCCAATACTCTTCCGGCTCCACAATTCAGTTTTCTTTGTTCAGTTTCCAAATCCCACGTTAAAAAAGCAGCTATTGCTTTGGCAGTAGTTTCAGAATATTAAGCCTTTACTATGTTGTATTTATTTGTAGGCCTTGAGATTTAAGCATCACAGTGTGAAAAACAGCTTAGTGTGCTCAGTAAACCCATAGTTTTGGTTATTAAAATAACTAGTTGTACGTGAAACTCAACTATCATGTTACTACAATGTTACATTACCATAAACTAACAGGGGTTTGTGCTAAGTGGTAAAGGTTCTCATTTCACGGTCTATGGAAAGACATTAAAGATAAAGCAAATACTAGTTTGTTAACTAGAATTAAAGGCAGGACGTTTCCTTCACATCTTAACATTTAATAAGAAACCCAACCATTTCAAATCAAAGCCAAACTGCCTCGAACCATTGAGATGTGACAACCCTATTTCAGATTTACGCTATGATCACTGCATTATGATAGCATATCTTATATTTGGTTAGTACACGTAAAATGGAGCTACGTTTAGAACACCTTTTAGTACAATACGTCAAAGATATACTGTATCTGTATGAATAATGGAAGGATAACTAGAACAACAGAAGATGCCAACAACAGTTTGTTGACAATTAATTTTTAAATGTGTAAATGGTAAATATGCTTATATTGCAGCTTTGACATGGTATATTTGAAAGGTCTGATGTGTTCTTGAAGTCGTGTGTTTAATGGGTATTTAAGTAGAGCCCTGATAAAAGAAGATGAATTGAAAATTGATGCCTTTGATTGATGAAGCGTCAGTGGAAACTCTCTTTTAGATGTTGGTTTGGAAAAACATAAAGACCAGTACAGTTAAAGCCCCAGATATATAAGTGGTAATGTTAGAGTAACTTTACACTATAAATCATTATAGTGCACCTGCAAACCTAAATAGCCGGGACTCATGTTTTCTTCCTTCAATGTTAACTTCTGTCGTCATAAACTATTAATTCTCCCGTTTAAAACGGCAAAAATGACGGAAAAATTATCAGTGCCGTTAACAGTAATCTCAAGACTTTGTAATTGGATCAAACCCCCAGTGTGTAATATAATTTTTAATCACTATCGCTTGTAAAGGAATTGTTCTATTTCAGCTCAAATAACACTTCAATCAACATTTTTTTCTCAAAATATCATCAAGGCAAATTACACTTTTACAAAATAGGCAAACACATGTTATAACTGTGTTTTATTGATCATGTCATTGAATGGTAAAGGTTTACTGTGAGTATTAAGCAAGGTATAATTTTAGTCGTCGCCCCCCGTTTAACCCAGTTCTTTTGATGACTGTCCGAAATAGCTTGGTTACAGTCTGTATGCAGTATAAAAACCGATTAGTCACTCAGTTTCTATAAAACGTTATGTTACACATTTAGTGGCCTCATAAAAATCTAAAACACCTCGTACAACAAAACATCAAAATCGCAACAGTTTCGACACTAATCGAAATCGCTGCAAAACCGATTGCTTTTATACAAATCTGGGATTGAAATGAAGAGTCAACTGTACGGTGAATTGAACATCTACCGTTTTATAATCTGCGTACGCTTTAAACTCCTGGCTTAATCGCTAGCAGTAGATTATTTCAATTTCAATCCTCTATGCATTTTAAAATATCGTTCCGTATGTTGTATTTAATTGTGTATATTTTATTTTATATGTTTTGTGTTTAAAGCTTTTAAAGGAAGATTAAACTGTAAAATAGGCATTCAAGATAGTTTTTGTCAGCTGTGTTTAGAGTCAAGGTCAGGTTCCCACAAACCAACTAATTTGTTATGAATTGTTACTAATTGCGTTTACGTGTAAACTTGTCTAAGTTTTTTACCTGGTGTTGTAGTAGTTTACTGTATAAAATATTGTGTGGTATATACCGTATGCAACTGGCTGATGTGGTGCTTGCAGAGGTAGGATACACATAGAAACTGTAATGGACTGGTACCGGTATTTTAGCTGTTTGTCACGTGGATAGCTGAACAAACTTAGTTGCAACGTGACGGTTTTCAATTATAAATTCAAAAACTAAGTTTAATCGTTGAAAGATGGAACGTCAAAGAACATGGTTTGGACCAGGGACATCTGGTGGTAACAGACTGTTAGTAGTAACGTACGTGCCGTATGTAAATATGAAATATAACAACTGAGTTACAACATTAGTTAGACTATTAACTGAAAGGTTTCAGTTGATAGTAACAACTTCCCCAGTGGGTTGCAAATGGGCTTGAATGGATGTATGGTTTGTAAACTGTGCAAAGCTCATTATTCCAAAGCAAACAACGTCCGCCATCACACGGGATGAAAATATGAGAACTAGTAAAAGTAGTTTAACCTTCGTAAGACTCGTAAATAAATAATTATAATTGACTGAGTTACATAACTTTATTAGTTAGAATATTCACATAAGGGTTGAAGAGCTAATGTAACAACTTCCCAAATGGGTTCCAAATGGAAACTTGTAAATGGATGTATAAAGTTTGTAGTTTAACTGTGCAAAGCTCATTATTCCAAACAAACAAACGTCCGCCATCACACGGGATGAAAATATGAGAACTAGTGAAAGTAGTTTAACCTTCTACGTAAGACTCGTATGTAAATATAATAATTATGTACTGACTGAGTTACACACTAACTGTATTAGTTAGAATATTCACATAAGGGTTGAAGAGCTAATGTAACAACTTCCCCAAATGGGTTCCAAATGGAAACTTGTAATGGATGTATAAAGTTAGTAGTTTAACTGTGCAAAGCTCATTAATACAAAGCAAACAAACGCCCGCCATCACACGGGATAAAAATATGAGAACTAGCGAAAGTAGTTTAACCTCCTACGTAAGACTCTTATGTAAATATAATAATAATGGACTGACTGAGTTACACACTATCACATTAATTGTGTTATTTAGAATATTCACATAAGGGGAGAACTAATTAACAACTTCCACAAATGGGTTCCAAATGGAAACTTGTATTGGATGTATAAACTTAGTAGTTTAATAACTACAATCTTTTTAAAGTTATTAATTTATTAACTTTAATACGTCTTATTTTATTATTTTTTTAATTTCTTACTTGATATATTTTTGTTTTAAGTATCTTATTTCTGAGATCCATAATTTATTGACTTTGAGCAACTCGCTTAAGCAAAAGAAAGAACTAGTATGGGACAATCAATAATTATATGAGACAAATCATAATATGCCTGCGTCCGTGGCTCAGTGGGTAGAGTCACGGCTTGCAAAAGCAGCGGGTTCGATTCAGCGCAGGCACAAGGGTTTGGACCGCCTTCCCTAAAAGCGTTTTGTGATGCCCACAAACCCTAGGTTAAAAACACATTAAAATGCCATTGGCGTAAACATTTAAAAAAAATATAGATATATATATATATACTTTACTGTACTGAAATAATGTAAGTAATTAATGTTGTCTGAATGGTCCAAGAAGATTTGGTTTCATTTGGTATACTAAATTTTCACCTCTAATCTAATTTCAAGTGTTGATCTTAAAATCTACTAACACAACTGACCACTCACACCTTTCACACTCTCTACTGCCAATCTTCTGTACTTCTTTGTGTCCTTTCTCCCTCTCCAGCAGCATTTCTCCTCTCCATCAAACAGGGTGTGGCCTAATAAATGATTGGTTAAGGTGTCCTTTAATTGTCTCCAGCGTGAAAAGCTTCCTCTCGACTGCTGATGAGTTCTGACCGAAGGCATGTCAATTGTTGTTCCCAATCGTTTTGCGCTCTCTTCTCAGATTGTGCTGAGCCGATGCCTACATAGTGTCATTGTGTTTTGAGATTGAATTTGCGGCACCTCATGTTCACCTGAGCTTCAAAGAGCTCTGAACGATATAGACGAATATTGTAAGTCTACAAAAATTCTCATAGTCTTACACATTAATCAACGACATTAATGTAAGCGCCATAAAAAAATTAACTCCCTACTTTGTCATATGCTAATTCTATTTTAAGGGAAGGGAAAAGCAATTTCCCTTAGCAAGTGACAAGTTGTATAGGCCTACACTATTATTTGTAGTGTTACAAGCTTCTAAATAAAGAGGGGTGTGACTATAATATGGTTATTCCGGCTCCCATCACGTCAAAACCTCATCATGAGTAGCTAGAATTATTTCAAAAACACTGTGGAGTAGGCTATCTATCGTCAGTGATTGGTTGAAAATCAGTTCATACAACTTATATTAAAATTGACAGTTACATATGTATTTTTAATTTTTTACAACAAAGAAAGTGTGTTAATATTAAGACTTTATGAATAAATGTAATATAACTAAACACAAGAAAACTCTTCGTGTTATAAGAATCTAGATAAACCAGCAGACAATAACAACATCACGAAACAATGGAACAGTGGAAACAAGTTAAGTCTCCCTCGATAACCTAAGGGAGTTGTTGATCCTTTCTGTCTTCAGCGTGGCTTTCCTTCTACAGTACACATTAAGGTAGATTAAATACAGGTGTGAAAGACAATTTACTTAGATGTTAACAAATTACTCCTAAATACGCCTTTAATACACCAAAAGGGAGGTTATATAATGAATATTATGGTGTTATTCTGTAGCTTATATTTGTACACATTACATTTTCGTTATAGATAAAATTCGTCATAGTTCCTGAAGCTGCAACTCAAATGCAAAAAACGTGGTCGAATGATGTATTAAAACACCTAAACAAGTATTACACAAATACTCTTCTTTCTGTAATTTTAACAAAACTAATGTTGTCCTAAAATCATAGATAAATAGGTACCAAAAGACAGATTGCCTAATTTGAACAAGTACAAGATATATTTAAATCAATAAAAATTGTAGCTGATACATGAACACGATTATCTTTGAAACACTCCTTATGTATGCTATGGTGAAACCTATCTTCAGAACTCATGAGGACACTAATACTGTCAAGTGTACTTTTAATCAGATAAGCCAACATAAAAACACTAATATCTGGCAGTTCTGCGTTGTTAAACTCTTCAACGATCCAATAGCTGAGGGTATTACTAAAGACATTTGAAGACACACTTGTTTGGACCGAACCGAGACTTGAACCCTGGTCTCTCGCGTGCCGGGCGATTATGCTGACCACTACGCCATGCGGCCCAATACCGAGAAATACGTAAGTGGCATCTCAGACTAACATAGGCTGCACTCTTGGCACCAGGAAAAACCAGAATATATAAGTGGAACGTACAAAAAGAATACATACTTTAATATAGGTTGGCCTGTTTCTCGAAAATTACGTAGCTATTGAAAAATGTTCTAAATTTAAGTTGTCAAATGTGTACAAAATGCCTAATGAATCTGGACTTACCTTTACTTGCAATTTTATATTTTTACATTTATCTACAAGAAGTATGTTTAATAAATGTATTTCTCTCTTGCATTTACTAGATTACCTAACTATTCTAATCTATTACATTAAATAGTAACCAATATATTAAGAAATATAGTAACTAGCAATAAATAGGTGACAATACAAGTCAACAATGATCTGTGGGACTAAAGAACGAGGAAAGTAATATCCATTCATATTGAAATCCCGAATGGAAAGGAGTATTCAGTGTCACAGAATTGTGTGTCTCAGATATTAATTGTTCCTTGCTTCTGTACTCTTGATGCAAGTGAGTATTGTGCATGAATGCCTGATCCATATATCTG
This sequence comes from Matsumurasca onukii, assembly GCA_018831715.1. Lineage (NCBI taxonomy): Eukaryota > Metazoa > Arthropoda > Insecta > Hemiptera > Cicadellidae > Matsumurasca > Matsumurasca onukii. Next base: position 15,226,342 of record CM032062.1, on the reverse strand, counting down.
CCCCAGGTCTTCCAAAATCTATTCAGACTATTTAGGTCATCAATACGAAAGGGGGAACTTATCTTTAACATTAATGTAGAAATAAGATTAATTTTTTGCCCCTTGGATATCAAATTTATAATGTTACATAGGTTTTCAGTTAACTCTTTGAATATCCAAAAATTGTTTGAGAATTTTTTATTTACGGGACGTTTAATAATTATAAAGGCATCTTCGTCCAATGTGCAATTTTGTTTGGAAACTCGCCTGTTTTTCAATTATTAAAATTGAAAATGAAGACACATAAAGTTACACGCTAAGACAAAACACCGAAATAAATTAACATATTTCACAAATAACATAACGAAACACACCAAAATAAATAATTAAACTAAGTTTTCAACAAGTAGGTCTACACATACAAGAATGAACAGATCACAGCGGACGTGGATGGATGACTGGTCAACAAGGTTAGAAAACCCCTACTCCTTGTGTACAAGCAGTGTTGTGACCAGTAGCTACTGCTGATACAGATGACTTCTGATTCAGCAGATTATACATAATGTGCGATTTGAAACCTAGTTTTTCATTCGACAGACAGTTGCTAGTTTCTTCATTTCTGAAGGTTTTATATATTTCTATGTCTTCCAAAGTGCATTGATCCATTTTCAAAGAAATGTAACCTTTCCAGGCTACTATGCCCTATCTGGCTCATAGTATGATTGACCAAATGCTGTGCAAAACTAGACTAGTGAACACTTCGGCAATCTGGCCCATGCTCTTTGTAACGTATATTAGCGGATCCGTGGCTAATTGGTATCGCGTGCGACTCCGGAGCTCATCACTCCGGCGGCGCAGGTTTGATCCCCGCATTAATCACTTACAATTTGTAATGTGACTAATACGGTGACGCTAGGTAAAGGTCGAGGTTGAGTGGTAGAGAGGACTTTGTATTCCTAACTTCGCCTCGTCAAACAAGACAAACTTTACCTTTTATATTAAAGAAACTACCAGTTCTGACTGCACGGAAACCTACGTAGGACCAACTGGCCGTTCCTTGAATATACGTTATAAATATCACCGGCCAGACTGTCTAAGTGTTCAGGAAAGGTATAGTTTTGCACAGCGTTTAGTCGATACAAACAATAATTTCTGTGTTTCGACGTAATATGTGTAACTTTATGTGTGTTTCTTCATTTTCAACTTTAGTAACGAAGCCAACAGGCGGATTTTTAACAGAACTGCACGTCTAACGATGATGTTTTTGAATCGTATCGTCGTTAATAATAAATAATTAATTTATTATTTATTTTAACAAATAAATTCTAAAAAAAATACATACTTTATAGTAATAATTATAAGTTATTACTGAATAATAGGGATGTAACAAAACACATTTTTCGGACATTGACGGAGGTAATTAAAAACCTATTTCATTGTATAATTATGTCATAGTCAACCGATAAAACAACCACTTGATTAGGTCAACTATATTCTTCTTAAAGAATGTACTTCGTCGTCGTAAAAAATTACTAAGTTGATCTTAAGTTTGTACCTTGGTGAAACGTTGTTTCTATCAATTTATTCCTATTTCAAAGTACAGTAATATTACATTGTAAATTACATGTATTAAACTCTTGAGATCGATTCATCATGCTTCCATCATTTTGAAGTTAAACCCACTCTACCAATGTTCATATTTAAACAATATGAAGTATGGCTTTTAAAACGTGGTTCAGGACATTGAAACGTCGGTTAAAACCAAGCAATCGAGTATTCCAGTGCTCTTGGTGAAACTTTTAAACTCGCAGTTGCCAACCTGGCTCCCCGTATCCTCATCACTAGACGATCAGGTTCTCGTATTTCAATGTGTCCCAGTCTGATGTACTGTTCGATGAATTCGCCTCATAATTTTGATTGGTATTATTCAATAACCTCCAATCAAAGGTTATTATTCGGTAACCGTTAAAAATAATAACCCGTGGGGACATGGAGGAACATCGAAATGACGGCTTTGCACACAAATAATGGTTACATTCAGCGATAACAATGTTGAGTCGAGTTCAAACCACCAGGGCTTTACCATAGCGGTAATGTGTTTTGTTGTAATTACACGACTTTAAAACCTTTTCTAGAATAAATGTAAATATCAAGTTTACATTTTCGTAAGTACCAACTTATACTGTAAAACAAACGCTTCTTTTAATAATATGAAATATGGTTTTGACGAGGTTTTATGACTTGGTGACATTTTATTGAGACACGTTGTATTACCAGGAAGATAAGATAATTCCGAAAGCGTCGTGGTTTGCAATAAAATGCAGTTATTTTTAAGGGTGATTTTCGATTCAATGTGATGCCAAGAGTAGTTAAGATAAAAAACGCGCAAGACCTGAAGGCAGAATTGACACTGGACAGCGTTTGCTCTTGAATTACGAACTCTTACACTGAAGTCCATAATTTAAACACAAAATGCCAAGCATCGTAAACCTTGTACTTTGTAACTAACTTGACATTAAGTGCAATCATAAAGTATGTATACGTACGAATAAGATCCAATAAACACGAGCAATTTCTAGAGTCGTACAATCCTTAAAAAAGTTATATCCCGTCAATAAAACAAACTAGTTGAAACAAAGATTAGTTTCCTTTAGTTATAATATTTGACAAACATATATTCCGAGGAAATAAAACATAAATGTCAAACAAATGTTTTCCTTAGCCACAGAAAGTGACTTAGTGTTGGACAAGTGCCATGTTGCACTTCCTGCCATTGACACTGTTACACAATACTGGCTCGTATATCTCCATCAATGTGTAGTTCTTGTTTACATATCTAGCACTTGTAATTTGTGGGAGATATGTTTTTATAAAGAAATACGTAGTTGTGGATAGAAATTAAACTGGAGATAAGCACTTAAAAGCTGTTATCTTAGTAAGCCACTGAAAAAGTAACCTTAAATGCATGTAATGAGTAGGGTCATGAGATATCAAGATGCTATTCAAGAAAATGTAGCTATAGAAGGGACATTTATTAAAATGAGACAAATATAATGGAAAATACTTTGCCAACCATGTCAATTTCTTACCGAGGACATTGAAAATACGTTTTGGAGGTGTATATGAGTACATTGGTTTGCCGTATAAGTATGTACGAGTGGTTATTGCCGCTCCATTCCAATATCCAAGGAAACCCCAAAACTAAGCATTACCAGAAACGTGGATTCCTGTTGCCCGCCACCAAGCTTCCCTCCACCGTATAATATGGAATATTTTTATAACACACTGTCTTAAATAAGAATAAAAATTGTTAAATAGGGAAAAAGGTCTACAACCGTGCTCATAATTGCTTAAACCAGAAGAAACCTTCTATTTATGGAATAGGCTCAGAAACTGGTTGGCTGACAAAGTGATTTATAGTGATAAATGCTTTTACAAGTGCAAAAAATAATTTATTTTATTTTATTGTCATTATTCAAACCGAATAATTTTAATGTTTACAATGTATATCTTTACATTTTTATGGTATATAAATTATGTTTTTTTGCAACGTCACACTTTATACTTTTATAAACCTTGCTCTGATTCTACTACAAGTATATCTCTAACATGAAATAAACCTACTTTCTCTTCTCCCTACGATGTATGGTAACGTAGGTGAGTTACCCTGAAACAATTTGAAAGTGAAATTATATTAAAATCTACTGATTAACGACTACAGTTATGAAACCTTAAAATATGGACTATTGTCCCGGACTCAACTGAATATCTAAAACTAAAGAAATAAGCATAAGAATGGTACTACTGTTTTATAAGACCTTTAGTTGACACATGGCTGCTTACTTACTAAACGTAAGGATTTGAAGAATCATAAATCTTTCTCAAACAAACGAATGATGCCCTAAGTTTCTCTTAACTGCTTGGCTGCAAGCGTTACCAAGACACCTGACTTGACCCTTCTCCAAAGCTTTCTGGGTAAAACCACCTACGTCACGAAGTCACAAGTTGTTTAGCAAAGTTCCATTCCTTACCGAGTTTATAAACTCGGAAAGTTACAAAAGTGTGGCCAACGTAATTTGCGATAAGTTTAGGAATGGTTTAGGTATCCCGTACTACATATTTCTTTGTACCTTGTCAGTACAAAAATGGCAGCTAACTATGCCCATGTTGTGATTATACTAACAGAAGACCTACTCTAGGGTTACCCATACTTTCTTATAATATATTGAACTCAAAAATATTCGACTTGATTAATATATTTGAACAATAAGTCTAAAAAGTATTAATTAAGAGGGTAGCTAGAAACAAACCTGTTTGCTGACTAAACTAAATGAAGAATGAAGACACCTTATGTGTTTTGGTAAATATCTGATACAAGTTTCAAGATTGGCGATAGTGTTTCACGCCATAAAGTCACGTAAAACAACATAACTACAATAATTGCATGTAAACTGCATCACGTTTCAATCGTAACTGTCCTTTAACTTCAGTGGTGGAAACTGATCGAAATAGTTATTCAAACTCGAAACTGCATTGTATTTTATACTTGGATCTTGGAGCTTAAAGAGGCAAATGTGTGATCAATAAATCAAGACTTACCCAAAAATTACTTAAATATAGCAATTTAAGCCTTTAGAAGTGTTGCAGAATAAGTTCACGGTCTTATCTCTCAACACAAGTTATAAGGCAAACATCGATCATATATAAATTATTCAGAATCTCTTCCTTTCAACAAGGAAGTACATGTAACATAACCGAAACCTCTTTCTAATGTTCTACCTAACCTTGTATCTTTTTTGGTTATATTTATGTGTTGACTAAAATCAATAATTTTCGTCAAAACTTCAGGTGTTTCCTACTTATTGCAGCGTACCATTATTGAAGTGCAGCTTGAAATCCAAAGTATGAACTCAATAAGCAAAATTAAACCTATTAGGACATATTCAAAGCCATGCAGGAAAACTGGAAGCACATTTGAAGCACACTATTGCATGATTGTGGTTCCGTTAAATAAACGGACAAGTCTTACTCATGAGTTATTCATCAATGGAGATAGAATATTTGAATTCAGGAAGCGAGTTGTTCGTCAAAGAACTTTGATTGCTGAACGCATTTAAAACACAGCTGGGGTTTGTAGTTTTATCAAGGTCAATTTGCACAGTAAATCCAAAGGTTTCAGTTCACCCAAAGCCCCAATACTAACTGTAACAGTGAATTTTATTCACGTAAGGTATGGTTACAAACTCTTAACTGAATAAATACTATAAACAATATATTGGAAATTTATAAATGATATTAACAAAATACGTTTGATGTCAAAACTTATTTGAAATGAGAATGTTTACAATGTATCTACTATGTAACGGGTGCGCCAAAAACAGGGCAATTTTAAACTGTTATTTCAGCTGTTATGACAACTGGCGAGTTCATTGTTGTGGCAAATGAATGTTTATTTATTGCCATTTTGAGGTTAGTTACCATGGCTCATCAGTGGTTAGCGCATCATCGCGCATTTGTAATAGAAACATTTTTCTATGCAATCGTTATTTCTGTTCAACGCCAGTTTCGAGCTCACTTCAACATCGGCCGTCATGGTGCCATTCAAATCGGAAAACTATTCAAATGTGGGTTGGTAATTTTAGGAACACGGCCTCTGCACTGAAAATCAAACCCAGTGGCAGACCTCGGACAGTTCGAACTCCAGAAAACATTGAAATCGTCCGTGCAAGTGTGCTGTAAAGTCCCTCAGCGCTCAGCCCGTAGACAATCAACCTTGGAAATGTCAAATTCGTCTGTTCGTGGAATATTGCACTTGGACTTACATTTCCATCCCTATAATCTCTTAATGACACAGAAGCTTTATGAAAAGGATTTCGATTCACGCTTTAACATGTGCCAAAGACTTTTGCAACTTGTGAACGAAGCAGACCTTCTTCATGCAAAGTTTGGTTATGTCAGATGAAGCGCATTTTGAACTGTCTGGTAAAGTGAATAAACAGAACTTTCGCTACTGGTCTCCCGAAAATCGAGACGAATCCATGAGACGAACACTTCATCCTCAAAAGTTACTGTTTGGTGCGGAGTGGCGCGTTTTGGAATTATGGCCCATATTTTTTGAGAATGATAGGAAGTGGCTGTAACTGTCAATTCAGCACGCTATGTGACCATGCTTAGAAACTTTCTGATGCCACAACTATCAGTTAGGAGTCAACCCGCTCTATTTGGTTCCAACAAGATGGTGCGACATGTCACACGTCAGAAGGAGTCAATGTCAGTTTTGCGTCAGTTGTTCCCGGGACGTTTGATTTCTCGGTTTGGTGATGTTTCAGGCAGCACGACCCCCAGACCTGACCTCTTGCACGACTGTTGGCTGTGGGGCTTTCTGAAGAGTAAAGTGTTTGTTTCAAAGCCCCAGACCATTGCTGAATTGAAGCACTGCATACGACGCGAGATTTCTGCGATTCCTCAATCCATGTTGCGGAAGGTTGCATCAGGTATGCAAAAAAGATGGGAGGCCTGCGTGAATGAAGAAGGACACCACTTGGGAGACATTATCTTCCATAAGTAGAAATGGCAATATAATATCTCCTTTTTTAGTGGTATTTGTAACATTAAACTATGTTTAATAATTGAATAGTTTCATTTAAAAAATGTCCCTGTTTTTTTGGCTCACCCAGTACTATAATATATTCTATATCTACTAAAATAAGATTCTTACGCTAACTAAATCGTAGTTTAGTTTCGTGTCTCATCGAACTGCATGGCGTTTGGAACCTTTTCCTACCCATAAATTCTATCTTTAATCTGATTAATATGGTTTTGGAATAAAAATGTGTTATATCATTTGAATTAGCCATATACATATAACCATGTAATTACCAAATGTCTTGAAATATAATAACGTATTTCCATTGAAAATTCACAAAACGTTGACAAAGAAGTTAACGTTTTAGATATAAAACTTAGTTATTTTATTTTAAACAAACATTTTGTTGGTTGACGAACAGAAACTTCTACCAAATTCTGTATATGTAGTAATGCATTGAGTTTTAGATAACAATTGTATATTTGACTCACGAAGCTAGTTAATGTTTACGAATTAAACTTCCTATATTGTTGTTGGCAATGACTACGTGAGATAAAACCCAGTTTCCAATCATTGTTTGTATAGATATTGAACAAATTTACATTTACCATTAGTAGGAGTTTTTGTGCACATTGTAAACACCATTTCCTACATACTCCCACTTTGCAAAATATACCATCCAAATCTACCGGTTTTTATTTTTAGTCATTTCCTTTAAAGTATCAAATTTTGATGTAAACCCGGAACAGATTACTTCTTGTTCTACTCGTATATCACTCATTGCATAAAAAAATAATCACTATTCTTGAAAAGCCCTGGCAGGGTCACTTAATATAACAACAGGCTTTTAGGCCTATCAATTGGGGCATTAAACATATCCCCGTTCGCATATTTATACACTCTGTCTGTTTCGAACTGATTGTCTAGTCGGGCTATGAAAAAGACAATCTAGATTTCTGTCTAATTGTGTGGTGACAGACAACGATGTACTGCAAACTGTTGTGTGTATGCAATTTTGGAAGAACATGATGATGAAGTTGTTAGGCTAGGTGAAAAAGGTGTTAGGAACAGAGAGTCATGTTTAGATGTTTCGGACAGAGAACACTCTACCACTATTCCCCGGGGTGTTATTGTCTTATTTCAAATGTGAAGAATTGGTGCCAATTTACAGAGGTACGAGTATAAGCGAAAATCGCTAATTATTTTATTTCTTTTATAATACAACATTGGAACTAGCAGTTCACTACTTAAATAATCATGTTTGTTTTTCCATTTTACGTAATTTATTGAAAGATTTAATCAGCTACGTGCTTTTAGCATATTGCAACATAATTTGTAAAGAATTATGTACTCATTCGTTTTGTATTAAAACAGGGTTTCTTAGAACGTAAAGGTGGCTGCATAGCAATTTCGAAAAGTAAAGAACTTTTTGTTGTTTTATACTTATTTGAAGTAATGAAACCTAAGTTCAATTTGAAATTTTAACCAACGTACGGTTTAACTTTCTGATATTCTGTGGCGCAGCGGAAGGTTATAGTACAGCGGAAGGTTATGTACCTCAAGCGTGGCCATATATGAAGACACTGTGTTTTCTCTTCATCAAGAAGCAGCCAGTCTACCCACATACACTTTTGTATTTTGAACAAACGAATTAACTGGACACAATGTTGCCAGATGTTTATGTTACGATATGTGGTTCAAATCTTATTTGGTTGGAGCAGATGAAAGAACAGAAATCAACAGTTTGAGATAATTAAACACAATTTTAGTATTTTCTGGAAATTTTGCGTAGTTCTAACTTGCCGTGGTTTTATATTTCTAGTGAACATTTATAAATACCCCATTTTACACTTGAATTTGATCTTTATTTTCTTTGTATTAGTCCGGTTTGTAAAATATGACTGTATCTGTAATGTATTTGTAAGATTGTATTTGTCAGAGGACCGTAAAGGCTGATAAAAAACAATTGAAATAAAATGAAATGAAAGAAGTCTTTATTTACGTGGTGAAGTTAGGGATTTATAGTCTTCTCTACTACTTAACCACGTTAAATAGATACAACAAAATCATACTTACTACAAATATGTTACATAAAATAATTGAAAATTAGATATTTTAAAATAAGATAAGAAAACTTAACTAAAAAGTGAATACAGGTTTACAAATAAAAAATTATTGAATAAACGGTATAGCACTAAACCTAAAAAACAATCACACCAACCTTTCATACAATGCATTCCCGTAAACACACACCAACGATCCCGACAACCCTACCACAGCCCCCCAGCATTCCGTCCTGACCACCGCCCCAAAGCGAGCCCGAGATTCGATTGATTTAACATTATCAGGGCGTTCCAAAGGCGCCATGATGAGACAATAAATTATTTTCCAAAACTGATGATCTACGCAGAGGAATTGACAACAGAAGAGCTCCTCTTCGAGTATTACGGGAACTTATTTGTGACATAAATGTGAATTGGTCAGAAAGGTAAGTGGGATTTTTAGTCTGATGATAGTGTAAATCATAAGAGTTAAAATGTGAAACTCTCGGAGAGGTTTTATTTCCAATTGATCGTTAATTTGTACCTTTTGTCCGTAACTATCCCATTGCACTAAACTAAATAAAAAACTACTATTCTTTTCGTATAGTAAACTTCATGCAAAATATCACCAGGTTGCTCATTCAACATAATTATGTCACATGAATTCAAAGGTTTGCACCCGGGTTTATAAAGGCTTTCCTTGTACACAGTCAAAGCAAATATGAACAATACGCCAAATGTTTGAAACCTCTACGTTGTGAAAGTACGAGAAACTAATATAAATGGAAATGGTATGTGTTGAAATATAAATGGAAACACACAGATGTTTCCGTTCAAGGAGTTCATATTCATTAGTACTACGTCAATATCAAGTACATCAAGACACTGTTGAATCCTCTTATGTGTTTCCCGTTCCTCGAGTGTTTCTTGAGTGAGTAACGCTATTGTGGGTAATATTCAACTCAAAGTATGAAACCACTTCTGTTCAACTATGTTTTGTGACACTCTTACGCCATTTTTATGATATTTATTTTAAATTGCAACTTACGTTAGGTAATTTTAGTTGATATATTCAAAATAACTAAAACATAAGTATAAACGTAAATTTAAGCTAACGTATGTTGTAGTTTAAGTAATAAATTGTCAGTGAATTATACTGTATAATAACAAATGTATTGAGTTTGTAAATTAATAACCTAAAACTGCGTAAACTTTAATATTATTCGGCAAAATGTATTTAACAACCATAAGTAATCACATGATGACATGATAACATAAATAATCACTAAACATGAGTATGAAGTACCTTCGGGTATGATGAAGAGTCTGGAGCTGAAGAGTAGGCTTTGGACAGAAGATGATAGGTAAGTTTTGTCTAGTTTAACGAGGTGACATTAGGACTACAAAGTCCTCTCTACCAATCAACCTCAACCTTTATCTATCGTCACCGTATTATTCACATTACAAATGTAAGTGGTGACTGCGGGGATCGAACCCGCAAATCCGGAGTGATGAGCTCCAGAGTTGCCTGCGATATCAATCCGCCACGAATCTACTATCCGTGTTAGTCTATGCCTTGAATATACGCACTGTTCACCTGCACTTATCTTCTGGCTCGAGCCGTGCTGATTACACTCGCGAAGAGAAGGGTGAGGTTGACAGAGTTGCTCGCACCTGTGCCAAAAGAGAGAAAGAGGGCGAGCTATGGTTGGCTCTAGGAGTAGTGGAAAAGAACGAAGTTTCCGGCCTTGTTAACTTGTGTGCTTACAGAGATGAATAGTGGTGAAGAGTGGTTCTCCCACTCTCGCATCTCTAACGGGGGATTTGAATTAAAATTATTAACTAGCTATTAATTGATAGCCATTTAATTCAATACTAAACATGTATAACAATTGTTTTTGTTTTAGACTTAGTTCTTTGAATATCTTACCTTTTTAAAGTCTCATAATTTAAAAAATATAGATAAAGAGTTCCAATTATGGCTATATTCTAGAATTGCGGTACCATAACGCGTCAGAAAACGAACTCCAAAAAACATCCGACGTTTCGCACACTGTATAGTGTGGCATCCTAATGACTACGTCCACAGTGGCTATAAAATACCTCAAGTAAAAATACAATAAAACAAGAGTTAAACACAAAGACGGGCGATATAAAACGCATTATAACTCCATGTTACAAAAGAGTACACACGGTAAACCTTGCTTTCACTGAAAGGTGTTCAAGCCGTAAGGCTAGTCTCTTCGTGTTTATACCCAATGAGGGGCTTTGAAATTTTGATCGGAACTGCAATATTTGTTATTTAACTACTTTATTCCGAAAACCTTACCTTATTACCTCTCGTACTTATGATATACATCAAAAGTATATTTTGCATTTTATTTTAAAAATTATACTTGTTATAAAAGCATACTAGTTACAATGTGCAGATGTTTAAATACCCATCCAGAAGGTATGTTCCTGGTTTCTCAAAGGAAGAAAAGGATTTAAGCTCCCCTCGACGAATATCAATACATCTAGCTGTAATATTTGTCCTATTTCAAACGGATCTGCAATATCGAAATTGATTTACCTTTTGAGCTAACATGTTTACGTGTAAAGTTAATTATATTTTCACTAGAAAACACTAGAGAGAAAAGTTTTGTTGCAGTAATATATTCCAAGAGAGACTGAAATTATTTGAAAGTGAATTTGGCGAAACAAGACGAAATATGAGGTTAAACACAAAGAGTTTTGAGAAATGTTGCATGAGTAACTGCATTATACATGTGTGTGGCCGACCTGCCTGGAAACCTCAGACCCACCTTGTCAAAGCACTTATATTCCAAGTGGGCGAGGGACATTTTTTAACATCCTCTCTCCCTGACATTCTTACGTAATGTGACTGATTCTTGACAAGAGCATTACGATGAAAATTAACTTCATCCAATTCATTTATTTGTGCAAACAGGTTGTACCCTAAATCACCAAAATAACAAAACACTATGAAATACTTTATTTAATGTATGTGTGTTATAGTAATGAATTTCAAAACAGTAGATAAACATAAAATGTGTTTTTATGCTACATTAATTTAACGAAGTAATAAATCAATAGTGATATTACCAATCTTATTCTGTAAAGCGCAGAGGTGTTTCTTAGCTTTTCAAAGATATTGGATAACATTTTTGTGGTTAAGTTGAAATTGTAAACAAGTAGGGCATTAAATTTTGTTTTTGTATGCCCTTTCAAGGTGAAGTGGGGGATTTGAAAGAATAGGACATCTTGGTTAAAAACCAGTTCATTATATTTTAAACAATAAAACTGAGGTCAACTACAAATATTGACGTGTTTGTTATGTATAATGTTATGTTATGTCATGTTATGATTTCTCCAGCAACCTTTAGTTACATTTAAATATTTTGCTAAAATACTGGAAAAGACCGATTAAGCTGCTATTGGCAAGCATGGGTCCTCGTATTTAAATTAAATCATACAAGAGAACTATGTAGCCAAATAGTGTTTCAGTTTATAAATATTTAAAGTTTGAGCTCAGGTTAATGTGGTTGTTGAATAAAAATTCATTGTTTGTAAACCTTCAAGTTAAATTTTGAACACTTCTTGGTCGATTGTCAAATAATCAGTGCATTTCTCATTGTGGATGAACTCATTAATCTCCAACTGTCTCTCAGCTCATTGGACATACATTGCTGACAATTGATCAAGCGAACCCAATCAAGCTCTTCTCCAAGCACTTTATTCATTGATATGAAGCTTCTGTGAGAAACATTCTAGGTTTATATGACAACATTTGATTAGCTAATTATTATTATATTTTCCTATGATATCTTACTTTTTCTTATTCCCATTTATAACCAGTTCTTTTTACACTATGCGCAAAATAGAAAGCTTACTTTGGAACAACATCACTATGGCTTATTTTTTAAAAGGACTTTTTTATAGTTATGAGAATTATAATTATTTTCCGAATTCCTTGGGAATTATATTCAAACAATAAAAATACGTGTTACGTTTTGCTATCACAGAGAATTGTTTAAGGACAAGTTAGAACCATGGCAGTGGTCTAAAGCACTGAGCAGGAAACTATGCACTGAATGAATCTCCTTCATGTCACTGCATACCGTGTGTAATGAACCTGCTTTACATGCAAACTGTTTGTGTAGCTCTAGAGTTTACACGTATAAGCCAAAGTCTATAAAACGTGTATTCCATAATATGACAAACTATTATTCAATGAGGGGAAAACGGTTTACTATTCGTTAAAATTAGCATAATCAATGGGTTGGGACCTTCAAGTATTCAAAATTCACAGGTTACGCAACTTAAATAATAGGGGATATCGACGGGGTCAAAACTTAGTTACCTAATACCCTTTCTGTACATCTAGTCCGATACTTTGTCCATCAGTTGTCAAAAGAGAGGTACAACCAACCGTTTCCTCTGGTGGACGTTATCTCATCCTAAGCCTCCACTGTCAATTTTAACTAGTGACTTTGATTATATTTGATCGTTTCTTGTTGTTGGACGGTGTCAAAACTACCGCAATCCCATACCAAAATTAGCATAAGTTAAATACTTCAGTTGATTTTTCAGATATTTGCATATCAACGAACGGAGTAGTTTCCCACCCAGATGGTAGAATCAATATGCATTCAGGTATTGCATCAATGACATTGGGATGTTCAGTATCCTAGTGCCAAGTTAATTTCATATTCAATCGACTGCAGTATGCTGACGTACGGTTGTTTGTGATTTAGATCATAGTGATGACGTCAAATAACAAGCTATAGCTCATTCCTCCTTCTCTAGCTAACCTCTCTGCCTCTACATGTATGTACCCTAGTGTCAAGTTACTTTCACATTCAATCTACTGTATACAGGAGTCAGGTTGTTTGTGGTTTGGATCAAAGTGATGACGTCAAATAACAAGCTATAGCTCATTCCTCCTTCTCTAGCTAACCTCTCTGTCTCACGTAGTAGTGTGCACCCTAGTTTCAAGTTACTTTCACATTCAATCTACTGTATACAGGAGTCAGGTTGTTTGTGGTTTGGATCAAAGTGATGACGTCAAATAACAAGCTATAGCTCATTCTTCCCTTCTCTAGCTAACCTCTGTCTCTACATGTATATACCTAGTGTCAAGTTACTTTCACTTCAATCTACTGTATACAGAGTCAGGTTGTTTGTGGTTTGGATCAAAGTGATGACGTCAAATAACAAGCTATAGCTCATTCCTCCTTCTCTAACCTCTCTGCCTCTACATGTGTGTGTACCCTGGTGTCAAATTACTTTCACATTCAATCTACTGTATACAGGAGTCAGGTTGTTTGTGGTTTGGATCAAAGTGATGACGTCAAATAACAAGCATAGCTCATTCCTCCTTCATAGCTAACCTCTCTGCCTCTACATGTGTGTACCCTAGTGTCAAATTACTTTCACATTCAATCTACTGTATACAGGTCAGGTTGTTTGTGGTTTGGATCAAAGTGATGACGTCAAATAACAAGCTATAGCTCATTCCTCCTTCTATAGCTAAACTCTCTGCCTCTACATATGTGTACCCTAGTGTCAAGATTACTTTCACATTCAATCTACTGTATACAGGAGTATGGTTGTTTGTGGTTTGGATCAAAGTGATGACGTAACATAACAAGCTCAGAGAATAACATGAGCTTTGTTATAGAGCAGTGAACCCTCAATTCCATTAACTGATGAAATCACAGCTCATTCCTCATTCCTCCTTCTCTAGCTAACCTCTCTGCCTCTACATGTACTGTATCTTGTCAAGTTACTTTCACATTCAATCTACTGTATACAGAAGTATGGTTGTTTGTGGTTTGGATCAAAGTGATGACGTAACATAACAAGCTCAGAGAATAACACGAGCTTTGTTATGAGCAGTGAACCCTCAATTCCATTAACTGATGAAATCTACAGCTCATTCCTCATTCATAGCTAACCTCTCTGCCTCTACATGTACTGTATCCTAGTGTCAAGTTACTTTCACATTCAATCTACTGTATACAGAAGTATGGTTGTTTGTGGTTTGGATCAAAGTGATGACGTAACATAACAAGCTCAGAGAATAACATGAGCTTTGTTATAGAGCAGTGAACCCTCAATTCCATTAACTGATGAAATCTACAGCTCATTCCTCCTTCTCTAGCTAACCTCTCTGCCTCTACATGTACTGTATCCTAGTGTCAAGTTACTTTCACATTCAATCTACTGTATACAGAAGTATGGTTGTTTGTGGTTTGGATCAAAGTGATGACGTAACATAACAAGCTCAGAGAATAACACGAGCTTTGTTATAGAGCAGTGAACCCTCAATTCCATTAACTGATGAAATCTACAGCTCATTCCTCATTCCTCCTTCTCTAGCTAACCTCTCTGCCTCTACATGTGTGTATCCTAGTGTCAAGTTACTTTCACATTCAATCTACTGTATACAGAGATCAGGTTGTTTGTGGTTTGGATCAAAGTGATGACGTCACATAACAAGCTCAGAGAATAACATGAGCTTTGGTATAGAGCAGTGAACCCTCAATTCCATTAACTGATGAAATCTACAGCTCATTCCTCATTCCTCCTTCATTAGCTAACCTCTCTGCCTCTACATGTGTGTATCCTAGTGTCAAGTTACTTTCACATTCAATCTACTGTATACAGAGATCAGGTTGTTTGTGGTTTGGATCAAAGTGATGACGTCACATAACAAGCTCAGAGAATAACATGAACTTTGTTATAGAGCAGTGAACCCTCAATTCCATTAACTGATGAAATCTACAGCTCATTCCTCATTCCTCCTTCTCTAGCTAACCTCTCTGCCTCTACATGTACTGTATCCTAGTGTCAAGTTACTTTCACATTCAATCTACTGTATACAGAGACAGGTTGTTTGTGGTTTGGATCAAAGTGATGACGTCACAAAACAAGCTCAGAGAATAACATGAGCTTTGTTATAGAGCAGTGAACCCTCAATTCCATTAACTGATGAAATCTACAGCTCATTCCTCATTCCTCCTTCTCTAGCTAACCTCTCTGCCTCTACATGTACTGTATCCTAGTGTCAAGTTACTTTCACATTCAATCTACTGTATACAGAAGACAGGTTGTTTGTGGTTTGGATCATAGTGATGACGTCAAAACAAGCTCAGAGAATAACATGAGCTTTGTTATAGAGCAGTGAACCCTCAATTCCATTAACTGATGAAATCTACAGCTCATTCCTCATTCCTCCTTCTCTAGCTAACCTCTCTGCCTCTACATGTACTGTGTCCTAGTGTCAAGTTACTTTCATTTTCAATCTACTGTATACAGAGGTCAGGTTGTTTGTGGTTTGGATCAAAGTGATGACGTCACATAACAAGCTCAGAGAATAACATGGGCTTTGTTATAGAGCAGTGAACCCTCAATTCTATTAATTGATGAAATCTACAGCTCATTCCTCATTCATCTTCTGTAGCTAACCTCTGCTTCTATTTGTACTTGCGTGGTATTTTATCGAGCTATTTTTCATTCTAGTTTAAAAAAAAGTTAAGGGAAATGGAACTCCGGAGTTGCGCATCATTCCAACCAGCCACGGTATAGTACAAACCTCTCATCACAATACGTTACAAATACCATTGTCCAAGATACGTTATAGTGTGACTGGGTTAGGACAATTGTGATGCTTAGTCAGGTATTCAGTTAGTTGTCACATGGAACGTGTATTTGCATGGAGAGAAGGATCCGACCAACAGAGCTTACAAATTATGCATAAACTTGGATCATGATCCTCTGGAATCTAGATAACGTTTCCACACGCTTCATCTGGGTAATAGAATCACAGTTGTCTTTCATGTTATTTGCAATATTTACGTATATTTTACTCATAAAGTTCATTTATAGTTTATTTGTTGATTGTAAGAAGATTGTATAATACTAGTTTTGTTACAAACCTTCAAATGTAAAATACAATGAATCAACCGTAATGATAATCAACAGTAGTGAATAAGCAAATGTCGTATATGCGTTAACATGCGCCGTGTTAACATGCGTTATATCGCATGAATTATTAGACCACAAGCGCAAGAATTCCTTCATTTACAAAAAAATGGTTATATAAAGACATATAAACAAACATAAATTGAAAAAATGAACTCGGTTTTCTTGGTAAAATATGTACATGTAAAAGTATTTCTTGTACTCAACTTATAATTTTTGTAATATTTTATTCAGTTTTTAAAACTATGTTTCTACCAAAATGTAAAAGTCAAAATAGCATTATGAATTCACCTATTTAAACGTCATTATCTCAAAATTTAACTGAGATGTTTAACTGAAATGAACCGAAACGACTAATATTAACTGAAATGGTCTGTCAGACCAGTAATAATAATTTACACAGAAAAAACCGAAACTGTAAAGTAGGCCTACTATATTTAGTTTTATTCTGAGCCCGTAATGGTCTCTTCCTGATGGTAAAGAGTTTCAAAAGTAGGAAGATAGGGTTGATCTAAATTGCTGCAAAGTGCAGTGTTTTATGAACTGATGGTAGCATCACAGTAGCCATTAATAATCGACCAGAATAATTTTAAAGGGACATTCATAGCTGGTAGTTGATATAAAATGTTGTACAAATAGGCTTTTCAAACAGTGATAGTTACAAGCAATTTTCAATCAGGTCATGTGGTAGCTATGAATATAATCAAACTAACAAATACACCAATAATGGAAATGTTTGTTAACAATTGTGTATAACTATTCTTCGGTTCTGTGTCTTCCCATTAAATGTTTAAAGACTTGAATAATTAAGAGTTGGTAACCATTTATCTAAACACAGGTATAACAATATTGTGATGTTTTATTTTTACCAAATTACTAATATGTTCTTCTATATCTGACAAATGAATACAATGTATGGTACTATGGCTTGTTTCCGCAATTCTCTATCATGCTCACCTAATCGAAAGTTCTCCAAAAATACAGTGTCGCTGGGTTAGGGCAGGACTGTAACTACCGGTAAAACTTGACACAAGATAAAAAGAAGCTCAGTTTGAGATTAAAGACAAAACATCGGTACTGAAGAGGTCGGTGTAATATTTCAACGTTAACACAGCCGGTTCTTATCTTGGCTAGGTTTGGTTAAAGCTCCCTCGGTTATACTAAAAATGAGTTAACATCATTCACAGGCTGGCTCTAGTTCCATTGGCCTTTTCTTTACCTTTGTAGTATTCATTGTAATAGTCTGAAGTATTATGATATATTTAATTTTCAAAACTATGATGAAAAAGAATTTCTTTTGTATACACGTGGTTGAATCCTTAGGTTGTTCAACACAGCATGTAAGAATCTTTATTATTCGCGTCTGATAAAAACAACGCAAGCTTCAGTTCTACGCCCGGCAACCTGGTATAAGTCATTGTTAAACTTAACCTAACTTAAGCTTAGTATTTACTCAAAACTCAATATATTAACAGCTCATATTTTATATAATGAGTTAGTATGATGTACATTTCTAGTTGTTCATATACCAACTACACGCGAGTTATTACACCCAAAGGATATACGGCGTATCATGAACATTTTATACGTAGCCATCCTTCACGACATCCATAGACATTGCACCACATAATGTAACGCATATACGACAAGATCTTTCTAAAATTTGTGTTGTTGAAACAGTTATGAAACTATAAAGAAACAGGTTTAATCCTTTCACCGGCGAGGTTTTCATTTCGCTAGGTTCATTCTTGAGGAAAATGTTTCACCCAGTAGTTTCAAAGAATCCTTTCCTCGAGGCAGGATTTTCTTTCCAGGTATTTAGAGCAATTTTACCTTTACACGGAAGCCCACCCTCAGGCGCTCTACAATATCTTACACATTTCTGATACGATTGAGATATGAAACACTTTATCAAGTAAGAAAACTATCTAGAATGAGATAATTTCGATACAATTTATGTTGAGATAAAGCTAATGTTATTAGATTGAACAATATTTAGGAATAACTGCATAATTATAGCCTTTCATATAAGTATTTCGTATAAGTATTTATCTCCTATAAGGTAAAAGAATTTTTTACTAGGAAAGCTATAAGAGTTGCGTCTTTTTATCTGATTAAATTATGATTTACGTTGAACCATCATATTTTAAAATAAGGGTATCTAAAAATGACTTATTATATCATTTAGTCTGGGATGTATACACTTTCAAATGAGCGGTCACACGATGGGACGATAAATTGTCAAAGGTCACCTCCAATAAACCTCTAGTAATGATTTGGCAAAAAGTGTTTCAATTAACTTGATGCAACATTTTCAAAATTTGAAATTATTTTAAGATTAGGGAGGATTGAATTTTAAACAACCGGTACATCTGTGGAGGTTTGCATTTAAAGCTTCAAACCAACTTAGTATAACTAAGCTTGAACTAAACATTCCAACCATATTCAATTTTTCTCAAACAAAACAGTTCTCGAGAATTAATTACTGCTTTGAACACAAATTCACGATATTGATCGTGTTTTTATAGTAACAGGAAGCTCTTCTTCCAGAGCACGGTATGTTTGTCAGCAAGTTACCTCTATAAACTGAGAAAGAAGTGACTCAGAGGTACTTAGGAACTATTTCAGCAGCAAGTTGTGTACAACTGTCAACTCGTATGGATAACTTCTGATTACTTCTTCCAGAGCACGGTATGTTTGTCACCAAGTTACCTCTATAAACTGAGAAAGTGACTCAGAGGTACTTAGGAACTATTTCAGCAGCCAGTTGTGTACAACTGTCAACTCGTATTGGACTTCTGATTACTTCTTCCAGAGCACGGTATGTTTGTCAGCAAGTTACCTCTATAAACTGAGAAAGAAGTGACTCAGAGGTACTTAGGAACTATTTCAGCAGCAAGTTGTACAACTGTCAACTCGTGGATAACTTCTGATTACTTCTTCCAGAGCACGGTATGTTTGTCAGCAAGTTACCTCTATAAACTGAGAAAGTGACTCAGAGAGTACTTAGGAACTATTTCAGCAGCAAGTTGTGCTTGTCAACTGTATGGATAACTGATTACTTCTTCCAGAGCACGGTATGTTTGTCGCAAGTTACCTCTATAAACTGAGAAGGAAGTGACTCAGAGATACTTAGGAACTATTTCAGCAGCAAGTTGTGTACAACTGTCAACTCGTATTGGATAACTTCTGATTACCTTCCAGAGCACGGTATGTTTGTCAGCAGGTTACCTCTATAAACTGAGAAGGAGTGACTCAAGAGATGCCGGAACTATTTCAGCAGCAAGTTTTGTACAACTGTCAACTCGTATTGGATAACTTCTGATTACTTCTTCCAGAGCACGGTATGTTTGTCAGCAAGTTACCTCTATAAACTGAGAAGGAAGTGACTCCGAGATACTTAGAACTATTTCAGCAGCAAGTTGTGTACAACTGTCAACTCGTATTGGATAACTTCTGATTACTTCTACAACTTGGACCTTTCATTCAGTGTGAACGCCAAACTGCTCTATTACGTTGCTGGCGACTTAAACTTTTCAAACCTTTCACCGCTAGCTTTCAATTTAGGTTGTTAATACCGGTAGTATATTTCTTCAGTGACCTAAAGTGACACTTTTGAGACAAGGTCAAGTTAATGTGCCTCAGACGTTAAATGAACGATGGTCAAAAAGACACTTTCGTACCGAGTGATGAACGATATTGTTGTCACGCTGCAAATAATAACGAGAACTAAATGTGTCAAAAGTATAAAAACTATTAAATGAACATTGTTTTAAACTCATAAGTCTGAATCATAATGTTTAGAAGGTAAAACTGTTACACTTATTTACTAATTCAGTGTTAAAATAATTCAAAACAATCAAAACAAACTTGTTAAACCAGCTGATGTCCATTAAAATTATCGTTTTCTCCTTAGGAACAACGTCATAAAACAATACTTTATTACCTGGGTGTAATTAAAAGTGACGCTTTAACACGTCAAAGATGTGTCCAAAGTATTTTTTCAGAGCAGAATAACAAAGCCTTTGATAACTACACTGTTTAGAAAACAATTCGACTGGTTTGCTTTTAAATATAGTTTCAGAAACTACTTATATGCACTATTTCAACCCTAGGTTTTAGGGCTATGCAGTTTCTGAAAAATGACCAGTCGTCACTAAGAGTAGCACAGCTGAGCACATCATAGGTTCTAGTTGCATCGTTCAAGTGTGTAAACAGTGTGTTATGTATCATGCATGGTCCAAATTGCTGAGATATTCTAGCCTAATTGAATGTATTGATTGTACACTCAAACCAGTTTTACAGGTATAAATTGCTAGTAAGAATCAAGTTTTACATACTGTTGTTTACTGATGATATACTGATTGGGCCTATTGACTTCTATAAAATACTAAGGCCTGTGTTAAGTTACAATCTACTGTAGAAGGGGTGGATAAATGGCGGGGAGGGGTGGTTGCGCTAAAAGCAAACACGGCACTTTCTTCCCTGGTTTGTTACACCATATATTCACTTGTTTATTACTCTGCAACGTACAATAGCCTTCCATAGCGTGTGAGAGATTTAAGTACGGATATTTTCCATGGAGTCAAATATAATTATTCGTAACTACGTTTGATATCAATTATTATTACAGCTAATATACCGTTTCTTAATGATATTAAAAATGTAGAGACATGTGACATAAAGTCATTTCCTTAGACATTCATTGATTCGGCTTCAAATCCATTTATACGACTTGCTATGTTTCTTAAAGGAAATCCTTCAAATGGCGGATCCTACCATCCAACCTTTGTAGAGGTCAAAGATAATTATTGATGCACACTTTGCTAGTATTGTTGAGTACTAGGACGAATATATGTGCTACAAAAGCGGCGATGGTGATAATAATTGTGTTGACTATTTAGTATCAGTAGGGGTATTATTAAAATAACTTTCTTAGTAGGTCTTATCAAAAACATAGCCGCTACGTAGCCACAAGCAATACGGTGAATCTTAGCGAAGTGCAGAAGTTTGGATTAAATAGTTTAAATAAAACGTTTTAAACGAAAGGTTTTATAATAGCAACGGAAGTTGTTTTAATCGATTGAGAGAGTAAAATCGAATCTAAATACTTCTCGCCGAAAATGCTTTTATGGCATAAAAGAATATTTTAAGCATAACAAAAGCAACAGAATTTAAAACTTGAATTGGATTTTTAATTTTTATTATTTGAAAATTATTACTTTTATATTTATAATGTTTTATTCTATTTTCTTTTACAACCTGCAATGTATTTATATTTGTTTATTTTACCTTCTTTATATGTTCTTCTTTTCTTTTTAATATGTTTATACAGTATGTATACTGTGAAAGCAATAAACGTTTTCTTCTTACACTTAAAAAATGGTTTGTTTAGGCATTCATGTATAGTATTGAAATAAAAAAATATTTACTATTACAAGCTCATAACGTTGACAGTTGGCAGAGATGAGCAATATGAGAACCACTGTCTCGTAAACACACAGCAAAATGTAACCGACAATATATTAACGTTGTCCCAACAATTTTTGAAGTTAAAACAAATCACTATTGTACGCTTAGATAAACATAAATTGTTTGTACAAATTTGCCTATGGTGTAGATATTGTCTATTTTCAACGTGTGTAAGGTGCATCGGTTTCAACTTAATGTTATCACTTTTAGTGTATATTTTTCGGTTACGCTAAGTAAAGGTCGATGTTGAGTGGTAGAGAGAACTTTGTAGTCCTAACTTCACCTCGTTGAACAAGATAAACTTTACATTTACTTTTTATTTTAAAAACGAACGAAGAGGATATAACTTTTACTGCATACTATACTTAGGATATTTCTTGATATATTTATATAGTTTATGCCTATTTAGAATGCTAAGTTTAATTTTTCTGGTGGATTCTTTGGATTTTTACAAGTTCCTTTTGTTATTGTGTTTGACTAGTCAGCTTACGTTAACTACTTTAGCCTTGCTAATTTTAAGTTCCCATTAATTTTAAAATTTATCTAACATTCAAAATGGAGTTACCGAACCGGAAACGTCGTGTTCATCTTGTTCTTGAACCATGAAACGTTTTGTGACATTAATACATTTTGTTGATAAAGATGGTAACAAGGACACTTTAAATGGTGAAATTGGAGAACCCACAGATCATCCCTTCGGTTTGTCTGTAGTATTTTGAGTTTAAAGTAAAATAATTTTGTTTTAAACAGACATCAAATGCACATTCAAGTTCATTTTCTAGTTATCTTCACAATCCGTTCGGTTTGATATATTTTTGATGATATTTTTACTTTCCTCGACAGGTACACTAGTGAATAGATTCGTAACATCAAAGGAAACTAGTCTTGAGTTAGGGGTTATCTTGTGACTTTTGATTTTGTTACACAATTCTATTGAGTTTTTGACTACATAAGTAGGCTGGAAATCAGTATAGTTTCTAAACAAGGTGTTTAGTTTGTTGGCTAATTTATGGGGCAGTAAAATGTGAAACTACAGGATGATAGGAACGTTAGGTTTATGAAGTTTAGGTTGTCCATATAATCTAGGTGTGGATTCATGTTTATAAGATGTTTGTGTGATCTAGTATTGAAAATTTCTTACAACTCTTCAAGTATATTTTACTTGTTTGTTGTACAAAGAAGTTGGATCATTATTAACCTCATTAAAGTTAGGACAATTTAAAAACGTTTCAACTTTTTAATGTACCGTAATCCTTTTATTTAAAATAGCTACTGTATCGCCTTTATCTGCTTTAGCCAAAATTTAATCTTTAGACTGAAGTGTTGATTTTATATTATGAATATTGTTGTGTATTTTGGTTGAAGGTTGCTTTAGTAGTAAACACTTTAAGTCATTATAAAGTATTCAGTGTTAGATAATGAATTCAAAGTTCAAACATTATAATCACCACAGTACAGTACTATAAAGTTGCAGCAGTCTCCTACATCAAAGAAGTAGTATGGAATATGCAAAGGTGACCTCAAGTCTTTGTAGCCATCCACCTATATTCTGTGCATCTAAGTAATATTATGTCACATTGATGTTTAATGTCAAATATGCGTCAAATTATGTCTTCACATTTTGTTTAAAACCAATACCAGTTTTAAAGCCATTGCTTGTGGGTTGAAACGTTTTGAACAAAACGCCTTCAGTCAAGCAGGAGATTTAATTTCACATTGATAAAGCATAACTGACACGTAGCAACAAAGGTTTCCGTAAATACAAGAAAGATTCTTATAAGATACGGAAATCATTCACTCCTTTAAAGTGCAACTTAGTGGCTCGTTTCTCCTCTCTTAAAATACACTTAAATATCTTTACTTTTAAGTAAGTATTATTATACTTGTACGGTAATTTCACAAATGTAAATGCGAAGTGTTAAAACGTGTAGCTTTCTAAACAAATCTTAGAAGCCACTCTATATCCTGAGTGCTGCTCCTGCTCCCGTGAAAGTAGGAACTTTTGCCTTCTTACTTGGCCCAGAAACGTGTTTAATGTTTTGCCGTGATTTGTTCATTTTTGCATAATTTTCTTTTTCAATATTAACTATTGACTACTTTCACAGTGATTGTGTGGACTACCAGTAATGTTCACGTCTTTGTGTGCCTGAGGATGACCCCAACATGAGGGGTTAAAATGTACGTTTCAGATTTCAGCAACATTATTTGAATTATGTTTACAGAAATCTAAATTATTAACCTTTTATTGTTTTAAATGTATTTTGATCATAATCGGTGTTTCAAAATAAACATTTCAAAGGTTTAGTATTTTAATGAAGGTTTGAAGAATCCGATAGTTTGGATAGAAAAGACATTCTCCACTGAAATCTGAAAGCAATCTCACCGTTATATTAGAACAAAGAAGAACTCCCCGAGGTTGTGAGATTCTTCCCGGGCTTCCAAGCACAAACAAGAAAAATTGTCACTATTTATTTAACACAGTGGTTTTAAAGCGTAAAAGCACAACTTTATGAAACGTGGTACAAAAGGTACAATAATAGAAACTATAGGAATACTAAGAAGAAGACTGCATGTACGTAGTTTGTAAAATTAAACTTTCAACTTCCAGTCCATTTAAAACCATTTGAATTTTAAAAATTTTAAACTATAAGATCTTTTAATACAAGTTTTGAAACAACTGAGTATGCCATGCGTTTTGAACTATAACTGTTATATAATAGAGCACGTTAATATTCATAGATAAATACTTCATTTGTGTAAGTTTTTACGTATTTATAGAAGGTTAAAGATTCTTGAAAATTAGGTACGCACTAATTTATTGAAGTATTTACCTTAAAGTATTTTACATTCTAGATATCAGATAAAGCCTGCAACGCCCAGTAGTGGGATAGACAATGCAGGTGCTGTTTTGAGGTGGCGGTGGGGGTTAATCTCCCAAAAACCCCAGATTGATTCGAGTGACATTATCTTGTATATTATACAATCTATTTTCCCTCATATCTATAGAGGTTTTAAATTCCTCTGAGTATACAAATATCATCTAAAACTTCCGGTACAGACCACGTCAATAAAATATTCACTGTGCCAAAAGTGTAGCTTATTCAACAACCAAGCCTCAGTGAACTTGCTGAGATCGAAAAAAAAACTAATTTAAAATCGATAACCAATATTTATAATTGTCTTGTGATTTATATTATAATATTTGTTTATCATAATAAAATATAAATATTGGTTATCGATTTTAAATTAGTTTTTCTTAGCAATCGAATATTAGAGATCACTTTTCAAGATTGCTGAGACCGATTCAGGAGACTGAAGCTATACTCTTGGTCGCAGTGCTGCCATCCTTGGCATATTCAGTGACAATGCTCAACTGTAAAACGAGAAAAACGCTTGGCACTATAAAATAATCTATTTTATAAAGGCTTTGTGTCTGACTGACTGACTGACTGACTCACTCATCATCGCCGAGCCAAAACTACAAGACCTAAAGAGTTGAAACTTTGCACACCTGTTTGTAGTTGCCCAAAACCACTAAGAAACGGTTTCGTAAAATTTGATTTAAAGAGTTGTTTTTGAGGGGGTGAAATTAAGCATCTTTACTATTTGACGCTAGCGCCTAAACAGGTTCTAGTTGCTTCTGTCAAGTGTGTAAACAGTGTGTCATGTATCATGCATGGTCCAAATTGCTAAGATATTCTAGCCTAATTGAATGTATTTGATTGTATCAAACCAGTTTTACAGGTATAAACTGCTAGTAAGAATCAAGTTTTACACACTGTTATTTCTACTTATGATATACTGATTGAGCCTATTGACTCTATAAAATACTAAGGCCTGTGTTAAGTTAAAATCTACTGTAGAAGGGGGTGGATAAAGGGTGGGGAGGTGGTGGTTGCGCTAAAGCAAACACGGCACTTTCTTCCTGGTTTGTTACACCATATATTCACTTGTTTATTACTCTGCAACGTACAATGCCTTCCACTATATGTAAAGAGAGTAAGTAAGAATTTTTCCTGAGTCAAATATAATAATTAACTAGTTAGTCTTTAATATAGAAATATTTGTAACATTCCAAAATAGTCAAAATAAATAAATCATAAAAGGTTTACATTATATACAAATAAAATATTATTACAGCTAATATAGCGTTTCTATGCTATTAAAAATGTAGAGACATGTGACATAAAGTCATTTCTTAGACATTCATTGATTCGGCTTCAAATCATTTATACGACTTGCTATGTTTTTAAAGGAAATTGTCCTACAAAGCGGTGATGGTGATAATAATTGTGTTTACTATTTCGTATCAGTAAGGTATATTTTAAAATAACTTTCTATAGTAGGTCTTATTAATAAAACATAGCCGCACATAGCCACAAGCACACGGTGAATCTTAGCGAAGTGCAGAAGTTTGGATTAAATATTTAAAACAAAAAAAGTTTACGGTATTTTAATAGCAACGGATTCTATAGTAGGTAAAATGAAATTAAACATAACAGCTAAAATAAACATTTTACAACCACAAGAATACATTGTAAAGTTATTTTGCCACGAGCTAAATATACTTAAAAATTTGTTTTAAAACAGGTTTAAACGGTAAATTTTTTAACAATAGCAACGGACGTTGTTTATAATTGAGAGAAGTAAAATCGAAATTAAATATTTCTCACCGAAAACGCTTTATTATGGCATAAAAGAATATTTTGAAGTCATAACAGAAGCAACAGAATTTAAAACTTAAATTAGTTTTATTTTTTTTATTATTTGTAAATTATTTCTTTTATATTTATATTGTTTTTTATTATATTTTCTTTTACAACCTGTATTTATATTTGTTTATTTTATCTTCTTTATATGTTCTTCTTTTTTTTTATATGTTTATACAATATGTATACTGTGAAAGCAATAAACGTTTTTTCTTTCTTCTTACACTTAGAAATGGTTTGTTTAGGCATTCATGTATAGTATTGAAATAAAACAAAATATTTACTATTGTAAAAAGAAGCTCATAACGTTGACAGTTGGCAGAGATGAGCAATATGAGAACCCACTGTCTCGTAAACACACAGCAAAATGTAACCGACAATATATTAACGTTGTCCCAACAATTTTTTGAAGTTAAAAAAAATCACTATTGTACGCTTAGATAAACATAAATTATTTGTATAAATTTTCTATGGTGTAGATATTTTCTATGTTCAACGTGTAAGGTGCATCGGTTTCAACTTAATGTTATCACTTTTAGTGTATATTTTTCGGTTACGCTAAGTGATGGTCGATGTTGAGTGGTAGAGAGAACTTTGTAGTCCTAACTTCACCTCGTTGAACAAGATAAACTTTACATTTATTTTTATTTCAAAAACGAACGAAGATGATATAACTTTATGCTGTAAACTATGCTTAGGAGATTTCCTTGGTATATTTATATAGTTTATGCTTATTTAGAATGCTAAGTTTAGTTTCTCTCTGTGGATTCTTTGTATTTTTTACAAGTTCCTTTTTTATTGTGTTTGACTAGTCAGTTTACTTAAACCTTTGCTCATTTTAAGTTCTCTATTTAAATTCTAACATTAATTTTAAAATTTCATTTTTGAACCATGAAACTTTGTGACATTCTTCAATACATTTTGTTGTTGGTAAAAGATGGTTGACAAGGACACTTTAAATGGTGAAATTGGAGAACCCATAGATCACCCTTCGGTTTGCCTGTAGTATTTTGAGTTTAAAGTAAAATAATTTTGTTTTAAACAGACATCAAATGCACATTCAAGTTCTTTTTTCTTGTTATCTTCACAATCCGTTTGGTTTAATATATTTTTGATGATATTTTTACTTTCCTCGACAGGTACGTTAGTGAATAGATTCGTAACATCAAAGGAAACTAGTCTTGAGTTAGGGGGTATCTTGTAACCTTTGATTTTGTTACATAATTCTATTGAGCTTTTGACTATATAAGTAGGCTGGAGATTTATATAGTTTCTAAACAAGGTGTTTAGTTAGTAGGCTAATTTATGGCAGGGGGCAGTAAAATGTGAAACTACAGGACTGATAGGAACGTTAGATTTATGAAGTTTAGGTTGTCCATATAATCTAGGTGAAGTTTATAAGATGTTTGTGTGATCTAGTATTGAAAATTGTCTTACAACTCTTTAAACTATCTTTCACTTGTTTGTTATACAAAGAAATTGGATCATTATTAATCAATTGAAATTTCAACTTTTTAATGTAATCCTGTTTATTTAAAATAACTACTGTATCACCTTTATCTGCTTTAGCCAAAATTTAATCTTTTAGACTGTGTTGATTTTATATTATGAATATTGTTGTGTATTCTTGGTTGAAGGTTGCTTTAGTAGTAAACACTTTAAATCATTATAAAGTATTCAATGTTAGATAATGAATTCAAAGTTCAAACATTATAATCACCACAGTACAGTACTATAAAGTTGCAGCATTCTCCTACATCAAAGAAGTAGTTTGGAATATGCAAAGGTGACCTCAAGTCTTTGTAGCCATCCACCTATATTCTGTGCATCTAAGTAATATTATGTGACATTGATGTTTAATGTCAAATATGCGTCAAATTATGTCTTCACATTTCGTTTAAAACCAATACCAGTTTTAAAAGGCTTGTGGGTTGAAACGTTTTTAACAAAAACGCCTTCAGTCAAGCAGGAGATTTAATTTCACATTGATAAAGCATAACTAACACGTAGCAACAAAGGTTTCCGTAAATACAAGAAAGATTCTTATAAGATACGAAAATCATTCACTCCTTAAAGTGCAACTTAGCGGATCGTTTCTCCTCTAAATACACTTAAATATCTTTACTTTTAAGTCAGTATTATTATACTTGTACGGTAATTTCACAAATGTAAATGCGAGAAGTGTTAAAAACGTGTAGCTTTCTAAACAAATCTTAGAAGCCACTCTATATCCTGAGTGCTGCTCCAGCGTCCGTGTGTGTTTCTAAACTTTTGTCTTCTTACTTGGCCCAAGGCAACGTTTTTAATGTTTTGTCGTGATTTGTTCATTTTTGCACGATTTTCTTTTTCAATATTAACTATTGACTACCTTCACAGTGATTGTGTGGACTACCAGTAATATTCACGTCTTTGTGTGCCTGAGGATGACCCCCAACATAAGGGGTTAAAACGTACGTTTCAGATTTCAGCAACATTATTTGAAATTACGTTTACAGAATTCTAAAGTTATTAACCTTTTATTGTATTAGATGTATTTTTATCATAATCGGTGTTTCAAAATAAACATTTCAAAGGTTTAGTATTTTAATGGATGTTTAAAATAATCCGATAGTTTGGACAGAAAAGACATTCTCCACTGAAATCTGAAAGCAATCTCACCGTTATATTAGAACAAAGGAAGAACTCCCCGAGGTTGTGAGATTCTTCTTCCAAGCACAAACAAGAAAAAGTGTCACTATTTATTTAACACAGCAGTTTTTTAAAGCGTAAAAGCACAACTTTATGAAACGTGGTACAAAAAGTACAAGAATAGAAACTATAGGAATACTAAGAAGACTGCATGTACGTAGTTTGTAAAATTAAACTTTCAACTTCCAGTCGCATTTAAAAACCATTTGAATTTTTAAAATTTTAAACTATAAGATCTTTTAATACAAGTTTTGAAACAACTGAGTATGCCATGCGTTTTGAACTATATAACTGTTATATAATAGAGCACGTTAATATTCATAGATAAATACTTCATTTGTGTAAGTTTTTACGTATTTATAGAAGGTAAAGATTCTTGCAAATTAGGTACGCACTAATTTATTGAAGTATTTACCTTAAAGTATTTTACATTCTAGATAACAGATAAAGCCTGCAATGCCCAGTAGTGGGATAGACAATGCAGGTGCTGTTTTGAGGGTGAAGGGGGTTAATCTCCCAAAAAACCCAGATTGATTCGAGTGACCTTCTTGATAAATGTTTTGTTATGTTACCAAGTAGTAATTGTGGAGTGATTATCTTGTATATTATACAATCTATTTTCCCTCATATCTATAGAGGTTTTAAATTCCTCTGAGTATACGAATATCATCTAAAACTTCCGGTACAGACCACATCAATAAACTGTGCCAAAAGTGTAGCTTGTTCAACAACCAAGCCTCAGTGAACTCTGTTGAGGGACTGTGCAATAAAAACTTGTATTTAAAATAATAATAATAATATTTATAAAATGTTAATATTACAATAATATTGTGATTGCTGAGATTATAATATTTGTGCATTTTATATTATAATACTTGTTTATATAATAAAATAATAAATATTGCTATCGATTTTAAATTAGTTTTTCTTAGAAATCCAATATTAGAGCTCACTTTCAAGATTTACAGACTAGTTAAATCTTTCCATACGCCATAAAATGCTTGATGAGCTATTGCACGAACATTAATTGTTTCGGCTTAATCTAAATAATAAAATAATATATCATCTTTACTTAAAGGTAAAATCTTAGAAGCTGCGGTCTGGATTATTTACTATTTCTTTGGGTCGACGATTTCTAACATTGCTCAAAGCAACTTCAAAGAATGGCATAGCCCTGATCTGTAAAGTATCTTAGAATGTTGGCGTGCAATAGAAGTAGCTTTAATGACTATCTTCTGACATATTGATTTAGTTTGTAAAACAAGAACCGGTAAGCATAAAGTTCTTGTAGTTCTGAAGTTAAACTGTGGAAAGCTTTTAGCTCCGTAGTTGTGAAGGCTAGAAACAGCTGACGCTTGTATCAGATAGGATAACTCTGATTACTTCCAAAACTCGAATATTTCGACCTTTTAACACGACAGGTTCGTTACTATGGCAACGTTTTGAATTAAAAACAGACTTACATTTTACTTAAAGGTCGAACTAAATTAAAAGACTTAAATTTGTAGCCTTCTAAAAGTAGTTTTACCCATTTTAGATCAACATTTTAAAGCTATGATTAACCGGATATAATAATTGAAACATGCTTGACATGTTTTTTCATCGCAATGTTTAAATTACGAGAGCCAAATGTAATTAGTGTCTGTGGGAAATGCACAACGTCAAATAATCACGCAATTACTGTCTTATTGCAAGAACAATCAGCGAGATTTCAAATAAGGTCGCAATTGTATTATTTGTTTTATAATCATTATTACATTCAACAAATCAATACGAGATTTCTTTGATTTATTAATTATTATTAGTTATTGCCACATGTCTTTGAATAATTATGTTTTATTCTCTACACCCACCATGTGATTATACGACATTCTAAAGGTCAAAGTATTCTAAAAGTTTTGTATTACGTTGGACATCTACATCTATTGCGATTTGCAAGACTCGAACGCAGTGTTTTAATATGATGTTATGATAGTATAGATGTAATACAAATTCACACGATAAATAAGTATGAAAATTGTGTAAATACTAATAAACTCTGTCCGGTCGTGAATCTAGTTAGTAATCCTTTGAAGCTAATAATTATAGCTCTTATCCAACAGTACGAGAAATTGTGAGGGTTAAATTTGGTCATTAAAAAGTTAGGCTAATATACTCGATTGGTCCTACCAAGACATACACATACAAGCCAGGGAATCATATGCAGAAACTGCTGCTGTTAAATATTGGTCCTATTACAACCATCAGGCTAAGTGATCGCTACGATTTTAATGCTTCAAGGTCTGCGGAGTGGAGTTTTAATGTAATTTTTATTTTGCAAGATTATTTCGTTAGTTTCTGCCAGTCATATGTAGCCCGTTTATTAACCAGTTGTCCGAATAGTTGAAGCTTAGGAGAACATTAAATGACATTTCTATTTTTCTTGGTTTTGTACGAATCCACTAAACAACGTTGCGATTTTTTACGAAATTTACTTAGGGACTATGATGAAGATTACCAATATTTAGTCGGTTGAATGAGAGCTGAACCCATCACAAATCTATCAATTCGTTGAACGACACTGATCCTGGATTAAACCTAGCATTACGCACTGACTTGAATCCGAGTCATTAAATGGTTGACCTCTTTTCCTCATTTGAGCAGCTAGTCTTACTACCCGATGAGGAAAAGCCGTCAAAATGGACCGACATCGTTCGCGTAATTTCGAAAATAAATAAATTATATAATTATTAATTAATTTTGACTATGCCAAAATTCATACAAGTAGCAATACAAATTCTTTTGAAAGTAAATCCATTAAACTATAACAAAACAATTAGCATCCCTAGTATATTTAGGGGACCATAATGGTATCAAGTGTCAAGAGGTTGACTCAAACCTGTTTTGTAACCCAGTTTTACTTCTATGTAGTTTTATTTTCAATGCAACAATATGTATAAATGCACTTAGCGTGTGTACAGACATGAATATATGTACCAAGGATAGAATATATTAAACAGAGCTATTTTCATCACATAAAGCTTCATTCAAGGATTAGACGATATGAGGTAGAACCGTCTCAATGTGAACCATCAAAAGCTCCGGATTGTTTGAATCTTCAAAGAGAGGTTTTGTGAGAACGAGGATTCATTCAAAGAAAGCGTACTCGCGATATTTTCCGAATTGTTCATCAAATACTTCAATCTTAATTCACGTTACATTTACGCAACATTTGATTACATAGATGGTTGTTTTATCAACCTGTCCCACCCTGTAGACAACTGAAATCTGTTGTCTAGGGCTATTGAGATAGTGTCGCAATCTGCAACTAAAATCTAGCTACGCAAAGATGTCTTTAGAGAATGGAAATCTTTTAGTGAATTGTATATCAAATACTTGACTATAACATTTACGCAACATTTGATTGTTTTACACGGTTAGAGCGTTTTGAGACTCCATTGGTAATGACACGATAAGATAGATATAAAGTTTAAACTTTTACAACCACATTTTTCATCACTGCTGTAAACTACGAACTAGATTAATCTTGCTGTTCCATAGCTGAAATGTTACTAATAATTGATGAGGTTAATCTAATCTATTCCTCAGCCAAACTAAGACCTATGCTATTGTAAACCGTAACTCGGAAATTTGATTCATACATTTTAAACTTTGGATTTATATATGTATATATAGGTAGTCTTTTGATGATACCGAGTTTCCTTTGAAAAAATAAGATATTCATGCCATTGGCATGGTAAGACCCAGTCCCGGGACCATGAAATGATCACCGACCCTGACTTCCAGAAGACGTATTATAATTTTTTCAAAACTTGATATAGATATCTATTTACATGTTATAATTATATACATAATACAATTTGAGTTGCTTGGCAATGGGCAAAGTTGTAATAGTGTCCAAATAGTTTCTATCTTTATCTATTCAAAACTTAACAGGTTGTATCCTTACAGGTCACATATTTCGTCCGATTTTCAAGAAATTCGGTACATATGTTTCGTTTGTAAATATTTTAGTCATGTTTGTTAGCCAGTTAAATCAGGCTACCGGAAATACTCTTTTGTAGGAAGAATGTGGTAAAAAAAGTGGATTTAATGTTTTAAAAAGAATAAATTCACTCAAATTTTTTGAAATTTAAAAAAAATATGTATGTCAATGATAAATATCAGGGTACTACAAAACTCTAAAAATCCATTAATTCGTTTTAAAATTGCGGCAAAAAATTACTTGTTACATCAACGTTGTTAGTAGTCCCATTTCAATGAAATTTTAAATACGTTTTACCTTCAATGAAAACACGTAAATACGCCGAGTACAATTGCAGTAAAGGAACACGTAGTTCTGAGGCCGTAGCGAGACTGTGAGTATAGCAAACAGCCTCGAAGATCCCTTGATAATGGACCACGTAAGTCTGTGGCCGAAGGCCGAAGCGAGGCTGTGTAAGCAAATAAGAGTAACAAATTGCAAAGGAAATTGATTCACTTAAGTAAGCGGCGCTGTAGTGCGTTGCTGCGTGTCAGCTTGGTTAACTTGTAATATGATGGATGTAGGGCACACGTCAGCAGGCAGCTCCAATTTGGGCGAGGTTTGAGGGGGCTTGGACACAGAGGTAGTGTTTAATTTCAAATTTGATCACTTCAAAGTCATTTAACTATAACTTTACGTTTGTAAGCAAAAAATGTTTAATCAGAGGAAATAAATCAAAGTTGTTACTTAATACCTATGTACTCGATTCTACTATAACTCAGGGTTCAATCTTTCTAACACAATTATTCATCCGCTGTTCTAGGTATCGATATAAAATAAACAAACACCGAGCGTCCATTTCATATTCATTCTTTATACAGTATTCAAATCTAAAATATCTAAAACAGGAAAACAAAGTTTACTGCGTAAAACCTCTAGTTAAACGAACTTTACAACATAAACATGCGATTATATCTGGTTATCTCTATCCAATGATGATACTAACAATTTACGTTTACAACCCTGGAGCAAAAATGGAATTGCTATAACTCGTTATTTACACATGTTTAAATCAGCTGTCGTTCAATCAAAAAGCTCTGCTGATTAAAACTCACTTTATTGCGGAAACTCTAACAAATAAATAATTGAAAAGTGTTGAGATTAATTGGGTTCTAAACTCAGCATGAACGGCTCGGCTGTCGCTTGTCAACAGGATTTAACACTGTAACTGGCATCGTTAGTGAAATCATCTGTGTTGTGATAAATCAAAGCTGAATAGTCAAACAACCCTCTAAAGCTATGGTTTCTAGAAAACAGTGACCGCTACATTACGGCTGTAACATGACGGTGAGTTTTGTTTTCAATGTTATCAGATGAGAGTGGTTTCCTAGAAACTGTGGACGTAAAGTAGCGGTGAAAACTAGTTGGGTTTTCTCGCCAGAGCCCTATTTCATAAAAAGAAAAAAAAAAAATATGTAATTTAATATGTACATTTTCAATAATCACTCGCATCTGCTACAATACAATTCACATGTTCAAGAGATACGTAATGTATATATACACTGCAATGCAACTGTATATACCTGAACAATGTTCACCACTTACACACACACACGCAATGGGTTAAGCCTAGTGTGCAAATACATGCAAACCTAGTTTCAACAAACAAAGACACCTCCGCATCCGCACTGTAGAATAATACAATACGCGGATATTGTATTATTTAGAATCATAACAATAGGATTGGACAGTTTAAACATAGTCTAATAGTGGAGACGAATATGTTTAATCCACAAATATGTTGATCCAAAGAACAAAGGGGTGATAATTAAGTAACAAAATCTGAATGGGTTTTAATTGTTTAGCAAATATACGTGATATTTTTAATTGTAATAAAATAATTGTTCATCGTAATAATAGTGTCATTTTTCTTGATGTTTTTAAAATGGTAGCCGTTTAAAATCCTGAAAGAAACCCTAAGTTACAATTAAGTTATCTGTTGTAGCCTGAAGACCTTATGGATATTGTTGTTGTTTCCCGATGTAGGCTACATTTCAACCTAAAGGTCATCTTCACGGAGATGCTGTCTATATACACTATTTACACTAAAAAAAACACTAAACTATATACACTTGTTGGTCCATTATGTTACTGTGAGCGACGCGGTTGACCCTCCGGTGAGGGGTTTGCGGGCGTAGCGCGCGGCACATTTGGACCAATTGGAACTTTGTAGGTTGTAAGATCGAAATTGAGGTTATGTGCTCAACAAATTTCGGCCGTTACAACTTAACTGTCAAAAGGCCTTAAAGCTGGAAAATACAACTAGTTATTACTAAGATACAACTTTAACGAAACTTAAGCAATATAACATTGGGTAGTAGAATTAATTGTTTCTTAAATATTGTGCTTAGAACTTTGAAATTGATATCAGTTTACACCTAAAAGGTAGCCATATCTCGTAACGTTTTTACAACACATGGTTGTTTCTGTATACCTATTTATAAACCGTGTAATAATTTGTAAATGATGAACTTTTGACTTGAACTTGAACGGCTGTATTGAGTTAATTATTTCCATCTCAGGAGTACGCATACGAGTTATATCAAATTCATTGAGTTTTGATTGTAACTGTTAAAATGCACCCATGGAAACCCTCTATACTGATTCAATTATTTATGCACCGTTTTGTACAGAAAAACAAGAACAGAGCGAATGGATTGAAAACAGACAAATAAAATAATACTGTCATGAAATTTAGATTAGGAGGTTTGGCCAAATCCATTAAAGCTTCCAAACTGTTATGCATTTACCTCAAATAGACAATGATTAAGCTGCTTAATACTCAATACTGCTTGGATGAATGCAAATGCGGCGAAGCACTTAACGCTTGGATGGTTGTGAACTGTATCTATCAGCTGTTTGTGCAATATGTGGTGGTTTCATTTAAATAAATGGTGTTTACGCCTTGCTTCGTTATGACACATATTTACCATTCTTTTAAATTTTAATCTTTAAAATGGTTAATAATACTCAATTTACCTGAATTGGCATATAGCTGTTTTAGGTTACCTCAACCTATGATGACGGTTTTAAATGTAATTTTGTTTTCACCAAGCTGAAATTTTCTTGATAAAATATGTGATATTTCAAACTTAGGTACGAACGTGTTTGATACTGTATCATAACAAAACCAACAATATCAGCTATATATTAGTTCTCACATACTAAAGTTAGATAAGACTGCTAATTAGCTAACATGTAGGCATTTCGAGATTAATTGTTTTGATCTTAGAACGTGTAGCACAACCATTTAATTTCAATTTCATAGTTGGCAATGTTTACTTTATTGTAAAACATATGTTTATTTGATTATGGATTGTTTATCCGTTGTCATGGAATGTTCTGTTTACTTTAGTTTGTTTACATTAAACTCTGTATTTTGTTCACCTGCTAATTTTTTACTTCAAACCGCTAATTAATTCAAACTCATAGTCATCCTCAAACTCAGTATTTACAGTCCACTAATCATTTTCCCAACATAAATTTGGTCCATTCGAGCCCCGATAAATAATTTGAACCATTTTTTCTTAACATAATAACAATAAATTTCAACAGTTAAAATTTTATTTTAAATACTTTACTAATTTCTAATACAAAACCAATTATATAAATGTCCAAGAGAAAAGAACAGTGTCAGTAAGACCTAGCAGTGCTTAAATTCAAAAGGGACAGTTGGTCAAGAAAATAGCCAATTTACACAGACTTAGTTTAGGTAGCTGACGATCCTACACGCATTGAAGAATTTGAAGTACGTTTCAGCAAGTTGAATCTACCTATGATGCTTTCATCCGCTTTATTTTTACTTCAACCCGCTAATTAATTCAAACTCATAGTTTTTCATCCTCAAAACCCAGTATTTACAGTCCACTACTATTAAAACATACTTACATTTGACTTAAAGGTCGAACTAAATTAAAAGACTTAAATTTGTAGCCTTCTAAAAGTAGTTTTACCCATTTTTAGATCAACATTTTAAAGCTATGATTAACTGGATATAATAATTGAAACATGCTTGACATGTTTTTCATCGCAATGTTTAAATTACGAGAGCCAAATGTAATTAGTGTCTGTGGGAAATGCACTACATCAAATAATCACGCAATTACTGTCTTATTGCAAGAACAATCAGCGAGATTTCAAATAAGGTCGCAATAATTGTATTATTTGTTTTATAATCATTATTACATTCAACAAAATCAATACGAGATTTCTTTGATTTATTTATTATTATTAGTTATTGCCACATGTTATCAAATACCAAAAGTTCCTTGTTTGTCTAGTGATTATTAAATGGAATCAAGACTCGTTTTTACACAGTTCAAAAATTGCATTATTTTATTTTCACATTATTACAATTTCAATACAATCACCATAGTAACAAAACAAACAAATTATGTTTAAAATACTTTTCTTATACAGTCAGCTGAGTTTAGCTTGAAAATGTCCAGAGTGATTCTAGCCAACTGTAAACATTAAATTAATCATGTGTTTTGAATATTAAAACATATAAAATAAACTTTAACTATATTTACAATTAAAATATGTTTTCAACATCCTCCCACCAGTTTTAATGGAAAGAAAAAAACTTCAGTCACTTTTGGTTTTCTTGTTAGATGATATCTTTGTCAAATTGTATAGTCTGACCTTCAAGGTAAACCCGTTGAACTGGTCGTAAGCATTCTCCATTCGTAGTGTTCAATCTTACCAGACGAGTCACTCCATCTTTTCCTGGGATAGTTTCAATGACCCGTGCCAATGGCCAGTTCATCCTCTTGGAGTTGTCGCTTCCAATCAATACTATGTCACCAACGTTAATTTTCATCTGTTTCTGTCAGTTTAACTTTTGTTTCAGCAACCTAGATATTCATTACGAAATCTGTTTCGAATTCCTCTTTTCAACTTCTTTCCTATGTTGCCATTTTTTATATACCAAAAGTTCCTTGTTTGTCTAGTGATTATTAAATGGAATCAAGACTCGTTTACACACAGTTCAAAATTGCATTACTTTATTTTTCACATTAATTACAATTTCAATACAATCACCATAGTAACAAAACAAACAAATTATGTTTAAAATACTTTTCTTATACAGTCAGCTGAGTTTAGCTTGAAAAAATGTCCAGATGATATCAAAAGTTCCTTGTTTGTCTAGTGATTATTAAATGGAATCAAGACTCGTTTTTTACACAGTTCAAAATTGCATTACTTTATTTCACATTAATTACAATTTCAATACAATCACCATAGTAACAAAACAAACAAATTATGTTAAAATACTTTTCTTATACAGTCAGCTGAGTTTAGCTTGAAAATGTCCAGAGTGATTCTAGCCAACTGTAAACATTAAATTAATCATGTGTTTTGGAATATTAAAACATATAAAATAAACTTTAACTATATTTACAATTAAAATATGTTTTCAACATCCTCCCACCAGTTTTTAATGGAAAGGAAAAACTTCAGTCACTTTTGGTTTTCTTGTTAGATGATATCTCTTTGTCAAATTGTATGTCTTGACCTTCGAGTAAGTGGTAAACCCGTTGAACTGGTCGTAAGCATTCTCCATTCGTAGTGTTCAATCTTACTAGACGAGTCACTCCATCTTTTCCTGGGATAGTTTCAATGACCCGTGCCAATGGCCAGTTCATCCTCTTGGAGTTGTCGCTTCCAATCAATACTATGTCACCAACGTTAATTTTCTTCTGTTTCGTCAGTTTAACTCTTTGTTTCAGCAATCCTAGATATTCATTACGAAATCTGTTTCGGAATTCCTCTTTCAACTTCTTCCTATGTTGCCATTTTTTGTCAAAGCTTGATGATTCCAAAGTGTCAAGTTCTGGCAAGCCAGCCTCCTTGATGTCTTGAATGAACATTGACGGAGTTATGAATATAGGTTCTGAAGATCCTTCCGCAACGTAGGTCAGTGGACGTGAATTCAAAACACTTTCACAATCACAAAGTACTGTCTCCATTTCAATGTAAGTCATTGTGGATCTTCTGAGTATTCTTCTCAGGAGCTGTTTGGTGAGCCCAACGAGTCGCTCCCACCATCCTCCCCACCATGGAGCTGATGGAGGATTAAACTTCCAAGATATGCGATTCACATCACAGTACTCCAACACCTTATTCCAGTCTAGTTTCCTGAACAGATTGTCAGTTCCTTTGAAGTTCGTTCCTTGGTCACTGTAGACTGTGTTAGGTCGCCCTCGACGTGCAACAAATCTCCGAAGTGCCAGCAAGAAATCTTCTGTGGTCAGAGACGTTAAGAGTTCTAAGTGAAGAGCTCTGTAAACGCCACATGTAAAAAGACAAATCCAGGCTTTTTTCTCATCTTTCAGGTATATAGGCCCAGCCAAGTCGACGCCAACAACTTCAAACGCTGAAGCCTGACGCACTCGATCTGTAGGTGGTGCAGCAGTTGGAGCATCCAAGTGCTTAGAACTATGTCGTTTACATATCACACAACTTGAGATTACTTTCTTCATGGTTCTGCCACCAATCACCCAAAATCTTTCTCTAGTCATTCCTAACAACCCGTGCACCCCAACATGACATTCCTTTTCATGTATGTGTCGTAACAAACGAAACACAACTGGATGATCCTTTGGTAATAGTATGGGGAATCTAAAGTCCAGGCTGTCAACTCTGTGTGAAACTTTGGTTCTGAGGCGAATTAGTCCAAGATGGTCTTCAAAAGGTTGAAGAGAAGTAATTTTTGGATCTTCTATGCCATTAAAAGTTTCCTCCTGTACCATCTTCAAAACCCTTAACTCTGCATTGTTTATTTCTTCTACTGTTAGTTGATCTCGTTTCATCAGAGTAGTATCTTCGATTGCATTTTTACAGTTTGCTATAAATCTTCCCACCCAAGCAACCATTCTTATTATTTTTAAGTATTGGGAAAAATACTTGTAATACCAATCATTTTGTGGTTCATTACTTGAAGTCATCGTTACAGATACAACATTTCTTCTTCTCCGAAACTATCAAAGTTTCATCAAAATCGCAGTCAGATGTTGGCCAGTTTGTAGAAGGTAGATACAACCATGTAGGACCCTCCCACCAATTTGACTCTGACAAAACCTTTCCAAAACATCCTCTTGAAGGAAGGTCGGCAGGGTTCAATTTACCTGGTACATGGTGCCAATGTTCCACATCGGTCAACTTCCTTATCTCGTTTACTCGGTTTGATACAAAGGTAGACCAATTCTCATTACGATTCAACCATGCCAAAACAGTGGCAGAATCTGTCCAAAAATAAACATCACAATTCTTGTCGAAAAATCCTCGGATGTTACTAAAAAGTCTTGCTCCGATTGTTGCACCTAACAATTCCAGGCGGGGTATCGTTATTTTCTTCACTGGCGCGATCCTGGTTTTAGATTGCACTAGTTGAACCTTGACTTCATACTCGCTTTCCACTCTAACAAAAATCACTGTAGCGTAGGACTGTTCACTAGCATCTACAAACGTATGAATACTCATTCGAATCATGTTAGGAATAAGTAGCCAGCGTGGAACTCTAACGTTACTTAGGTATCTCAAATCATCGGCCCATTTAGAATCTAACCTGATATGTTCAGGTACTTCATCATCCCAATCAACTTTAATTCCCACAATTCTTTTTCAACAACAACTTTGGGCAGATAGACAGGACTCGCTATTCCCAGAGGGTCGAATAGTTTGTGAGCAGATGATAAAATTACCCTTTAGTAACTTTACTTGGAAAAAGTTAAGATTTTCAGTACTTATAGCTAACATGTCATTGTTGCTACTCCATTTCAATCCCAGTACTGAAGAAAAGTCTTTGCTGCTTTGAAAGTCTGTGTGTTCCCACTCTCTGAGAACAAATTTACCCTCAGCCATAATAGCAGTAGCTTCATTCTGAAAGGTTTCAACGTCATCAATGGAATCCAAACTAGTTACAACATTGTCTACATAGAAGCATCTCAGTAATGTGTCTACAGTTGCTAGAGAATAACTCAAGTTTCCTTGCAAAATATTTTCCCGTACATTCTCCAAATGATACTTAATTACAGCACCTAACAGGAAAGGACTAGATGTCAAACCGAATACCACTCTGTTGTGTTGAAAACTGATCAAATCTCCATCAGATTTTCTCCAGAGAAACTTCAAGTACTTCCTGTCCTTAGGATTTACACTAATCTGTAAAAAAGCTCTTCTGATATCCGCAATCACTCCAAGTTCTTTCATTCTGAACGAAGTCAACAATGAAGGTATTTGTTCAATTAAATTACAACCTCTTTCTAGACACTGATTTAAACTACAAGCCCTTTCTGGTGTGCCGAAGCATCGAATACAGGACGAACTTGTGTTGTGCTGTTTAGTTTCACCACGTGATGATGAGGCAAAAAGTGGCCTTCATTTGTAACCGGTATCTCCTTAATAACTCCTTCAGCTTCCCATTCCTTGAAAACAGTATCATACTCTACTAAAAACCCATCCTTTTGTAGTTTCTGTCTTGTTGAATCCAAGCGTTTAGAAGCCAACTCAAAATTCGCTGGGAGAGGTGAATGGTTTGGTTTCCACGGCAAACATACTTCGTACCTGCCATCTTCATTTGTGGTTACTGTATCTAAGAAAACTCATTAATTTCAGCTTCAGTTCCATCCTTGGTTTTGTAGACTGATGTATCATCAATTCCAATCAAATCAAGTCTCCACAAGTCTGAAACATTCATGTTGTTGCAAAACATGTTAGTTGTGATCAATGTAGCTGCAGTCAATTTCTTCCGATTCTGAAGTGGTATCCTTCCAGATACTGTCCAACCTAGGTAGGTTTCTATCCCAACTAGTGATCCACTGGATAGTTTCTTTACGTTCCCTGTTAACAAAGTACCAGCAACGTCTGCACCCAACAGCAGTTCTACAGGGCCAGAGTCATGTAACAAAT
The DNA here is from genome assembly GCA_018831715.1 of Matsumurasca onukii. Lineage (NCBI taxonomy): Eukaryota > Metazoa > Arthropoda > Insecta > Hemiptera > Cicadellidae > Matsumurasca > Matsumurasca onukii. Next base: position 15,183,940 of record CM032062.1, on the reverse strand, counting down.
CAGACACTTCGATTCCACAAGCAACCATCTCCAATCCAAGGACCACTTGGAACTGTAGGCAAGTCACCACATATCATGTCTTGACCCAGTGCTTCTATCAAGCATTCAAAATCTCCTTTTAAACTACATAAGTAGACCAGGAACTTCTTATGGTGAGCTATGTCTGATTTCTTACCTCCAAACAGAGATACGCAAAGCTTTTCATTACCATTATCCTTGAATCCCATTTTAGCAGCAGTAGAGTTTAGTACGTACGACCGCTGCGAGCCTGTATCGATCACTGCACGAACAACGCAGGTCTTCCCATTACTATTCTTCAGTTGCAGCTTTACTGTAGGTAGCAATACTGTCGTATCACAAGTGACACTCGCTGTGGTTGTCACCTTTACAGGTTCTTCTTTCTTTCTGGGTTCACCTGAAACTTGGTTAGAAATTTCAGACCCACTGGAGTTTTTGTTGCGTGTGAAACTAGAACACAAGAATGTTACATTGTCACAAAGAAATTCGCTGAAAAACTGATTGTGAAAAACCAGCCATTCCTTTCTCCGGTTTTTGTGAATAACATTTCAATCCATCAAGTGTAAAATGATAAAATCCAGTAGCACTGTAACTCAAACAACGGCAAATACCACGAATACATAAGCGGCTTTGAAACCAGATGCTTTCCACAACACCCTTCCTTTTAGTTTCTGAATAACGCCTTCCTAAGGACAAGTATGTACAAGGCAATATGTGTTTCCTTGCTAGCATCTACGTAAATGCTTGGAAAGTATAATTAGCTTTTAATGTAACTGTACTTGTTTATAGTACCACGGTACCTAAAATAGTAATGAGGCTGGGAGGTTCGTTGATTGCCACCCACTGCCCGGTGTTTAAGCAAGCAGGGCCGAGGGATCAGTTGTTTGAATTGAAGCTTTTGCCATCAAACAAAGACATGGTCGACGCGGGTGGTGTCAAAGGCGTAGTTTTATTTGAACTCGTACTTTGCGGCTAAAAAACTGCGAGTCAGAAATGGTCGCATGTGGGCTGTCTGAGACTTCGTCGTAATTCCCAGGCGACGTACTGTGGTTGTTCAACCAACGCCGAATTAAAAAAACGGCGAAGAAACTGCCGCTCACGAACGAAAACCGCGCTTAAAACGGCGATTAAGATCGTGGAATAATCCCTTCCTCGTCACTCTGTTTCGGGCGCCATTCTTAACGTCCTCGTCCCCAGTGGCGCCATTTCAACGTCAACCACGCCGTACTGAAACTAGTACGACCGCGGTTGGGCCGTCAGTAGAAAAAGGTTTGGAAACCACGGAGTCGCTCAGTGCGAAGGCTTAGGACCTTCCAGGGTCGGTGAGGTGTTCTACCCGCGATAGACGTTGGCCGTGCCTCGTTTATTTTGTATTAATTGTTTAGCATTGTGCTCTGTGGCCGCAGAACTCCTTCAGGCGGCAAGCCTGATAATTCCGCATATCATCATCGCCGTCAATTAAACGCAGAGTACGCAATTTTCGGTTCGCGGGACTGAAACGCTGGGACCAAACGCAAGGTCCTGGAGCAATGAAAATGACAGAAGGTCGTGCCACTTGCTACAGTGGGTCGTAGGAACGAATTTAGAATTTGGAAAAGTTCTGCTTGGGGTGATGACACTTGGCTGGAGCCTAGAATAATCGTCGCCTTAAGAGCTGTCGTAAAGAATCATTGGTCGGTCTTTGCCCCAGTCTTCGCCGAGACAGACAGTAATTATTCAACGACAAAAGTCGAAAGATTAATTTTATATAAATATAAGAATTAACATGACGACGCGCGATAAACGAAAGTTGGTTTTCTGTACAAAGAAATTAAAGAATCTCCTTTGGCGAAGAACGAAAAGTACGAGTGCTCAGCTCGAACGCTGTAACGGTAAATGATATCATATGGCGGTAACGAGTTCTGAATTCAGAGACGCTTTAAAAACTCTACGGTTGGGGTAATTGTTAAATTGATCGGGTTTATGGAACTGTCACTGTTAGTCTGGGACGACGACAGTGGTCTGACCGAGCAGGCCTCGACAGGCACTGACACGCGGCGGCCGGTAATCTACGCCGTGGTTAACTGTCGGGTCAAGGCGCGGTTAAGCGTACCCTTACTACAATTTTACTTGTAGTCAAGGGATCTCTAGCTTACGCTCAGAACCTACTACGAACAGTACAGTTTACGTACGCAGTTCGTCCCACCGGCGAACCAGGCTAACAGTAAGAGATTAATGAATTGGAGGAAAAAACGCGAATATTATAACGACTACGACGAGACGGTAAAAAGAACGCATGCTAATAACTAAATGTAAATGGAAATAATCGAAATAACGGTATAAGACCGGCACGGTACGGTAATCTGGCTCAGCGCGCGAGAGAGCATTGTGAATTCGTCGATGAAGCAATATGCCCAGTTGACGTGACACCCATATGTCGAGACCGACAACCTACCTCAGTACCGCAATACTTAGAGACCAGGACAACACCGGAGTGCAAAGTAGGGCCGTCCCTAGCTGCAAGCTCTCGAGAGAGGTTTCTGAACCGCTGCCTGCCCTTCGACCAGGACAACGCGATTGTACCGCTGCTCCGAATTGGAAAGTTGCGCGCTGCAACTTCTCGGCAGAGAACTGCCCATTTGACGTTGTGCACAGAGAAACGCGTCTCGTGGCACGTCATCCGATTGAAGGGGAATGCTCTCCCCGTGAAACAAAACAACACGAGTTTCAGGCCGAGCACCGGAAAAGAGCCCCCAATCGCGTTACGGATACAAAATCACAGCGATCCGTTGAATTCGGTGTCGATCATCGAACCGATCTGGCAGCCGTCAGCCAAGAAAACCACGACTCCAAGACCACCAGACACTCGGTAAGCAACTACAGCTGGGTGTCCGAAAGCTATTTTGGCCAGGCCGGAGGAGATCCGTCAAGGAACGCTCGGTGTCGGAATACATAAGCGGCTTTGAAACCAGATGCTTCCACAAATACCCTTCCTTTAGTTTCTGCAATCTTCCTCCTCAGTACGAGTATGTACCCAATATGTAGCCTTTGCTAGCATCTACGTAAATGCTTTGAAAATATAATGAGGTTTTAATGTAACTGTAATTGTTTAGTAGTACTATGGGTACCAGGAGTGGTACTAAGGTTTCTAGGTCACCTAACAGTTTCAAAGCAACAGAAGATTATTCTGTAGTTCAATTCAGTGAAAGTTAATTTGCGCAGATATAAATCATTGAAGCAATTTCCTGTACCATATTACCATAAGTAATTGTAGTGTCAAAGACTTATTGAATCTATTGGAATACTAGGTTAAAAACATTGTTTTACAATTTGCATAACTTAACCAACTGAACTCAAAATTACGCTGTATTGAGCCAAAAAGGCTGAAAAGTTCAGTTAAATTGTTCAACATCGTATAAATTAGGGAAAGGAGTTAACAAATTACATAAGTTATATTAAAATCACGTTTGAAAATGTTTACTGTAAGAAAATATATGACACTAATATAACAATACTACATTACTTCTAATTTAGTCCTATACATTTAGGCACAGAGAATTTATTGTATTGATCTGAAGAAGCCTAATGTTATTAGGTGAAATATAATCACTTTCAAATTCAACTATTGTTTTAATGGTTTGCTGCGGAAGAAATTGAACTAACTGAAGATTTAAAGAAGTTAATATGTCTTCATCATATTTTAGAAATCAGCTAAATCAAGAGCACTTAGAGTGATTGTATTGAGCAAAAAGAAGTGATAAACAAGTGTTAGACTTTTATATAAACCTGGTAGATTATGGATAGGACCTGGAGTGTGTATAGGACTCATTCAAAACCACGCCCGTGTTACTGTTGAATCATACTGCAAACCGTATTGTTGTATGTAGCTGCATCATATACAAATTATTGGAACGTTTGGATCACCACTTTTATAAAACAATGAAGGCAAGCGCAGCAGTATCAAAAAAAAAAAATCAATTTTAGGGCGAGCAATATTAAAAAACACTTGCTCGATAATGAACTATATAAATTATAAAATAGTAATATAGTTGTAATAGTTATAAAGTTTAACTGTAATTCCAGGTGGTCTGTTCCTCAGTAACCACAGTAGGAACTATCAACTACCTCCGCGTCAATAAACTATTTACAGTGCCAACAGTTAAATGGTTGGACCGGAAGGTCAAAATCGCCCGGCAAGCAAAATACCCAGGTTCAAGCCCTGGTTTATCCTTTAACCATTTTGTCTTGAAACTTTAGTATAAATTACCTATATAGCGTTTATGAAAATTAAGATCATTAGTAAGATGAGTTACCTACATCTGGGACTAGGATACTGAACATTATTAGTTATTTAGCTAACCCGTTTTCTGACGAACATAAAACCACATTAAAGCAAACAAACACAAACAATGCTTTCAGAGCTTTATATCATGAGTTAACCAAATGTAATTGAAGGTAATGGAGTTTTTGTCAAATGGTTTATACTCAACTTCGTTTATTGCTTTGATGACAAAAGCATGTTGCTCGGATGCTGGTGTGTAACTCAATGTGATTTCTCATGTTTCTCTTTTAAGCTCTAAAACATATTATTTTCTGCTTTCTACACCAAACATATAAATAAATATAATATTTTTTAGTTATGTAGATGTTGTCTTTACTCTGAAGTAAAGAAATACGGTCAAGGTTTTGTCGAAACCAGAATAATTTAATCCGGATGCCAAGTTGTGGTTTAAGTGTTTTTAAAGAAATTTCTTAGTATTTACAATGCAGCTTAAACTATAGTTTAAACTCTATTATATCAAGAATTTATTCAATCTAACAAACACAACCATATTAAGTGAGCTTATCGATTTGAACACATTTTCGCTGGTGACAACACAAACACTCTATCAAGCTCTTGCTTGTTCACTCGATCCTATAGTTGAGTGATTTTAAACTTATATTAAAATTATATGTATCTAAAAATCCTAGTTCCATCCACATTATCTTTTTTACCCCTAACTTTACCAGCGTATCGTAAAACGCAATACGTGTTGATAAAAGCGGAATATAACCACATATTAATTTTGGTTTGTTATTCGCCATCACGAAAATTGTACATAACTATAACATGAAATCGCTTGAATGCTAATTGAAAATGTTAATGTATGCACTCCCTTTTACGAAGTTTATGGATTGATTGGGTTTAAATTTAAAGTATATGCACAATCAAACAGCTGAGACAACATAGGTTGACTGTTATACTCGTCCCGTTTCCACAAGACTGCACAAGAAGCCGCACTTGCCAGCTCTCAGAAGTGCAACTTATATCCGCTAACTTATAATGGACTTCCACATCACAACACCACACACACTGAGTGAGGGGATGCTGTATAACTTGTAACTTAACACAGCTGTACATGGGTAAGCGTTATTCATATCACTTGGTGCAGAGTTGTTACTTGATAAAACGTGGCGAGTCAAAATTGTAAAACTTTCCTGATGCTAACTCCTAAAGACTAATAATTTTACAGTAGCTTATCGCGAATTCCTCAAATAAGTTATTTACTTTTAATTAACAATCAAACAATGTGTGACTATAGAAAATTGAAAGGCATATAATAGCGCAAATTTCGATCTAAACACGTTTTCTAGTTAAACGAGAGGTAAGGCTTAGGGACAAAATATTAATAAAATGAATATAAAAAAAATAAACACTATTAAAAATGAACTTGAAAACCTGCTGATGTACATTCAAGTTTAATTCAGTTTATAAAGTTCAGTTTATGACTTTATTGGCCTTGTAGATAGAAATAATGTAATAAGAAACATTGATAGACGGAAAACTAAGCGAGATAGGACTATATGTTATTGGACATTTTCTGTTTAATATGACCTGACAAATCTTCTGGTGAAGTTTGATTCCCTTATTACTGGACACTCTGTATATTTAAAGAAAAAACAGAGAGTTGCGAAAGAAAAATCAGTTTTCATGGTTATGTTATTGCGCGCTTTGCAATATTTTATTTGCTGGGTTATATAAGCTGATTTATTTGCCCAACTTTTGTAATGATGTAATTCAAATTTGTTTTGTATTCCATGTTGTATACAATGTGACCACGAGTATACATTGTAATTGTCACGTAGCAATGTAGACAAATTTATAATATATACAACCATCTGTGCGTAACTCAGCTTCACCACTCACTCACTGATACATACAAATGTTTACCCACTTCTGACCATAGAAACTTGAAATTTGGTATTAGGTACCTTTCACTAACCTCCTCACCGACGGAAAGTACCACAAACCCAAAATTTTAATTTTAACCACCCTAAAAAAAAATAAAAAAAAGATATGGAAAACATGTTTTTAAAAGAACGTCTATGGTTGAACGGTAAGTCCTATCTGAAATCTGATTGACTTTCATAGTCAGGTTTTAGACGTTATATCGTTTGGCCTATGATCTTTTGTCGTATCTGGCCTCCTTCTTCCTCAAAAGGGCAAAGTTTCAATATACTTTTTTCACGATTTTGCAAACAGTTTTTAATTTTTTTTTCTCCGGTATTATAGGGCTAGGACGTTTTAAACTTCATCTAAAGTATATGAGTTAAACTTAGCGTTAATAATATGTTATGAAAAAAAAAATCCAAATTGTATACATTTGCTGAAAAAAGTGTTACTGACAGTGAATTTTGAATTTAGTTTGCAAGACAAGTGAAGTTTTCTGCCGAAATCTTGTACTACTCCAGTATAGTGACTTGTCTTGTCATGAGCTAAAACTGATTTAGAACGACGTGAAAACCCTATACATATAAAAAATTGTTTTGATGCTAACTATTTAAAAAGTGGCTAAAAAGTGAATTTAAATTGAACTGTGAATGTTATTTGACTGCTACTTGGAACTGTTCAGTGATCGAATTCATACGAACTGTTATGTGGAACTTTACTTGGAACTGGTCATTGATTTGTTCTCATACTAACTGAACTGCTATTGACAGTAGGAACATTTTGATACATACTAATAGGGTAAATTGAACCACACCTTCCACGAAAGGAACAAACATTTCCATCAATCGTTATGTATGCTTATTACAGTAAGAAGCCTGGTTATTGTGATTACTCTTTAAAACTTCAGATATTGCAGTATTTGTTAATTGTTTTGCTCCTCGTGTGATTTCGACGTCGAATCGTAAACAAGCTAATGATTATTTTGTAACGGTTTTAGAGATGGTTGCCCTAAATATTGGTCGACTCAACTCATCTTTGAAAATGACTACATATTTTCTTCAATGGATCGCTTCTAGGACAAACACTGGAACATCGTTAAGGGCCAAGAGCAACATTCTAATAAGCATTCACTTCTTCAGTATCTGTATTTTTTAATTTGATTGCTGGTTTAAAGCAATTTTCATGAACAGACAATATTTTGATGTTGTTATTTCACACATTGTTCATTGGAGCTATAGGTTATAATTTTGAGTATTTACGTAAATTTTACATTAGACTGCTATAACCTACACGAAACTTTTTTACAGTTGTATTTTGGCCGTAGGTACAGTGAACACTGCAGCAGTAGCAAATTTGAATTACATTACAACAGATAGCAAAATCAATTAGCTGATATAACTCAGCAGATAAAATAATGCAAATTCGCGCAAAACATAATCATGACCAAGCAGGTTAAAAGACCGTATAAACTACTAAAATACGGGCAAAATCAAGGTTAAAATAGGTTTTTTGTTAAAATTTTTAAACGAAAAAAGATACAACATTTTGTTCAATACAAAAATGTTCATATTAAAATTATCTTTACAATTATATGTAACATTATACACCTTACTATTTAATGTTTGTGTCTTATTCATGATAAAAGCAACTTCAATGTTTACATCCATTTTGAGGTTAAAAATCTTTCAAAAAATGGTTGTACGACATACCGTTCAAAAGTCCGTCAAATTCTGAGAACCAATACGTAAACACCATATTTTTAATTTAATTGATAATTTGACTAAAGGGCGACCCGTAAAAGCTTACGCGATAAACATTTATAGCTCTAGTTTGGTAACGGGGCAACATATCAAACAAATTGTTTTGTCAAAATGTCGAGAATTTTCTTCTGCTAAAAATTATGTACAATATGACCCACCTTTGTATTTAAAAATCTCGAGTTTCGACCCGTTAGTTTCAGTATTGACACACCATGTATACTGAGAATCTTAAAAATATCTTTTCTTCGATTCCGAGTTCGGTTTTCAAGGAAAAAGGTTTGTTTTATCTTTCTAGCGGTAATAATACTCCTGTAGTCCGTCCAGGACACCCGGTATATACCTTAGTCTGAACTGGTCGAGGAATATACACAGTTCTTTAAACCAGGGTGTTATGTTCTCCTATCTTTTATACTATTTAATTCTAGTCACCCTAAGTGAGTATATGTGTGATAATTATTAGGTTTTAATAATCTCGTATAAAATTGGTTTTTAAAATGTTTAAATAGTTTCTATAATATTCTCTAACAGAAAGCACGTTTTGCCTCATAAACTCTTCATATTTTTTATGGTTTTGCATTTCATCGAAATTTAGTGTTTATTTTTAACAGTTAACTACCACTAAATCTTTGTATTCGTTTTACAACTTTATCGGTTTACGCTCTAGAGAAACATAACAATGCAAACGGATAATACAGGTTTTATTTCTTATTGCATGGTTGAATTTCTCTTTAAAGAAAACTAAGTTCAAATCATTCAGTATTATTTAGCTCTGGGTTTGAAGCAATGAAGATGATGTACTCTAAGTTGACTTGTTTGGATGTCGCTTTGTTTACGTTACTTTCCACATTATCAGCATTATCACCATCTGATGTATCAGCAACCTCTGTATCAATACGTTCAGAAGAAGTTGAAAAAGGTATGATTTATATTTATATAAAATAAGAACTTTTGTGGCTGCATTGTAAAGAATAAAAACTGATTTCTTTAGTTTGTATTTATTTTATTGGGATTAAAAGAATCAGGCCTTATAGTAGTCCATTGTTACTTAATTCATAAAGTGGTCCATAAAAAGACAGTTAAACCCTCAATGCTTTGTTGCGAAAATACTTACTAATATGAGAGTTTAAAATAACAAACGAAATTCACTAATTAGATCTTACTTTATTACCTTCGCTTCTTCTACAACATTTGCAAGTCTTTGCTAATGCCACCCATTTAATCAACACGTGCAATGTTCAAAACTAAAATCATGACAAGTGAGGGACAGTAGTTATTGCTTTAAGTAACAAACGGTAGAAATAAATAAATGTATACCGAAAAGAAAATGTCAATTAAATTCATTTGATGTAATAAGTTTGATGTAATGATTCAATCCAGAGAAACATCTACCAAATATTTTGGAAATGTCATAAAAGATTCTCCTCAAAAATAAAAACGGCATTTTCCTCTTAGTTTTAGGAATCTCATAAAGTAATGCATTAAAATATCTAGATTTTGATCTTTCATGATTATTTTACTTAATACGTGTTTTATTATGTTTTATGTTATCTCAGTTTTTGTCGATATGTTGTTGAAGATGGTTAATTCATTATTAAACTGATTGGCAACACACCTTCTTTTATAATAAAAATAAAACTAAAAATAAAACTATTTATAAATGTTTTATGTTATATTGTTTTATTTAATATATTTTATTTTATGCTTTGTTTCATTTCTTTATTATAATATAATTTTTACTGTGGTATATTTATAACTGTTAACTGTGTCGTTTGAAAAAATTACTAACACTGAACTCAGTTTTAAAATTAATAAATTTTAAACAAATACATGGTACAATGTTCTATTATCTATTCGAAATGTTCTCTTATGTACCGGGTGATTAAAAATGAAATGGACAGTTTGGATAGCTTGTAGTAAATTTATCATTTCAAAGTGTAGTACATACATGATAAAATATAAGAATTCTTCTAGTTGTTATTGAAAATATTTACAGTTGTTCTATGAGTCCAATTTTGCAACACGACAGATATCAACATGGGAGTCAGATTCTGACCACCAACGGCTAAACATCTCACGGTCAACTGTAGCAAGAGCACTTGTGATTCGATGTTTGAGATCATCGATATCAACAGGAAGTGGTTGTACGAAAACTCTGTCTTTTACTTAGCACCACAAGAAATAGTCGCAGGGCGTTAGGTCCGTCTACGAGGTGGCCACGGCTGAAACTCAACGTTTTCCTCACTTGCACGGCCGATCCATCGTCTAGGAAGATGTTCATCCAGATATCCTCTGACCTCTGAGTGCCAGTGAGGCGGAGCCAGTTGCACCATCATAAACTTTAAGAAATTCCCCCCAAACCTATATCACTAACTGTTGAAATACATCTGTTTAATTTTGCAGAGGCTGTTGAAGTTGTCTATTTCATTTTTAATAACCCGTTATAGTCATGTGTGTACGAAAACTGTTCATATTCTTTGTGCGTACGTAACTTAACTTCCACGTACGTATTTCGTGATAAACCTCCAGAGTGCGATAGCTACCGCTCGATGACAGTTTGATTGACACCTCGTTTTCTCAATGTCCAACACAAACTCTCAAAGAAATGTGCCTTGCCAAGCGAAGAAATGGTGTGCGTACAACCAGGTACACATGGAGTCGATGCGGCGTTGCAAAACTAACTGTTACTCTTATAGTCTTGTATTTTAGAAACTTATCTAGTATAATATTGTCGTAAAGGCTTTTCTATAAGCAATCTATAATGAAAAGCTTCCTCACATTTAACCCATGACCAGTAATCATTTTCTGAGCAAATGCTGTACGCTAAAGCCTCCTGAATCTAGGAAGATGTGTCAGAAAACTGTTTGTTAGACCTCTAAAATAAACAGATTTCAGACATACTCTCCAAAGCCCCGATTTCAGGGAATGAGAAGAGAGGCACCTATTCGCATGTACTAAAAGATATTAGAGGATATGTAAACACCAAAGCGTGTTTGAACTTATCATATGTTTAAAGATACATTTTTGAACCTCCTGTATAATGAACACCACCAAACATTTCCAGGTGTAGAATGTGTGAAACACATAGATTGTTGTACGAAGAAGCGATTGCATTGCTACGAGGGAAAGTGTGTGAAGAATGTGTGTAAAGACAAGTGTGGGCCACACTGTGTACAGTGTCTATAAGAAACCAAGCTGTCTGTAGTTGCAAGCCAGGATTCAATGGAAACCCTAAAGACAAAAGCAAAGGCTGTAAACGCGGTAAGTGGTAAAATATTCACCATATCTTTGTAGTATGTTAGCTTAACGGCACAATTCCCCGCCAACCGTCCGGCCGAGTCGGCCTAAACCTTTTTCTTCAGAGTGTGGACGTATTATGAATATTTTGGAATTGCCTTGTTGAGCTGAACACGAATTTGTGACTCCCGTACCCGTATCTTGTACTGTTCGGACGTTATTCGCATAACACTTTCGTACGAACCGATATATTCCAAAACTTACGAATTTTCATCTTTGACCCAAGATCTAAGTTCCAATATACCAACCCCGAAAATTCCCTAAACTAAATTGGATAGCCGGCCGACATTCCGATCGAGTTTTCGACAAAGTGGCTCTGACTCCCGCCAATCGATTTACAGTACAGCTTTAATTCTACGGAAGAGGCTGACTGGTCCGACCTCTAGGCCCAGAACGAGGCACCGTTCCCCGCGACCTGTCCGGCCAAGGTCTCTTTCCACGCCAACGGTCCGGTCCGGCCGATTCGGTCTAAATATGTTTTCTCCCGAAAACGAGTTTAGGCCAGAAATCTATATTCTACGATATATAAAATACATCTGTATTATGATAGGGGGAATAATTGATTGACGTAAGTAGAATAGGAATTGTTTCGATCATAAAAATCTTGCAACAGTTAGAGCAAACAACAACGTAATGCCTGTGGTAAGATCACAAAATGTTGAGAGTGAATGTCGAATAAAGGCTGAGCGTCGTGAATTAGAGTTATTAATTTCTTTGTGGGACAGAGATACGTTTCTGAACTTTTATAAGATAAGAAATGTGTTCAAATAAGAAAGAAATTATATGTAGCGAAGTTTAAGCAATTTAAAGTTACTTTTGGAACCCTTGTACAATTAAACCGCATTTTAATTCCAGCTCCGGACTGTGTGGAGCACAATGATTGTAGTTCGGGAGAGCTTTGCTACGCAGGCAAGTGTGTGAAGAATGTGTGTACAGACAATTGTGGAGCAAACACACAATGTACAGTGTCCATTGACAATAAAGCTGTCTGCTGTTGTAAGTTAGGATATTTTGGAAACCCTGCAGACAAGTGCAAGGGCTGTGAACCAAGTGAGTATAGATGCCTAATAGTTGAGGCAGCCAAAGCACAGAAAGCGCTGCGAGTGCTGCAATATCTTGCTGTCATTCTCCCCATCAGCTCGACAAGCTCGAGTTTGTCCGATATCGTTGACTTATACGTGACCAAATCTTGCGATTTTTTAGAACGACTGAACTAGCGTTTGCTTTATTGGCTCTTTTTGATACATTGAAAAGAATTCCCCGACCGCTATCTGTGCTTGGGCTGCCGCATTATTTTTGAATTTCCTGCCTTAGCCATTCAGTATCCGTGCATTTAACTTACCATTTTAATTACATCTCTAAAGTAAGTACAGGGAAAAATGGTTAATAGCTTCTTCAACTTGTTTTCCAAACTTAAGGTTCCAAGCTAAAGTAGAGAAAGATGGCTAAGTGCATTGGTGCAATTTTCAAACTTACTATCGTGTCTTGCTGGTCCTTCGTCTGACAGAAAGTGGGAACAAAACTGAACCTTTCTTATCCATCTATATACTCGTACTTATGACCTCATTCACGTGTTACATTACTTATTATACACGTAGCGCAGTATCAGGAGCATACTGCAATTAACTGCATTGTCAGAGAAGATTTGAAACGACAGATGTTACACAATCGGACATTTACTTTAAAACATATTTAGATACAAGTATGTCCTGAGGATGTTGGACCGGAAAGTTTTGGTCCGAAATGAACGCTTTGTCATCAAAGTTACATTTGGAATTCCGTTAGGCTAAAATAAGTCACACACAATGGTATAATTTCAAATTGTGTCTCCTCGCTTTCTTTTCAGTTTGTATGAGACGTTAGTCAAAGCTTTTATTTTAATTCTTTATATGATTATTAATGACTTTATTTTCAGACAAAATACGAATTGTACAACTAAACCAGCGCATTTTAACACCCTACCTGTGATAGTCTACAACGTAACCTCGCAGACCACATTTGAATTAACCTATGTAACGTTTACCATAAATATTGCATACATTAAAATCTTATCAATATAGTTGCAAATGTTGAATGTACTTTTCGTTTTTCAGATCCAACAAAAAACAACAAAACATTTTACTGGGGACCAACTGATGTAAGTAGCGTAATAAATCAATAAAACTCATTACATATGTCTACACTAAGCTGTCATGATCTGTGGATCATGAAGTGACTGCACGGTCTCGTCTGGTATCGTAATGCCAGCACGACCAATCACAGACCGCCCAATTCAAATCAAAGTCCACATCAGCTGTTCCCCCCACGCACGCAGCGCCGGTAGGGAAGCAGTGTGTGTTGTAGCGAGGACGAGTGGACGGTGTCCGAGTGAGGATTCTCTTCAACCCCGCAGGATAAATACTCCATTATGAATTGTTAATTTTTAAGTAAGGGGCATTAAGCCCTAGCAAACATGTCACATCTCAAAATACGTTAACACCCGATATTTGCTAAAGTCTCTGTAAGTTAATTATAGTAAAATTATCCATTACGACACGCTCCAGCCGCTATTATGCACGTTTAGTAAAATATTAGGGTACCAGCTTTTCAATACTCATTTCCTACTAAATTGTAAATTAAAAGGTGTGCACTCATAATTAGATATTCAGTTAATATAATTATAATACTCATACAAGCTGGCTAGTCGATGTTTAGTGTTAAGGTCCAGGGGCTCAGTAATGCTTCCGCTATTTTAAATGTCCATGTGTTTATTTGTAATATGTACCATATTTTATAATATGGTACCATATTTTATAATATAATATGGCCCCAGGTCAGGATTCGGTACAAAGCCTCGACCTTTACCTTGCATGACAGGAAAGTCACTTCAGAAATAATTGTGGTGACTGTGGGGATCGAACCCGTACCAGCGGAACGATGAGCTCCAGAGTGGTGCACGATGCCAGCCCGCTACGCGTCCATTACTTATGCCGCTGCGTATCTAATGTTATCACACTACCTAGCATTTTCATTTTAGAGAGGTTTCTAACTCTTTCAGGGTTGTTGACTTTCGAAAGAAAGGAGGAAAATATATTCGTGAATTGTATTTTCTTACAATTTTCAGTAAACATGTGAATAATCAAATTCATACTTTTCATCGTAATGTATACCTATAAGTTACGATTATCTGTTAAGTTTACTAACTAAATGTATTAACTTTTAGATGACCTGGTATGAAAGTAGAAATTACTGTGCAAAAAAGGGGCACACGTTAGCAAGAATATTGAACAAAGAAGAAAACAGCCAAGTTTTAGCAATTCTCAAAGATATTTGTAAGTCTTACAGTTGCTATTATTAAACAAAACACTATTGAACAAGTGCCTACAGTAAAGTGTCTAGGAATCTATATCGATGAACATTTATCGTGGGATTATCAAATTGAAAGTGTTTGTACAAAAACTGCATACAGCATCTTTTTTCTTTTCACAGTTGTTGTAATTGTATTACTCTCATGAAATCAACTTGGTGTTTCCAACTAATTGACTTTCTGTTTGATTGATTATGTTGTTGCACTCGTTGGAAGTACTTGTATAAGTTGAAAGTACCCAGCTCTATTTTGATGGTGATCGAACAACTTTACTATTGAACCGTATTGATTGTGTCCCGTGATTTGATTTTATTTTCCGTTTTTATTGAATTGGGTAACCCTAGTACATGTTTTGTCGATAGAGTATCTGAGTTCGTGAGGTTGCTTTCACAAGGGTTAGACAAGTCTATGTAAATACTTTGTGTTAAAAGCTTAGTGGAAGGAGTCTATGTGGTGACTGAAACACCAGTTTGAAGAAGTAACTGGGTTATGTACAACGTTTACATGTTCCAGACTATCCATCTACTCTTTTCTAGACTGGGAGCCAGAAGAGGGTTCAGTCAAATTTTACAAGAGGCTTGGTAGCATTGGAAGACAACCGTTCAATGCTGCAACAACGTTTCGTCATATTTATCCTGTGTGTTTGGTTTTCAGTTTCCCCCTCGTCTAAGATTGGGGTGTGGGTCGGAGGCTACATCCCGCATAAAGGACAAATCCCTTATTGGGTGAACCCTCATACTGTATTCGAGTACTCATACTTCCACCCCGGCGAACCAAACAACGGCAAAGGTGGGATAGAAAACTGCCTCGAGTTCTGGAGGAAAGCAGAGTGGATGTGGAGTGACGAAAATTGCGCGTTGAAGCAACCTTTCATCTGCGAAAAGAATAACAACGAGTAGTTTTCATTAAGAAAGGTCCAAAAAAAGTAGTAATAGTCTTGTCTTAGTGGATGCATTGCTTCTGAAAACAATGATAATAATAATTTATTTACCATAATAAACAAACACTTTGTGTTGACAAAGCTGAAAAAGGTAACAAAACAAGTACAACAAATATTTAAAATAAACAAAGTAAACCACTAGTAAAAGTATTAAAAACCCAAGTTTCATTTATAATACAATTTAATTATCATTATTTAAATCCTTATCTATAAATTCCCTAAGGGAATAGCCTTCCAATAGATAAGCTCTTAACCCTTTTTTGAATGAGATATAATTTTCAATGGATTTAATGTTTTCGGGCAGTAGGTTTAACAATTTTGCACGTGCCTGTAATGGAAGCTTTCCATAAATTGTAATCTGTGAGAATGTAGTCTAAATGTACGAACTTGCCAAGGATTGTGTTCGTGAATTTGCTGACTTTGAACTAAATGGCATTTTGTCATTAAAGTCTGAAATAAAGATTCCCGAAGACCCGATTTTTAAATTATTCGCAATGTTGTTTTTGGAGGGTAAAAGTTCTTTTGAACTTGTAATCAGCACATGCCCCCAAATGCATATACCATAAGAAAAAAGTATGAATAAGACCGAAATAGGCTATTTTGAGTACATGCAATTTACAGCTGTGTGTAGCAAGCTGTCGCAGGAGAAAAGTCCCTGAAGATATCCTTGCACACAAATGATCGATATGTACAGACCAATTCAAATTGCTATCTAAGAGCAAACCAAGAAACTTACAATGAGTTTGTTTAAGTAAATTAAACCCTACATTTTTAATCGGAATAATAGTATCAAATGAAAGTGGTTTCAGCTGAAAGTAAATGAAGTTTGACTGAATTAAAGGGGTTAACCTTTACCCAAAAATCAACAAAGGCTCTAAAAAGAAAGTCTCACCTTCACAACAGAGTCCCCTCCGATGCACCGTCCTGCATCCACCAGGCAACACGGTTCTCAGAACTCTCTGGACAGTAGAGATCCTGGGGTATATCTATCCACCGCCAAGGGTAGGCTCACGCCCGTGCTCGGCCACACACCACCTCGCATGTGGTTACGTACGCGGAAGGTTCTCTCTGACCATGGCAATACCGTAAGAATTAATTTCAATTTTTAACAAACTAAAATGAACATTAATATCTTACAACACCCTTCCCCAGAAAAACTCTGCCCTCAGAGTTCACACAATGGTCTCGAAAGACCCCTCGGAGGCAAAACTGGGAGCCCCAGTGGACATTTCCGACGTTTTTGGGGAAAAGCCTAACTTTAAACTTAAAACATACAATTTAAACAATAAAATACAAACATTAAAGTTAAAAGCCTAGTCAAGACACAATTTTAATATGCTTCAAAGTGCACACCTCCCGTCAGAGGGAACGTGGGTATGAATGAAAGGTTAGGAGAGGAAATGTTCAGTTCACGTCCAAAACGTCAGTAAGGTTGTGAACAGGTCGATCTGAGCTGATAGGAGGGATTGACAAATTCTTTACGGAAGTCCAGTGGCAAAACGTGGTTTAACAAAGGGTCATTATCAACGTTAAAACAAGGATATTGGGTAGGAACATATACGTCATCCGCGTCTGCAAGCAGAACATGCAGAATAAGGAACGTCGACCTCAAATGCACCAGGGACATCAAAGGAAAGGTCAATGAAACGTTGGGACTATTTAAAAGCAGGTATGAGGAAAGATGTGTAACAGTATAAGAAGAATCGGGAACCTGGGTTACAAGCACTCCTCCATGAGCAGGGGGGCAGGAGAACAGTCAATACAGAACCTCCTGTATAATGAATACCACCAAACATTTCCAGGTGTAGAATGTGTGAAACACATAGATTGTTGTACGAAGAAGCGATTGCATTGCTACGAGGAAAGTGTGTGAAGAATGTGTGTAAAGACAAGTGTGGGCCACACACACTGTGTACAGTGTCTATAAGAAACATAGCTGTCTGTAGTTGCAAGCCAGGCCACACTGGAAACCCTAAGGACAAAAGAAAAGGCTGTAAACGTGAAAGTGTTACAATACCATATGTTAGTACCATATTTTTTTACTATGTAAGTATGTTAGCATAACGACACTGTTTCCAACCACCGTCCGGCCTAAACCTTTATTATTAAGAATATATTACACATATTACACGAATTTGTGACATCCGTACCCGTATCTTGTACCGTTCGGACGTTATTAGCAAACAACCTTTCATTCGAAACGATATATTCCAAAATTTACGAATTTTCATCTTGGACCCAAGATTTATGAAGTCCCCACTGTACCGACCCCGAAAATTCCATTAACTCAATTTGGTAGTCGTGCAAATTTTCGGCCGAAATTCCGACAAAGTGGATCCGACTCCCGCCAATCGATGTACTCTGTACAGCTTCCCTTCTACGGAAGAGGCCGGCTGGTCCGATCTCTTGGCCCAGAACGAGGCACCGTTCGCTGCGAACCCTCCGGTCGCGGTCTCTTCTGCCTTTTTCACCTATATCTTATTTAATGTCCGTTAAACTTGTTTCGAAATTTGAATGCCAATTGTTTAGCTTCCGCAGAACTCTACTGAACGAACTCCGTACCTTTAGCTTGTCTACTTTCATCAAACCAGTATCCCTGGGGCAACGGTCCAGCCGTTCGGCCTGAACATTTTTATTCCGAAATCGACTTTAAGCCAGAAATCTAATCTACATTGTTTAAAAAATCTCTGTATTATGATAGGAGGAATAATTCGTTGACGTAAGGGAGAATAGGAATTTTATTGAATTTTTGGGACATTAATTTTATTGTGCTACTTACATCAGTTGGTCCCCAGTAAAATGTTTAGTTGTTTTGTGTTGGGTCTGAAAAACGGAAAGTACGAGTATATTCAACATTTGTAACTATATTGGTTATACATTAAAACTATTTTCATTTATGCAATATTTATATTAAATGTTACATAGGTAATTAAATTGTGGTATAGGTTACGTTGTGGACTTATCACGGGTAGGGCGATACCAGGCACTGGTTTAGTTGTACATTTTGTATTTTGTTTAAAAACAAAAATGTCTAAAATAAAAAAAAATTTGATTACCGTCTACTGAAACATCTAACTGAAAGAAAGCGAGGAGACATAATTTGAAACTATACCGTTGTGTGACTTATTTTAAACATAAAGCCTAACGAATTCTAAATGTAACTTTGTTGACAAAGCATTCGTTTCAGACAAAAACTTTCCGGTCCAACATCTCAGGACATACTTGTATCTAATATGTTTTGAAGTAAATGTCTGATCGTGAACCATCTGTCGTTTCAAATCTTCTCTGACAATTAACTGCGCTACGTGTATAATAAGTAATGCACTTGCTATGATATCCTCATCTAGTATATCGAGGATAAGAAAAGGAATTCAATTACTTAATCAGACGAAGACTCTTTCGTGATAGTAAAATTGAAAAGTATACATTATCTACTGCTCTTACTTTAACAGAACATATGTTTGGAAAACAAGTTGGAAAGCTATTAACCATTTTACTCTATTACTACTAGGATGTCTTTAAATAGTAAGTTATCTGAATACTAGATAACTTTAAAACAAAATTTTGTTCTAAAATCGCAAGATTTGGTCACATATAGTCAACGATATCGGAAGAAAAATCGACCTTGTCGTGCTTTGATGGGGGAGAAAGTCTAAGATTTTGCAGCACTCCTGCAGCGCTGTCTGTGCTTTGGCTGCCTCAGCTATGGGCATACAATGCTCACTTGGTCACTTGGTATAACTTAAAATGAACTTTGGTTATACTTTCTGCGGTAGCAGCCCTACGCTCTGCAGGGGTTTCCAAAATATCTAAGCACACAACAGTTTATTGTCAATGGACACTTTGGTACATTATTGTGTTTATCCACAATTGTCTGTACACACATTCTTAAGACTTGCGTAGCAAGCTCTCCCGAACTACAATCATTTGTGCTCAACAGTCCAGGCTGGAATTTAAAATGCGGTTTAGTTGTCAGGGGACAGCACTGCCGATCTCAGGTTCCCTTATAACGGGGACGATAAAGATATCTTTACTCTTTGAATTCACGTTCAGGGCGTTGAGACGTGTCTGAAATTGCAGAAATCCCAGGCATACTGGTTTCATGAAAGTTGAATAACAAACAATGACAAGCTTTAGAGTGAAGCTAAACTACTGGCGTACAAAGTTCAAAACAGGTCTATCGGCATTAAGTTAGATACAGGCGCTAAGGCAGGGAGCCTTGGCGGACAGCTCGCGGGGAACGGTGCCTCGTTCTGGGCCTAGAGGTCGGACCAGTCAGCCTTTCCGTAGGGCAAGAAAGCTGTACTGTGTTAAATCGATGGCCGAGTAGACCAGGTTATCGAAAATTGGTCGAAATTTTGGCCGTGCTCAACTTTATTTGTAACTTTTCAGGGTCGGTATATTGGGACTTAAAACTTGGGCGGATGAAAAATTCAGTAAATTTTTAGACATAGCGGTTCCAAAATGTGCTGCGCCGTCCTCCCAAAAAAAAGGTTTAGGCCGACCCCCGGACGGTTGGCGAGGAACAATTAATCGTTGAGCTAACATACTACAAATATATGGTGAATATTTTACCACTTACCGCGTTTACAGCCTTTTCTTTTGTCTTTAGGGTTTCCATTGAATCCTGGCTTGCAACTACAGACAGCGGTTTCTTATAGACACTGTACACAGTGTGTGTGGCCTTGTCTTTACACACATTCTTCACACTTTCCCTCGTAGCAATGCAATCGCTTCTTCGTTACTACAATCTATGTGTTTCACACATTCTACACCTGAAATGTTTGGTGGCGTTCATTATACAGGAGGTTCAAAATCTATCTTAAACATTTCATAGTTCAAACACGCTTTGGTGTTTACATATCCTCAAGTATCTTTTAGTACATGCGAATAGTTGCCTGAAATCGGGGCTTTGGAGAGTACGTCTGAAATCTGTTTATTTTGGAGGTCTAACTAACAGTTTTCTGACACATCTTCCTAGATTCAGGAGGCTTTAGCGTACAGCATTTGCACAGAAAATGATTACTGGTCATGGGTTAAATGTGAGGAAGCTTTTCGTTATAGATTGCTTATAGAAAAACCTTTACGACAATATTTTACTAGATAAGTTTCTAAAATACAAGACTATAAGAATAACAGTTAGTTTTGCAACGCCGTATCAACTCCATGTGTACCTGGATGTACGCACACCTTTTATTCGCTTGGCAAGGCACATTTCTTTTTTAGAGTTTGGACATTGAGAAAACGACGTGTCAATCAAACTGTCATCGAGCGGTTGCTATCTCTGGAGGTTTATCACGAAATACGTACGTGGAAGTTAAGTTACGTACGCACAAAGAGATGAACAGTTTTCGTACACACATGACTATAACGGGTGATTACAAATGAAATAGACAACTTCAACAGCCTCTGCAAAATTAAACAGATGTATTGTAGTGATATAGATTTGGGGGAATTTCTTAAGGTTTATGTTGGTGCAACTGGCTCTCCCTCACTGGCACTCAGAGGTCAGAGGATATCTGGATGAACATCTTCCTAGACGATGGATCGGCCGTGCAAGTGAGGAATACGTTGAGTTTCAGCTGTGGCCAACTTCTAGTCCGGACCTAACGCCCCACTATTTCTTGTGGGGCTAAGTAAAGACAGAGTTTTGTACCACTCTGTTGTTTTTTATTAGGAATTAAACCTTAATCTTTTATTTTAAAGAATTCGGTAATTGTTTCCTAGATTCAATCAATAAACTTATTACACAAAGGGAATTTAATTGATATTTTTCTTTTCTGTACACGTTTATTTATTTCTATCATTTGTTACTTAAAGCAATAATTTACTGTCCCTTTATCATGGTTTTAATTTTGAACATTGCATGTGTTGATTAAATGGGTGGCATTAGCAAAGACTTGCAAATGTTATACAAGAAGCGAAGGTAATAAAGTATGCCTAATTAGAGAATTTCGTTTTATTTTAAACTCTCATATTACTAAATATTTTGCGCAAAATCATCAACATTGTCCACATACTTTTACTCGATATTCTGTTGTGGAATTGGTTTTAACTGTTAAAAAATGTACAAGAAAACTTATGCCTTGTTATGGACCACTTTATACTCGTAAAAGCAAGTAAAATGGACCACTATAAAACTGATTCCTTTAATCCTAATAAAATAAATACAAACTAAAGAAATCACTTTTTACTCTTAGCAATGTAGTCACAAAGTTCTAATTCTATTTAACTATAAATCATACCTTTTCCACTTCATCTAAATATATATTGATACAGGGTTGCGTATATTGTATCAGATGGTAATGTGGAAAGTGACGTAAACAAAGCTACATCCAAACAAGTCAACTTTAAGTATACCATCTTCATTGCTTCAAACCCAGAGCTAAATAATACTGAATGATTAAAACTTAGTTTTCTTTAAATAAAGAAATCGCGAGATTCCAACCATGCAATAAGAAACAATCCTGTTTTGTCCGTTTGCATTAGAGTGTCTCTCATGAGCGTAAACCGATACAGCTGTAAAAAAAACAAAGATTTAGTGGTAGTTAACTGTTAAAATAATCACCAAATTAACGATAAAATGCAAAATCATAAAAAGTATGAAGAGTTTATGAGGCAAAACGTTCTTGCTAATAGACAATTATAGAAACCATTAAAAATGTCAAAAACTAATATCAGATAAGATTATTACACTTAATAATTATCACACATAAACTCACTTAGGGCTACTCGAATTATATAGTGTAAACAATAGGAGACCATAACACCCTGGTTTAAAAATTGTATATTTCTCGACGAGTTTAGACTTAGGTATATATAAATGGGTCGTCCTACAATAAAAAAGTAAGAGAAGTTATTACTTTCGCAGACAATTCGTTTTATTGTTCAATGGCTATAATTAGAAAGGCACTTACTTCGAAAAAACTGTAATAAAATACGGTACTTAAAATAATTGAAATGAAAGTATGCCACATTTTAGTTAAACTTAACATGGTTTAAAATTTGTAGTTTGAAATCTTTCAGTTTAACAGAAAATGTATGTATTTAAAATCAGCTTAGCGATAGTTTAAACCTTATTCTATCAAGGGTTATATTCAATTTTACAAACAAAACATATTAAGTGAGTTTATCGACTAGGGCACATTTCGATAATCGCTAGTGACGAATATATGAATAAATCTGTGAAGAAACGAAGACATCAACATGACAACTTACAGAGGTTCATAGCCTGCACTTCACCTCTCTACATTTGCCTTGCTAGTTCAAACATGTGATTTATTCTGATCCACGAATGCAATGTGTGTGCAGGTATTATCTACAACCAAGCTCGTGCCTCTTCACTCTATTCTAGTTGAGTGATTTTTAACTTGTTTAAACATGTTATATAGTTATGCAGGTTGTCCACTTCGTTAGATTTAAAACTCATAATAGTGAAGATAAACTTAATCAGATCTAAATTTGTATAAATGCTAAATAGCTAATTTATTACTAAATTAGGGGTGAGTGAAAATGGACAATTATTTGATTAGAAAACCGGACTTTTCCAGCCACATCAGGAAAAAGCTACTCCCTACGTTTCCAGTAGTTTGAAACTCAAGTTTATAAGGGGCTAACTAAACTTAGCTACTCTATAAATCTTAGATGACCTTAGCAGAGAAAGCAATTTCGGAAGAAAATTTTCTTCCCGAAATTTGACAGATGTTCTGATTAGGTTTATCACTAAATAAAGTTAATCAGGTCAGTTTAAGATTTTTTTTAGTATAAACGTCAGCTACATTTCTGGCATTCGGAAAACCTCTTGAGTCTTTCCTCACTGAATTAGGTCGAAACTAATGTACGTAGCGTAAAAGAGGGTACTCGAAACGTAGGGATAATTCCTGATGTGGCTGGAAAAATCCGGTTTCAATCAATATTGTCCATTCTTCACTCACTAATTTTACCAACAAATCGTAAAACGTAATACGTGCTATTAAAGAAATTCTTGTGTCATAAACACGGAATATAGCCCAACCAATATATTTCATTTGTTATGATTCACGTTACGAGAATGAAAGGAATTTGACATAAATATGCTCTCACCTTTTGCGAAGTTTCTTTACTGGTTAGATTTTAGTTTTAAAGTATATCTACAATCAAACAGCTAAGACACCATAGGTTGATTATTATACTCGTCCTGTTTGCACAAGACTGCACAGGAAAGCACTTGCCAGCTTTGAGCCAATTATAGGAGGTTGGCTCGGTGATTTCACGCTGCAGTTTTTTTGTTTTGCGCGCCTGCGGGGTTGGCACCACCCCTTCCTACTGCAGCGCTGTTTTGGGGTCGCTTTCCGTCTTCTCTGTCTGTGACACTGGTACCATGTTGGCAGTCGAATAAAAATTGTTTCTTGTGGATCCAATGGGTTATACTTTTATTTCTTGTACCTGTATGTTCTTCTGTCAATTTTAATGTTTCCTAACGTAATGGACTTTTACACTCACCAGCCAAGGGGTAAGTAATCGTTGTTTTTACTTAAAGTCTGCACCACGTTGTGGAGAGACCACTTGTAGGTTAAGTGTTCTTCCTAACCTGAATCCAGTGCGTGACGTTTTATTAGTTCGTGCGTTTCTTTCTAAGTAGTTTTACAAGGTAATGTTCGTAATTTTCACTTTTCTTTGTTTGCTCTCAGAGTTAGCTCTTAAACTGTTTGTCCAAATCCCCTTAATATTGTAACCACCACAAAGCACGAGTTCAATTTGTCTGTCATTTTGTGTTAACACCCAAGTTAATTTCGTCAATCCATTTTGGGCTAAAAGTAGTAGTAAAGAATGTTTTGTAAGTTTGAGGTCTTAAGCTTAATCTAAATGCAACTTAAATGTTAATTGATTCTTTGTAACGACTGAGTTATGAAGGCTATTCTTTGCGATTTAAACCCTGACGCGTTCGGTTCTCAAGCTATTACACACGCTGGCTTTGCACTTGTAAGGCATAGACTGCTGTTTGTATTGGGGCCCGTTCTGCTTTCTTCTAGAGGCTCACGGGATATGCTGAGATCAACATGTACGATTGTTAGTATCATCCTTGGACTAAAATGCTACGCAGAGATGCTGAAGTGCTGGACACTGGGCGGAAATGCTGACCATTGCTTGGCTAATGAGGACTGGCCCACGCAGCTCTCACTACGCTGAAATACTTCTGCTCTGATATCATCGTTGAACTACCTTTGTTCTGCTAAACATCCCAGATAAGTTCCGTAGTGAATATGCTCTGGAGGTAAAGTTTCTCGAAGGAATACCTGCTTCGTGCCCACTGACTTCCGCGTAGCACCCGTAACTCAGTTGGCTTTTTCGTAATTTGGATTTCGTTAATTATTTAAATACCTAATGAGCGTGTTATCCAAATTTGGAACTGCAGACCTGGTCAGTCTTAGAGCGTTACCATTATTAAATTTATATTTTCTGATTACCTTTTTGTCTTTTCCAAATTGACGTCACATAAAATTGTATTGTATGTGTTTTGTGTTTCTGTGTCAAGTGTAAATTAAATGTGTGTTATGTAAAATTTTGCTTAAGCAAAAAGAGTTCTGTTCTAAAGTATTTAAAAATAATTAATTAGAGTACTAAAGAGTACTAGAGTACTAAAGGTACTTGTAATTACTATCACTATAAAGGGAATTTTCGGGGAGTTATGTACTCGTTAATGTTAAATGTTTTATTGCAAATTTGTGTTATAATATTTTTATATATTGTAAACTAAAATAACTTGTCCTTTTTTGATTTCATATTGAAGATTTAAATAGATGTAATTTTTTATTGTGAAATGTTGAAGCTGCGCCCTTGCCAAGTTTATGACGTGCACGCTTAGTTTTGGTCAACGTTATTTGTTACTTATGTTCTTGCGTCTTGTTTATTAATATCATTGGATTTTTATTATTAAGATTGCTTACTCTTTAAATAAAGTTTGTTCTATAGTACTTGTGTGGTTCTTTTTATGCCGGGTCCACCGTTCTTATTTGGAGATTTCAGCCGTTCACGCTTCCAGGCGGCTGGGTCTCAACTCAGAAGTGCAACTTATATCCGCTAACTTATAATGGACTTCTGCCATGACAACACCACACACGCTGAGTGAGGGATGCTGTATAACTTGTAACTTAACTGAGCTGTACATGGGTAAGCGTTATTCATATCACTTGTTGCAGAGTTGTTACTTAATAAAACGTTGCAAGTAAAATTTGTATAAATGTAACGCTTACTTTGTTTGAAAGATGTATAAGACTGTATAAAGAAACAAATAAATCACACAGAGTTTAACCATTTAAATTTTATTTCGTTTACCAAATGAAACTCATTTCGTTTACTCGTATTTAAGAATTCAAACCCATATACGGCGCTTGATTCTTACTAATGTAAATGTAAATCCAGCTTGTCCCACAGTTAACAGTGAACATTGTTAACGTGTCAACATTGTTAAATATGAACGTAATTAGTGACCACAGATACGATGACGTATGCATGGATTCAGGTGACGTCACAACCTCACCAATCACTATCTGACTACACACTGAGCATATAGGCGTGGAACATGTGGACATATATGATTGCGTTTGATAGATGTTGGCAAAATCGGTTTCAAATCCACAATTGTGTAAACATTGTGTTATTATTATGGTTTAAGATTTATTTTTATATATCAAGACCAATCGCTTTTAGTTTTAGTGCAAACCCTTTTGGCAGGTCCCTTGGGGCCATTGTACAATTCGCGTGGTAAATTGTTCATCCTTTCAAGGTTGAGGTAGGAAACTTGTTTGGAATAATGAAATAATCAGTATAGATATAACTGAATCACCATCGAGTTTATAAAATAATCTTGGTTTGAAGAACAAGCAACAGAGTTAGAATACACATTGGACTTCACCTTCACAGTTGTATGATTTAGTTTTAAAACCTAGTTTGACTGTGCCAGGATGACAACTGACAGTTGACTGTTGAATGGATTTGTGTCTGCACAATAACATTGTCAAATTGTCCTTGACAACACTCTACAACACATTTCACACGAGAACAACCCTGAATCCAAGCTACTTGTTACTTTAAAAGAAGAAAAGTAACTTATTTGTTAAGTAAAGTGTTACTAACAAACCTTGCAAATTTAAAGAACTGTTCATTTTCATTTTGAAAGAAGTATCATATATTTTAATCGTGTTGAACTGACGTTTATTTTTTTATTAAAAACATACTTTACATAAAAATTACATGAAGTCTGTCTTCAGATTTTTTTGTAAGTATTTTTTATAAAGCTACTGGAACACGTTTTTGTAGATATTGTATGCAACAAAAAAGTACAACATTAAATTTAAAAGCACGACGATCTAAGTATAAAAATGTGTCTGGGCTCCAATATAGTTACATAGAGAAATAAACATTGAAAAAGGCTCCCGTTTATACGTAATCCCTATTTTATTTCAATCAAAAATGTATCTGCTCAAAGTTATTAATGAATCCTTCTGCCTTCATAACAGTTTACATATTTTAACAAACAGAGTAACGCCAAATGAATTAGACGAACAGACGACTTTCGTAAATGGATAACAACAATATAGGTGTAGATTCAAAAATGGTTTAAGGGATTATTATTAATACATTAAAAGTTTTGAGTTACAGCAAACATTTCTGGTCAACAATTATAGCTATCAAAACGAAATCAGTGTTTGAATTTGCTCCAACATCAAACGTTCCACCATAAAATTTACTAACAACTAGTCTGCATATTCAATAAACTAACCGTCTCTTTCAGAAATGTTTGTGAATTTCTAGGGATTTCTGTTAAGCTCCATACAATCAAGAAGTTGGGGCCCCGCACAAACTAAGGTCAAACAATATACCTTACATAAAATAGAAAGTCTACTATTTTTGCTTCATTTCAAATTCGTAAACCCATGTTAAGTTTTGTGTTCTTACACGATTGTACTTTTTCATAGAGCATTCCTAAAGCTAGTATTTTTATGGAACACTCTGTATAATTTCCTTAACTTTACGTTCAAGCTCAAGAAACACGTAAACACGAGAAATTACCCTTGTAACTCTTATACACTGAACGAGTTACACACTCTTCTGTAAATAAGTATACCTGAAAGCTCATTAGGCAGACAAAGAGACAAAGACAACAACAAAGCCGTCCTCTCTGTACAATGAGTCTTTGTTCGCGTTGTAAGGTAGCCTACTAGCTTGTTTCTACTACAGTTAGGTCTAACATGCATTTTAATACGTATTGTCCAATATTTTGTTTTCGGATTGAGGAGGTTTTTTCTAAAATAGTATTTGAGACTTATTTAAAAGTATTTTTATAAGAGTATTATTGCAGTTCACCGATGACCTAGAGACATTGCACTACGCTCAATTCTTTGGTGTAGGTTTAATTTATAGTTAAAAGATTATAACAAAGGCTGTGTTTTCTAAGATACGGTTAAATTTTTCAATACGCAAACTAGTAGGTGCTATGTAAATATTTTAACATAGAACTTCTAAGTTTGAGCTATAACACATTTTATTGTTATAAAAGGGAGAGTTACAGTAAATGTTTCAACTTAATAGAACGTATAAATATAACCCTTTATTTATAATTTGTCTTATTCAGCTTTACGTTTCCATACAGTTGAGTTCAGGTGTTTTGGTGATATGATATTTGGTTTGCCAAGGTAATCTTTTCTAGGCTGATTAAACCTATAAATTATAACTTACAATTGAATAGTGATAACCTGAACGTTAGTGACACGGAAAGCAATAAACTAGCAACTAGTCATACTTACGAAGACTTTAAAAACTTCATTTGACTCTTGTTCATCAGATTTAAGATCCGTCCACTTGCTAACATATTATAACCAAAATATACTTTATTCCCAAACGTTGATCAAATAAAGGTATAAATGTAATGCAAGTAGACTTTCGTGTCGTAATATAAAATAAAACTTCGATGTATTACTTTTTAGCTGCAACCTTTTATGCTTCTAAAACGTTTCGTGGAAAAGTATATTGTGGTTATAGTGGTTTATATGTTAACAAGTGGACGGATCTTAAATCTGATGAACAAGTCAAATGAAGTTTAAGTCTGTAAGGTATGACTAGTGCTAGTTATTTACTTTCCGTGTCACTAACGTTAGGTTATCACTATTCAATTGTGTTATAATTTATAGGTATAATCAATCAGAAATAATTTTGTTAATTCGTTTCATATACCAAAGACCTGCCAAAAATATAGGGATAAATATAGGCATTTATACGTTCTATTAAGTTGAAAACATTTACTGTAATCTCCCTTTATAACAATAAAGATTGTCATATCAAACTAGAAACTCTATGTTAAAAATATTTACATAGCACCTACTAGTTTGTATTGAAAATCAACCGTGTCTTAGAAAACACAGCCTTTGTTATAATCTTGTAACTATAAATTAAACCTACATAAAGAAGTAAGCTGAAAGAGCAATGACTAGGATCGTTAATTACCAATAATACTCTTTAAAAATATTTTTAAACAGGTTGCAGTCAAACAAACCATGGCATCGAAGTTTATTTTATATTACGACAAGAGGGTCTACTTGCGTTACATTTATAGTTTATTTGATGCTGAAAGTACTTTCGTGGAAACTTATCCTAAATAGTAGTAACGCGTATGTAGTGTTACAAACCCGTTCATCTTAGTCATCATGTTTAAAAGAAACGTAACTTGTCTGTACTGTATATTGCGTACGTTAAGTTAGAAAATTAGATATCACGAAATTGTGTAACGTTTTTTAATATGGCTTTCAACGTATTTTGTTAATTCGTCTTTCGAAAACAGGCTGCAAAATTAACAGGCATTTAAGTCTATTTACGTAGCATTCCTTTAATTTTAAACAGGTCAACAGGTTTTCAAAACATTACAGGATACATGTGATTGGAGAACTGAGACACTCTTTTTCATTCCATTCTATTACTTTTCCACTAATCTTGGTTTTCACTCAAACTACATACATACTGAAATAACTAAGTACAAAGGTACATTGAATAGTACAAATATGTACAATACATTATCAGTAAGAAACTAGTCTTAGTTTGTACTAAGGAGAGATAAGTGGTTTGACAGTTGAAACGTTATCTTTAGTTGTCAAGCGCACTTTGCAGACCCCTCTTGTCTCATGTAATTCTGACAGTATTCTCTTATACATTATTTTATAATCCTTAGTCAATAAATACGTAATCTGGCATCTAGAGTTATATTTTGCTACATTTAAATTATTATCTAAATATTTACGTCTATTTTTTATCTACAAGCATGCTTCTTCTTACTTGAAAATTTTAGAAATAACAACGTTCTGTTGAGTATCTCTGACAATAAATACCAATGCATTTTAAAGGCCTCAGAAAATACAAGTTGTATTATTAGAATGTTTGCAGTATATTTGTACCTCTATGTACTAATTTTATAAAGTTTTAGTTGCATCCCCATAAGGCTCTAAGATGAAGAGCATTACTCACGCATCACACAAACACTCACACACACATCTCAGGAAATTTAAGGATTATATATTTAAATTTAGGTTCTACTTGGATATATTTAATTTGGTTAATTTTATAATTATTAAGTTGAACATGGTTGAGAGGCGGTAAACAAATATAATGAGTGTTTATTCAAGATTTGCTAATGCTTGTTGAGGGTTTCTTTGACATATTATGGACTAATGGGGTGTTTTCGTTTAAATAACGATTATTGCTGTTTAGCGGACTGTTGACTTTCTCAATAAATTTCGCATATATTAAGATTCGTAAACAAGCTTGTATATAAATGAAGATATAAATTTCCCAACATATAAGTTCAGCAGGAATGGAACATGTAAGTGAAGTTTACCTTGTGACGGTGAAATGTAAACATCAAATCAATTGTGCAACAGCTGTGAATGCATGGAAGTGGTTCTATGGAACTGGTCCAAAGTCAAGCCACATTTGTGGCTGGGGAAGTATGTAGGTTAACATGAACATATGTTATGCTTCTCTATCAAGTTAAACTGCAAAACACGTTCTTTCAAATGTGTGTTACTTTTGATATGGGCCATGAAAGCTATACTAATTACGACTGGAAAACTACAATATTTAATAAGTTAGCAAAATTATAAGTTTATAAACACTCGTAGATGCAAAATAATAATATCATTCAGAATATCGGTGAAAATAGGAAAGCTTTGGTTGTGCAAAACATAAGGAGGTTTATAACCTTTTAAGCACCAGATCTAATGAGCGACCAAGCCATGAATGTCAGAAGCGTATGCTTTGTGAGTAATAAATGTAACAATAAGAATGGGTATTTACTATTTACATATCTGAACGTTGAAGGGCTTTCAGCTATTGGAACTCTTACAACCTCCTCAACACAAGTTAAGGACACTATATCCTCAAAATGGTAATATAACTACATTTAATGTAACGTGGGTGATTTGGTTGTTAATGTTTTATAAATAATTATATGTTTTAAAATTGGTTGTAAATGTTTTTAATTGTAAGATGTAAATTTACTATAAGAAATGAAATGTATAACCTCTTTCGAACAATATGGTCTAGAAATGTCGTTATGATCGTTGCCTTTTGTGAATAAAAAACTAGATATGCACTAGAGAATTGTTTCTGTACATTCTTAAAATTAAGCAATGAATCAACATTAATATCATTATATATAATACCGGGTGTTTCTAAAGAACTCCTTGATTTAAAATTTTATTAGTATACAGTATAGTTAAAATAATATTTATTAAACATATATGTAGTAAAGATAATCTTCTCAAGTTTTTTTTTATTACCTAATAAAGTTCTATGCCAGGCACCATTTGTTTGCCCTGGCCACGTTAAACGATAATGAAGTCTTCCCAGGTATTCATCATTTCAGTGTAACGGATCTACAGCTTCTAATCCTTCCCTCCAGTGATCAATGTACGGATCTTCTCTGAATACACAATGTTTTTATTTCCCCAAAAAAAATCTGAGTGGAGTCAGATTGGGCTCCTTGGTAGCCATTTGGTAGCCCATGTCTACCAATCCACCAGTTAGGAAAACGCAAGTTCAATGCATGCGGACACGGTAGCTGTAGTGAGGCGGCGCCACCGTCTTGTTGGAAGAAAATTGGTCCCTTGTCTTGTTCTTCATCTATTTCGGGAAAACGTATAGTTCAAGCATGTCACAATAAATATCCCCATTAACTGTTTTCTCAGCAAAATGAAAGGTCCAACTCTGAAATGCTTGATGAATGGGAAGCAACTAGGTATCGTTGGAGCCAAGCCAAGGCAACAAATGAACTGCTTATAGAACTTTATGGTATCAAAAAAACTTGGATTCTCTTTAAAATAAATGCTGAGTTGGTACGCTTTTACTATACTGTATACTAATAAAACTTTTAAATCAAGGGTTCTTTTTAACCCACCATACGTAAAATCAACTATTGGTAGAGGCACGTGTATGATAAACTTTAAACACATTTAAACACATTAAAGATTAAACACTTAAAAACATTGTCGTTCGTAGCAAAGTCAGAATGCGAAATACAACAATACACAGAATTGTAACTTAAATCCTCCGTGGTTTGATCCAGACTGAACATTGTTATCAACTCAAGTTTTACCATTGTTAGTGGGAATAGCCGTCATTGTTTTGAATTTTACGGCTCCAGCGGCTATCCTACTTTCAGCTGGTGTGAGAATAATGTCACTACTCTTAACACTCGTACGGCAAATTGCAAAACCTCAATGAGTAGGTTCTGCTAGAGCACCTATATTTTAAAATGGTTTGTGGGTTTATGTGCAATTAACGATAATATTTAATCATTTGAAGCTAAGATGATCTAGGAAGTTAAGTTGAGAACCTTTCATTCACATTAGAAAAATTATTAGTAGAAAACAAGTTGAGTTTTTCATATGATTTTTATTTTATCGGAGATTTCGAAACTTAAGTTGATGGGCTTACTGTTAATGATCTGTGGACTTTTATATTTACAAAAAAAAGTACATAACGATTTATTACCTTTAATGTGTGGTGCCTCTTGATCCCTACTATAGTTGGTTTCTTCTTAACGGACGCGCGTTTCGGGCAGTTGTGCCCCATCGTCAGCGTTGCATGGTAGTTCTTATACTAAAGTTATTTACAAAATATACTCGTGCACTACACTCGCGGTGCGCTACTGTATTGCACGGCGAGGGCGGCAGCGCGATGACAGAAACATTTTGTACCACACGCAGGGTGGATGGACAGCGACTGGAGTATGTGTATTGGCGGGCAAAGGTCTGCTGGTTGCTGGAGACTATTGTGTGAGGGCTTGGGAAATCCTTTTGATAGATGGCCCTACACTGGGTCTTGTAGTATAAAATACATGTAGGCCTATATATCAGAGAGATAATAATTATTTAATTAATGAAATACTACTACTACTTTATTATTTAAATACTTCACTTTAATAAACAATTGCCTATTTACTAACTTAAATAAAACATAGAAACAATAAGTCGTAATACATATTTTTAGCAGGACATGTTACTTTAATGCATTTCCTTTCCAGCATAATAAGCTATATGCTGCTGCATTAATGGTTCTTTGTTTCAATTGAGACACGTTTTCAATTGTGCATTAAACACGTTAATCTGCTTAAAACATCGTTTGCAAATTTTACCACGTTCAATTCCCTATCCCGGATAGAGGCCGTTATGGCTATATCTGGCCAATTCTCAGTTCTTACCTCGCCCAATACTAAGCATAAGACAGATTTTTGTATTTTCTTTTTTTTTATTTAATCTTAAATGATTTTAAAGCTTGAATTAACAACTTATGTGTCAAACCGTATTTGTGTTTGTTTAGTTTGCACAAAATTAATAACAGTTCCATTAATAATAATAAAATCTTTATTTCTCTCCACAATCATACATTGTTACAATACAGATAGAGTATATGCTAAAATAAATAACTTTTTTTACGGCAAACAGAAAGTTTATCATAACATAAAATGTTACTGTCATTATAACAAACATATTTTATTATGACAAATAATAAAACAAATAAAAAAACAAAAAAAACTTTTTTATTCAGTGGCCTTCAAAAAAACAAGTATTTATTTGTTGGCCTGATTATAATTATTGAAAAATTTCAGTGGCTGCTAATTATATTGTATTTGACATCGTTGCTTCACCTTTTAATACAAAAACTAAAGGATTGTTTTGATGATATTTTCTCTAGTGGTTCTCCCAAGATAGTTTTGTTTGTTTTGAATTGTAACACGGGCTAACAGTTAATTCAGACTGCTGGGGTCAAAACATTGTTTACTTAAGTTTCTTTACAATATAAATACATTTATTTTTTATTATAAGCTGCATCATGACAAAGAGTATCGTTCATGACTCGGCCGAACGTGTTTGAGCTCTCGGTCGTTTAACGTCTCGGCTGCGCCCTCGTTATGTTGTAATTGGACCTGGGTCCAAAAGTGTTAACTTTAAGACCTAGTAATGAAATACAATAATGTTAGTTAACAACAAGAAAACAATTCAGTGTAACACCAGAAGAAATTGCGAGAAAAACTGAAAGACAAGGTTAGTAATGAAATAAATAATATTTAGTTAACAACAAGAAAACAATGGTAACACCAAATTTTTTAGAGAAAAACTGAAAGGAATAAGGTTAATTCGGATTGAACCTATTTGTTACAAAGGCTTGTTAGTGCTACGCAGAGCTTATTTATATTCTCCTTTTTCATCTCTATCGATATACGGGTCTGGTTGTATCGAACAGGTGGATGTTCGCTTTTGTTCGCTTAATATTTTAAGTTCACCTAAGTGTATGTAGCTGTTAAGATATGATCAAAACATATTTAAAAACTTATACTCATAAAATATACATCGTTTAAATACTTTTTTTATTATATTTTTGCTAATATGTTATTGATATTGCTCTTACTTGTGGCAGAAGTGGGTTTGCTTTATTCATATTTTGATGTTGTTATTGTTTGTTCTTACAGTACGTCAACACAGTAGCCCATTAGTTACTTGTGTGAAGTTTGTTATCGATGATAGGATATCGTTTGAAATATTAATACATACGTAAAGAATAAAGACTTTTCTGTCCTCAAATTTTAATGTTCTTCTTATTTGCTAACGATCATATATCAAGCCACAATATTCAAACTCACAACACTTATAATGTAGCAAGACAATAAATCTATTGAACATTAGCGGTTTTAAAATGTTACACCCAACACAATAAGACTGTCCAATCGTTTGTGTCTCAGATAACGAGGAACGCTTATTAAATAACATAATCAAAAACTTGCGGTCTTTACTAATTTTAATTTTCCTGATTACTGCAATGTTAAGTTAAGGCCCATTAAAAATATTCTCATGTGCGTTTTGTTGTAATTTATAAAGATGTAGTAAGTTAATAGAAGTTAGCTTTACGGAACAAGAATGCTCTCAGCATGGATGCTTGAAGCTCCTTTGGTGAAACACTTTTAAAATGTCACCTTAACAGCCGTACTGTAAGAGTAAGTAAGGTGTAAAATTGCTTAATAAAGGTTTAAATTTAAAAATATAGGTACTTTATGAAATATAGTTTGTGGCTTATGGATACTCATAAATATTAAATCAAATATTTATGTATTAAAACTGAGATTGAAATGCGCATACTCACCGCTAGGTTGTTCTCTTAACTTTGGGATCTACAGACGCAGTTCAAGGTATTTTAACTTTTTTTTACAACGACGTTGTCTGTACATAATGTAGCATTTGAAATTGCATTTGTAAATGTAGTTTTAAAGTAGCGCTTTTAAGAGCCAAAGTTGCTAACTACAGAAAGATAACTAGTGATACCATGTAATTTAAAACATAATTTCAACTACATTTGTATGTGCAAATATATTTAATAATATAAGGAATTGTTGAGCATTTACTATTTATTTGCAACAGGGCAACCTTGGACACCTCAGAGGCTTGCTGGTTGTTCAGATGCTTAGTGTAAATTCTTACTGTAAACATGTAACCGTATTTATGTATAAAATTTGTATAAATATTTATATACTTTTATCAGAAACAAAGAGATTCAACGACGTGTATTGGACCATTTTTATACTAGATATTTAAAAAGTAATGTAAGTATAATCCAGAGATAATATTAAATACGCGAAATAATTTCAAATTGATTGATTGGTTATTCTTGTGTTCTAACTTACCCAAATTAATGCGTTTTACGTTTTAACTTAATTTACTTGTATTATAATAATTTGATCAATACCAATTCAGTATTGAAAATGTTTGTTTGGGGTGGTATTGCGATTATGGATTGACAGA
Organism: Matsumurasca onukii; assembly: GCA_018831715.1. Taxonomy (NCBI): domain Eukaryota; kingdom Metazoa; phylum Arthropoda; class Insecta; order Hemiptera; family Cicadellidae; genus Matsumurasca; species Matsumurasca onukii. The sequence goes on along the minus strand of CM032062.1, from coordinate 15,148,071 downwards.
ACAATTTGGTAGAGATTAAAAATTACACTATTTATTCCAGTTGTTTGTTGTTATTAATTGTACTACCTACTTTTGTATTCTTATTACTTTACTATTATTATTTATTACTATTATTTGTATTGTATTTATATTGTGTGTTTGTTATTACTTTACAAAATTTTAGGTATTGTGGGTATACATTTATTCTTATTGCTTTCTATTCAACTGTATAAAATTAGCTTATAAGTAGAGATAAAGATAATACTGTAGTTGACTAATTGACATATGTTCTTTATTCAAATATATGTTAAAGAGATAGTAAATATTTATAGTTCTCCCCTCAAATAGCAATATGGGGTAAAGAAACACACTATTATAGTATATTTAAATTTGTATGCAAAATAAATGATTTGAAATGAAAATGAAATGTGGACAATAAAACGAAATTTGATTTGTGAATTTGTTGATAGGAATCCTCAGCTCTGTGACTCTTCATCGTCAGTTTGTCATTCCAAGATTAGCTCTCGAACATTGGTCGATTGGTTTGGTGATATAAAGCCTATAACACTGAAAGAACCCCAGTATTCTTTACTTCCGATCCCACGGGAAATTATACATCTTGACTGAATAACGACAACCACTGTAAGCCAGGTAAAGCTTATCCATGCAAAACTATCAGACAGCTGAGTACAACTTAACCAAAAAGCTTCTAATTTTGTGTTCGACTCGTTCGTTAATTTATATACTAACTCATTTTACATGACTTGAAGATTCGATATTATGGAATAATTAAATGGCTGATGAATGATATTTTTGTGTTTAAAAGTATTAGTGAAGTTACATAACTATAAACTACAGAAGACAATCATAATTTGACCTTAGTAGTCGTAGTAACAATAAAATAAATTTAAATAGACCATAACTTAGTAAAAGTAGTAAACTCTATATGAAAATGGAATTGGCATTAGGGAATTGGAATAACTGCAATACGTGGTCTGAATAGGAATGTATGAGACATTAGTAGCGTACAATCTATATGTCCTTTTCAATTATTTGAACTAACTTTGTACACATCAGGAGTTATAAATTTTATTTGAGTGTCCAAGTTTGCAGATGAAGATACACAACACATGACAATATAAATTATTATCTTGTTTGATGAAAGTAATTTTTCTTTCATTATAAAGTTATCTGAAAACACAATGTATACTTAATTAAAAAGTATTATTAATAAACTAATTAAACTATTTGAATAGCGTCTTACCAGCTAAATCTTAAAATCAGGGTAAACGTAAAAATTCAGGTCAGGGACGAATATGGGGAATATGAGGTCAGGGTTATTTAAAGTTATGTTAAATCATGAAAAAGTAATAAATGTTTATTGTGTGAAGGTCGGAGTTGAACAAATATGTATCCCATCAAACACGATAAGAACTCTTAGTATTCAAGTGTTTACACATTTTTTTTTTCAGAATTTGTCTTCCTTCACATTTCAAATATTACATTTTTTCATAGTATGACAAATAAACCTTGCATTGGTTAGCTTTCAAATCAAACGTTCAACATGTATAAAAACTACCAACTGAAATGTTGATACAATCTTTAAAAACATTTCAACACTCCACAACACGTGTTTAAATACAATTATTTTCACACAGGATAAAATCACGTTCATGACGTTGAGATAAAACAGTGCATCACTGTGTAAATATTGTAGTTTTAATTTACCTCGCTGAACTGGAAACTGGCGAGCAATACATGTTCCTTCCTTCTACAGTGGTTACATTTCACCTCTAGTCTCAGTCTTGAGACTTAACAACTGGCAAACATAAGCAGTCTATGAATATGCTTCCTATTCCCACATTATGTTTGCCAGAGGAAATGAAAAACAAATCACTCGGGGTTTAATGGTCGAATCGTGATCGGCATCGGTAGTTAAAATATATAAAATGAAGCATAGCATTTATGCTTACATATAACTGTGAAATTAGATATGGAGTAAAACACGTTTTGATCACCTTTTAACTATGGAAATAAAGAAGAGTATATTTTTCTTCCTGAAATATGTCTAAAAACTGCTGATTAGTAAAGCACCAAACCCGATATGCTGGGTGTCCCAATATTTGCTTTACCGAAAACAAAGATTATGCTGTGGTAGGTGGATTGCGCATAGATGCCACATGACTGAAGCAGGAAATTAAACATAGTTGCGGCAGCCCAAGCATGGATAGCGCTACGAGCGCTGCCATCTCTTGCTGCCTAACTCTTCCTCGGCTCAACATTCTCAAATTAGTTCAATGGCAATGACTGAATTGTGACCAAGCTGTGCGATTTTTGAGAACGAACAAACTTACGCCTTCGTCAGTGGTTCTACTTGAGTCACAAAAATAATTTTCTTCGTTGAATACTTGATGAAACTTGTTTGGATTTAAATAATTATCCATTTTTAAAAGTTTCATATGATTTGATTTCAAGAGCACTTTTGCCGGCCATGGCATCATCAGTTAGTTGCTTACATAAACTTTAAAAATGAATAATTATTTAAATTACCTAAAATAAGTCCTTCGCAGTGCTATCTGTGCTTGGGCTGCCAAACTATGTTGATTTCTCTGCCTCAGTAATGTGGCATCTGTGCGCAATCTACCTATAATATCTACGATAATATAATCTTTGCCGATAGGAACAAGGCATATAAAGAAAGCCTGTTCAAAATGTTCAACTATTTTTAATTAACAATTTAAACTATGTTAGTACAAGTTTCTATGAATATAAACAATTTTGAAAGGTCTACCCATCTAATTATATTTATTTTACAGAATCTTTTTAAGTCTAAGATTTACGTTTAAATTGTAAACAGTTGTATTATTACTTAAAACTTTAAATTCGTTTGAACCTGCTGCTCTAAACTGTCAAACATAAGACGGCTTTCGTCTTAACACAATAATTTTTTAAACGTTCCTCAAACTGAAAAGTCTAACTGAGTTAAGTTTCACGATCTTGGAGACTATGGACAGTAAACTGTTGTCCAGTAGACTGCTTCTTTTGGCATCAGGTGTTTATGAAAACAAAAGTCTACCAACACTACTAACTAAAGCTTCCGGTGTAGACCACGTCAATCGGCTTTTACCTGCTACTGCTGCAGACGTTTCGCTCATTTTGCAATGGAGCATCCTCAGTGACGTCAAAACGTCTGGCGCAGTAAAGTTATAAATAGCCAATTGACAGTCTACCTAAAGCTTCAGTTATAATGAACCATAAGCCTAAGACTTAGTTTAGTTTTCAAGTCCTAACAATTAAACTTTGAACACAAGTTTCCTTCTATAAATGTGTATTCATTCGTGTTGAGCTGTTCGTCAAATGTATTTTAAAGGTTTAAATATAATTATTTAAATTACAAAATTGGTCTTTTGAAATGAACAGTTAAACTTGTCCGTCGAGAAGAACTCGCAATCCAACAACCTACCAGACTTAACAAGTGTTCTATTGTTAAAGTTTGAAAGCTGCGATTTGTTCTTTAGAAGTTTCGATAAGTTTACTTCCCAATAAATGTAACGAGTTGCCTTCCGAGCTGAAACATTTTCACCGTAGTTTTTGATACCATCAACATAATATCAATTGTTAATTTATTTTCTTACGAAACATATTTTTTTTGTACTAAAACAAAAAGCATAATAAGCTACTTTATTTTATTATAATAATGGACATAACTATATGAAATGAAAAGGTGTCTTTATTGATACATTTCTTTTTGTGATACATAGTTTACATTAAGTATTTACATAACACCACTAAACAATGATAAATAAGACCGTAATTTTAATTGCTCGTATTTTTTTTTTTTATTGTTGTATTTTTATTTCTCTTACAGTTTAATTTATATGTTTCAAGCCTTATAAACCAGGCTACAAATATGATTTTTTAACTAGCTGCCACCTATACTGCCATGCAGGCTTCATAAACTCCATAAGGCCCACTAATTCCTACCTTTTAACACATCGTTAAACTCAATAAAATATAAGCTTTCACTAAATGTAGTCTTTTAAGACCATTTAAAAGGGCAAACCGCAACAAAATGAACACTGTTTCGGCTCAGCCTGGATTGCAAATGAGCAATTCATATTATTAATCATCTCTAGCCATGGTTTGTTATTAAGATGGATCAATTCCGCCCTAGCTTTGATTACCAATGATATCGTTACGACATACGACACCTGATGTTTGGCACAAAACCCTCCTGTCACCAAGGTCAAGGTCAAGGGTCAGGTACTGTTGGTGATGAAGCGAGGTACGAGCCCTGCCCTCGCAGTCAGCCCACCACCTCCCCTCACCACCGCCGCCACTGACATCAGCTGATCCTGCAGGCTACCAAACTATCGCACATTGAAATGTGCCATTGAAACCATTAAAACAATAGCCATTACTATTTTGTAATTATTTATATAATGAATTGTATTTGCTTTTTATTTAACTGACAGGTTTTATAGTATGACGATAACATATAATTAGTAGTGCTTGATCGGATTCTTGTGCTCGGCTTCGCCGCGAACTTGACACTCGATCGTGCAACGGTAACGGCCACTTTCCGTGAGCTCTCCGTAGAGGCATGATATAGTGTCTTAGGTGTCGTATGGTACATCTAATATAATATACATAATATCATTTTGTACTCCTCCCCACCAGGAAGAAGTTACTAAAAAAATTGTTCCTAAAAGGCAAAGTAATTGTTAGCAGCTTGGTTCTCCTGAGACTCAATGCTTTACACACTCGTAGTTTTCCAGGTGTTAAACATGTAAACAGCGGTTTGAAATACAAAAAACCCGTACATATAAATTATACTCTTGCTTTTAGTACGGATAATGTGCAAAAGTATGGAATGTTTAATACATTTAATAAATTGATTACTAGAAGTGAAACCCAGGGTAGGACCAAAGTTTAATTATTAATTACCTTGTATTAGGCCTGTAGATCCTACCAATGCTGTAAATGTGGATGCGCATTTCGCCCCGCTTGTGGGGCATCGTACACTTATTGTCCTTAACTAAAACATATGGTACACTATTTACACTAAATTATTGTCTTATACGGGGGGGGGGGGGACGCGAACGCGGTGACCCACAAGCGGGGCGAAATGCGCATCCACATTTACAGCTACGGTAGGATCTACAGGCCTAATACAAGGTAACTAATAATTAATAAATTGATGTATGAATCTAAACTATACTGTATAAGGAACTGGCCAGTGAATGCACTTATACATCCACTATAAGTGCGAGTTAATGAGCTGTTGTATGATTAATAAGGTTTATTAAAAGTAATAAAAACGTTGACCAATTTGGCAAACTGGGTTGGATACAACTGTATTTTCTACGATACCTCGTCGAATATTTAGTGGTCTGGAAAAGGAAGTTATTGAGGGGAACTTTATACTTACTTTGGTCCTTGAGTAACTTTTGATAAAATATAGCCTTTCCATCTATCTCAGGCTATATAGGCTTAAGAAATCGTTAAAAAGCATAATGTTTAATAAATGGTTTGTGATTGAATCACCGATATAGAATGTTGTATGATCAAATTAACTATCCACAACAGTATATTTTACATTTGTTACCTATCAGTGCGATATATTACATATATTTCTTGTTTGTTGTCAGTGAGCAAGGTCACACTTCAGAAACTCTTACATATTTAAACTGACTCCAAGCACTCAAAGGTAAAGTCTATTTGCATACGATTATATCGTCTGAGAGCCTCTGGCCATTCCGAATGGTCTCTTGATTATTATTCTGGTTGATTATTCATAGCATGCGGAAGTTACAGTGATGATGCAATCAGTTTGTATCATGCTGCATATTGCAGACACATTGGTCAACTGCCCAAATGTTCGAGAGTATTGGTTGTAAAATGATAGTTTTCAAGGTTACTCTATTGAGCGGTTCAAATTGAAAAGGTAAAAGGTAAATTTGTCTTGTTTAACGAGGCAAAGTTAGGACTACAATGTCTCTCACCACTCAACCTCGCGTACGTTACCTAGCGTCAACGTATAATCACATTACAAATTGTAAGTGGTAACTGCGGGGATCGAACCCGCGCCGACAGAATGATGAGCTCAGGTCGCGCGCAATATAAAATCCACCACGGATCCTGGGATTAACTCTATTAGTTGGTAAACTTAAAATGTCTTTGGCATAATTAGCCTAAATGATTTTGAAAGTAATGTTTACACTTCAGATCTAAGACCCTGTCCTGCATAATAGGCACTATACTACTACATATGTAGAGGTTGAAAGGCTAGCTAGAGAAGGAGGAATGAGCTGTAGATTTCATCAGTTAATGAAATTGAGGGTTCACTGCTCTATAACAAAGCTCATGTTATTCTCTGAGTTTGTTATGTGACGTCATCACTTTGATCCAAACCACAAACAACCATACTTCTGTATACAGTAGATTGAATGTGAAAGTAACTTGACACTAGGATACACTCATATAGAGGCAGAAGTTTAGCTAGGGAAGGAGGAATGAGCTGTAGATTTCATCAGTTAATGGAATTGAGGAATTCACTGCTCTATAACAAAGCTCATGTTACTCTATGAGTTTGTTATGTGACGTCATCACTTTGATCCAAACAACAAACAACCATACTTCTGTATACAGTAGACTGAATGTGAAAGTAACTTGACACTAGGATACACTACATGTAGTGACAGAGAGGTTAGCTAGAGAAGGAAGAATGAGGAATGAGCTGTAGATTTCATCAGTTAATGGAATTGAGGGTTCACTGCTCTATAACAAAGCATTTTATTCCTGAGGCTCGTTATGTGACGTCATCACTTTGATCCAAACCACAAACAACCAGACTTCTGTATACAGTAGATTGAATGTGAAAGTAACTTGACACTAGGATACAGTACATGTAGTGGCAGAGGATTTAGCTAGAGAAGGAAGAATGAGGAATGAGCTGTAGATTTCATCAGTTAATGGAATTGAGGGTTCACTGCTCTATAACAAAGCTCATGTTATTCTCTGAGCTTGTTATGTGACGTCATCACTTTGATCAAACCACAAACAACCAGACTTCTGTATACAGTAGATTGAATGTGAAAGTAACGACACTAGGATACATGTAGAGGCAGAGAGGTTAGCTAGAAGGAGGAATGAGGAATGAGCTGTAGATTTCATCAGTTAATGGAATTGAGGGTTCACTGCTATAACAAAGCTCATGTTATTCTCTGAGCTTGTTATGTGACGTCATCACTGATCCAAACCACAAACAACCAGACTTCTGTATACAGTAGATTGAATGTGAAAGTAACTTGACACTAGGATACAGTACATGTAGTGAGAGAGAGTTAGCTAGAGGAGGAATGAGGAATGAGCTGTAGATTTCATCAGTTAATGGAATTGAGGGTTCACTGCTCTATAACAAAGCTCATGTTATTCTCTGAGCTTGTTATGTGACGTCATCACTTTGATCCAAACCACAAACAACCATACTTCTGTATACAGTAGATTGAATGTGAAAGTAGCAGCACTAGGATACACACATGTAGAGGCAGAGTTAGCTAGAGAAGGAAGAATGAGGAATGAGCTGTAGATTTCATCAGTTAATGGAATTGAGGGTTCACTGCTCTATAACAAAGCTCATGTTATTCTCTGAGCTTGTTATGTGACGTCATCACTTTGATCCAAACCACAAACAACCATACTTCTGTATACAGTAGATTGAATGTGAAAGTAACTTGACACTAGGATACACATGTAGAGGCAGAGGGGTTAGCTAGAGGAGAATGAGGAATGAGCTGTAGATTTCATCAGTTAATGGAATTGAGGGTTCACTGCTCTATAACAAAGCTCATGTTATTCCTAGGCTTGTTATGTGACGTCATCACTTTGATCCAAACCACAAACAACCATACTTCTGTATACAGTAGATTGAATGTGAGTAACTTGACACTAGGATACACATGTAGAGGCAGAGAGGGTTAGCTAGAGAGGAGGAATGAGGAATGAGCTGTAGATTTCATCAGTTAATGGAATTGAGGGTTCACTGCTCTATAACAAAGCTCATGTTATTCTCTGAGCTTGTTATGTGACGTCATCTTTGATCCAAACCACAAACAAATACTTCTGTACCACAGCTTGATTGATATTAATCAGTTGGCACTCTCATACTTACAGCTGTGTTACTTTGTTATCATTTCCAAAGTGTGAGGATAAATTAAGCTTTCATGAGTAAGTTTAAGGAGAAATATTATAAGTTTAAAGCTCAAGTTATAAAATGAGGTTATGTGACGCAACTTTTTGATTGAACCACAAACAACTTTTATGCAGAACCTATAATTCCAACCTCACTATAGCATTATTCATGGCGATACTGTTCTTTAATTATATATGTATACATTTTAAAATGAAACAACTGAATTGGCAATCAAAATTGTGTAATCCACAACATGTTTCGGCTATTTAAAACCATTTTCAAGCGATTTTAAATGAAAAGCAAAACTATAGTAACACTATGAGTTTACAAAATAAAATAGAACACATGAAAATATACAAATATAAAAAAATAATTACAAAGATTAAGACTAGCTTTTAAAGGTTGATCCCATGCAATATATTGGCCAAACTTCAAGAACATTCAATCAACGCTTCAAAGAACACATCCCCAACCCAAGTAACATCCAAAAATCTAAATTCGCACAACACTTAAGTTACACACAACATAATTATACAGACATACACACTAACATGAAGATTTTGAAACACACTAAAATATATCAAGATTAAATGTTTTAGAAGATTTTGAAATTTATAGTGCATCTAAAGAAAACCACACCGTATTACTAAATGAAAAAATATATCAAGGAAATAATGAGTTATATAATACAGTCAGAGTTTAAAATCAACCTTTAAAAGCTAGTCTTAATCTTTGTTATTTTTTTATATTTGTATATTTTCATGTGTTTTATTTTATTTTGTAAACTCGTAATTATTTTGTTTCTCTGCTTGTAATACTAGAAAATGGCTTTTAAATAGCCGAAACATGTTGTGGATTACACAATTTTGATTGCCAATTCAGTTGTTTCATTTTCAAAATTTTATACTCACTATAGCATCCAATTGCACAATCCATTTGTACTTACCCCCGGCAGTACTCACCCAACTGGCGCCAGGGGGTAACAGCTATACGTAGAATAGTACGTAGCTTGTGGTCCTTACAAAAGGTATGTTAAATACGTTGTGAATCTTTCCGCTGTAAAAGGTTATAAAACCCTTTCCAGACTTAATTGAAAATCTTAGGAGAAGTATAAAGTATAGCGCTTTATAAATACGAGTAGCCTATTTCAAAGATTTGAGTGACAAAAACTACATAGTTCATGAGTCAGAATAAATAGCAAGAAAAGCTAACGAAATACACAGCCGACACAAGCACTACCGTGAATCCTAGCAAATTTCGGTAACGGGGGATAATTAACGCAGGAAGTGCTCTTTTGGGAATGGCTTTCCCTCCAATATGGGGGTTTATGCTATCAAGTAACAATACAATATAACTAAATGATAAGAATTTAAAAGGTATAAGAGGAGGAAGAAGAGGTGACAAAAGACAACTCACTCATCAAGAAGTTATATAACTTTCCCTTCTGTCGCACTTAGTTAACTTTGTTAGAAACTTTCTGTCAATTGTCAAACTCATTTCTGACGTTCCCCAGGACCGGATGGAATATTTCTAACCTGAATCCAAATAGAGAAGATTTTACGCACTAGAAAATACTGTTTTATGTAAACCAAACTGTAGAAACAAGCTAGTACCTTTACAACGCGAACAAAGACTCATTGTACAGAGGACGGGCTTTGTTGCTGTCTTTGTCTTTGTCTGCCTAATGAGCTTTTCAGGTATACTTGGCTTACAGAAGAGTGTGTACTGTTCAGTGTATAAGAGTTACAAGGGTAATTTTCTCGTGTTTACGTGCTTCTTGAGCTTGAACGTAAAGTTAAGGAAATTATACAGAGTGTTCCATAAAAATACTAGCTTTAGGTATGTTGTTTGGAGCTTTTAACAGCAATTCCTCGAACATCAAAAATGATTCTCAAAGAGACGGTCAGTTTATTTAATATGCAAACTAGTTAGTCAATTTTATAATGGCTTTTTTGAATTTGCAGCAAAGTCAAACACTGATTCCTATTTGACAGATAGTATTGCCAAATGCTGTAATTTATCAATTTTGAATTTCGATACATCAATAATAATCCCTTAAGCCATTTTTAGAACTACAATTCTTACTGTCCAATCCATTAACGTTGAAAGCCAAACGTGATCGTTCATCTGGAACTCAAATTAAATTCCTTTCCTTAAGTAGAGCGTAATCTATGAGTTCATTTGGCGTAACCCTGTTGGTTAAATGTAAACTGTTATGAACGATTTATTAATGACTTTGAACAGAGGAAATGTTTTATTGAAATAAAATTAAGTTAATGTTGTAACAAGGGACCCTGTTTCAATTTGTATCTTCCTATCCAACAATTGGAGCCCAAGAACATTTTTTCAAGAAAATCATCGTATTTTGAGTTTTAATTTGTACTTTTTTGTAGCATGAAATGTCATACACATATTATCTATAGCTGTCATACAAATATATAAACAAAATCATCTGAAGATAGATTTTATTCATTTTCATATATGGTATGTTATTTAATAAAACAGTTATTACAGAACAGCAGACATAGGAACACGATTTAAAAATGTGTAACGCTCTTATTTCGCCGAGGGGTAAAAATTCTCTTAGGCCTAGATTGAGGTATAACGTCTGAATAGCTTTAGACAGTCCTAAGCCTGAATAAGGTAGAGCAGGCTCTATGTTTTGTAAACCTTACATAGTAGGATCACTGCATGAACCCAGCAGACCTAGGACTAACACCTTTAGCCCATGCAGGCTAGCCTAGGTTCTGCTAGCTATCTCTCAGGATTACCCTGCTTACTGTGTTACATACGTCCTCCTGCCTTGGGAGAAGTATTAGTGGTAATCCTGTGAGTAGAAATTGCCTTGGACACCTTGGGAAAGACTAAGTCTAGCCCACAAACTACCACCTCAGCCTAGATTTGGCATGTAATGCACTGGCATTGTGCGACAAGTGGTCGGCGATGTCTGTTTACAAACTCTGGACGCCGCCATGACAGTCCCGCAAAACAGCAAAAACAGCTACCAGAGGTAGTTGCTCGAGGGGCCACCAGGGGCGACGTGGTCCTTTCCACAGTTCTCAACCGCGTCTGTAGACTCCGGCTGCGTTTCGAGCTACGCTCTGCTGCGGTCACCGCACATTACCGACGTAGTACACGTATGCGGTATGGCCTGACGACGTGAGACACGTATAGTACCCCGCCTACTACAGGTTATGTACTAGTGTTATTAGACAGGTTCTTTATAATATTTTAACGTTTTCCGCCCTTTTTGCAGTCAATTATATTTCACTGTTCAAATCTTTGTTAGAACCTGTCAAGCCACCTGTGGAGACGCAAACTAAGACCTTACTTTCTTAGTATTACTTTTATAATTATTATGTAGACCCATTGTAGGACCATCTATTGAAAATATTTACCTTTGTGTGGTGCCTCTTGATCCTACAGATGTTGGGTACGCACGTTTCGGGAGAGTTGTGTCGCTGTCCATCCACCCGCGTGTGCACAAAATGTTTCGTCTCCGCCACCGCTGCCCTCCACCGTAACAACACAGTGCGCGTACCACGAGTGTAGTGCGCGTGTACATTATGTAAATATCTTTTAGTATAAGCACCACAGTGTGACGCTGACAATGGGGCACTACTGCCCCGAAACGCTTGTCCGTTATTAAGAAGAAACCAACATCTGTAGGATCAAGAGGCACCATACAAAGGTAAATCTTTTTATTATTTTTAATTATCTCCCGGCCTTTTACTACACGCTATAATTATAGGAGAGCCTAGTTTAGGGTTGGGTGAGCTTTAGCAGGGAATACCCGGCTTTTTTGGTTTATCGCAGATACATCTACTTATTACCACCTAAGTAACTCGAGCTTCTACAGCCTCCAGAGAGCTGGCCTCTAGGAACTAGTTGTGCCTTACTGTTAATTCTGGATAAATTCCACGACTCTCAGCCCGTTATAGCGTGTGTCTGCAGCGTATAAATATTTAAATTAGTTTACTTTTCTAAATTTACGCTGCAGAGGTAAGAAATTGCGGCTACCTACCGAACGATAAATTAGTTTTTATTCTAAACCCAGCAATAATTCTGAGGGACGGTGATGAGTTTGAGTCTGACCTCTATTAGCCTGAGTCCCTAAAAATAAAACCAAACTAACCGTGTCGAACACCCAATTTAACCTGAGCCGGAACGACCCAGCTCGACTAAGATTTTTCGAGCAGCAGTGTGATTTTCCTCGACCCTGGTCCCCGTTGGAGAAATATTTTCTACCCGCGGAAAATCCATTACAAATGTGATACTTCTTTCTAAATACAAATAAGCAATTCTTTAGATTTGCATGCTTAATTAGTAACACTGTACTTAACAAACAAGTTTTTTCTTGTTTCAAAGTATAAAGGCGAGAGGTAGCTCGGAGTCAGGGTTGTTCTCGTGTGAATTGTGTTGTAGAGTGTTATTCAAGTGACAATTTGCCTTGTCAATGTTATATTTGCAGTTGACACAAATCCATGCAACAGTTTCATCCTGCCACAGTCATACTAGGTTTTAAAACTAAATAACGCTACAAATGTGAAGGAGAAGTCCAATGTGTACTTTAGCAGAGTTATGCTTGTTCTTCAATATATGATCATTTTTAAATACAATTGTGTTTCAGGTTTATCTATAGTAATTATTTCAATGTTCAAATCAAGGTTTCAACTTCTCAACCATTGAACGGATGAACAATTTAACATGCAAATTGTACAATGGCCCCAACGTTTGTTTTTCAGAGACCTGCCAGGAATGGCTCGCACTAAAACTAAATGGAATTGATCATAATATATAAAATTTATTTAAAACCCATAATAATAACACAATGTTTACACAATAATTGTGGATTTGAAACAGATTTTGCCAACATCTATCAAATGCAGTCATATGCCAATATGTTCCACGCCTATATGCTCACTGTGTAGTCAGATAGTGATTGGTGAGGTTGTGACGTCACCTGAATCCATGCATACGTCATCGTATCTGTGGTCACTAATTACGTTCATATTTAACAATGTTGACACGTTCTTTGTGGGATAAGCTGGATTTACACTTACATTAGTAAGAATGGTGTGCTTCGTTAGGGTTTGAATTTTCAAATAAGAATAAACGAAATGTGTTCCATTAGATAAACAAAATAAAATTTAAATGGTTAAACAGCTCTATGTGAATATATCTGTTTGTTTATATAGTCTCATACATCTTTCAAACAAACTGTTTAAGTGGAATTTATAAGTGATTGTTAGCCCTTAGGAGTTAACGTCATTAAGCGTTACATTTTACAAATTTTACGTGCAACATTTTATCAAGTAACAACTCTGCACCAAGTGATATGAATAACACTTACCCATGTACAGCTGTGTTAAGTTACAAGTTATACAGCATCCCTCACTCAGCGTGTGTGGTGTTGTGATGGCAGAAGTCCATTATAAGTTAGCGGATATTTGCACTTCTGAGAGCTGGCAAGTGCTTGACTTCCTGTGCAGTCTTGTGGACGAGTATAACAGTCAACCTTTGCTGTCTTAGCTGTTTGATTGTGCATATATTCTTATTCCCAAACCTAACCAGTAAAGAAACTTCGCAAGGTGAGCATACATTAATGTTTTTTATTGGCATTAAAACGGTTTATGACATAGTTGATCCTTTTATTCTCGTATTGTGAAGCATAACAAACTAAATATATTACACATAATATTATTTCCTATTAGTGACAAGAATTTATGTTATTAACACGTATTAGGTTTTACAGTTCTTTGGAAAAAGTCAGGGTGAATAAAGATAATGGACAACCTGCAGACCTAAATTTATGGACACTTAACATTTTTATATTATTTAAAAGAACTCACTATAAAAAGTGTGAACAAACAAGTAAAAGCTTGATAGATTGTTTGCAGAAAAGCCTGCACACACATTACATGCGTGGACCAGAATGTACTACATGTTTGAGCATGGCAATGTAAGAGGTGAAGTCAGGCAGTGAACCTCTGTTAGTTGTCATGTTGATGTCTTCGTCTGTTCACAGATTTATTCATTGATTCGTTTGTCACAAGCGACTCTCGGGATGCATCCTAATCGATAAACTCACTGTTTGTTTTTGTAAACGCGATAAAATATTATTTTACATGATCGTTTAAGCTGGGTTTAAATAGAAACAAATTTACGTGAAAAAAATTTGAACCACAAGCTGGCATCCGGATAAATAATTTTAGTTTAAACAAAACCGAGTCTATTTCTTTTACTTCAGAGTAAATAACATTTACAGAATTAAAAAAAAACAAGTATTTATTTCTATGAATTTGGTAGAAAGCAGAAAATAACATGTTTTAGAGCTTAAATCAGAAACATGAGGAATCACGTCGAGTTACTTCCCAGCATCCGAGCAACATGCTTTTGTCATCAAAGCAATAAACGAAGTTGAGTATAAACCATTTGACAAAAACTCCATTACCTTCAATTACATTTGGTTAACTCATGAAATAACGCTCTGAAAGCATTGTGCTGATTCTGTTTGTGTTTGTTTTGTTTAATGTAGTTTTATGTTCATCAGGAAACAGGGTAACTAAATAACTATTGTGTTCAGTATCCTAGTCCCAGATATAGGTAACTAGTCTTACTAATCTAAACCGAGTTTAAACTACAGTATTATTGCGGACATTTTCCATCGTTAGCAAGTTGATCACGACGCTTCGGGATGTGCAATCTGATCCCGTCTTTAGGGAAAAGTAACCTAATTATAACACAGAACATTAGAAAACGAGCTAGCCTAAAGTTATCATAAAACTCACCAACTGGAACAAAGAAACACACAAAATCCTATTATTCGCCAAACTTTCAACAAATAGCCATTTTTGTGTTTCTCTGTTCCAGTTGGCTAGCCTGCTGTTCACGTCATTGGTGATTTCGCTTCCGGCCGAACCAATCAATTTGCCCAGAGACTCCACCGAGTGTGGACATGTTTCAATGAGTTGTTTCTGGTAGCTAAGTTTTTAGTGTGTCTTATGCTTGTGGTTTTGTTTTATAGGCAAGTTTTGAAGTTTTAGTATTTTGAACTTTAACAGCTACATGTTGTTTGTTTGTACTTGAATAGCCAGCTTATGCTGATCACTTTGGCTAGCTCGTTGTCTAGTGTTCTGTGTTATGTTTAAGTTACTTTTCACCTGAAGATGGTATCAGATAGCAGACCCCTTAACGTCATGATCATCTTGCTCACTAACGATGGACAATTTCCGCCATGATAGTTTAAACTCTGGAACTCTCCCATCGTCAACAACAAACTTTAAACAAAGAATAATGTAAAAGTTTCTCACTATAGATAAGAACGAAGGCTTTACAGGCCGGAGTCGCGGCTATCATCTAAAGCTTCCGGTATAAAGACCGCATCAATAAACTGATTCTGATTAAACTGAGACTATTCCTGATGCTGGAAAGTTTAAATAAGCGGTTTGGCTCACCGGGGTCTCAGCAAGTCCACTGTAGGATACTCGATTGAAAAAGGGAGCGAAACGTTTTGCACTTTAAATAATTTTTTGACGCGGTCTGCACCGGAAGCATTAGATGATAGTTCCTCACTGTTGGTTACTGGGAGGATCAGACAAACCGAAATTACAATTACACTTTACAAATACAATTGAATTACTAGAATATTACTCGTTTTCTAGAATTTCAATTTTCCTTTTTATTTAACATGTTGATACTGCTGCGCTCCCCTTAATTGTATTACTCGATTGGTGATCAACAAGCTCCAGTACTTTGTATATAGTCTGAGAATGCAGCTACATACAACAATGCGGTTTGCATCATAACTCGACAGTAACAAAGCCGTGGTTTTGAACGAATCCTATCCACGCTCAAGCAAAAACAAACCAGGACGTGTTGAGACGTGTTTTTTTGTTAATGGCGATTTTCAGTTAATAAACTTAAATGTGAAAAAAGAGCAAGAGGTTTGTGGGGATCGGCCATTTTTAAAGCTCTTGTGCCACTCTTAACATGGCTTGAACTGTAACCGCCACATAACCCTTTTAGCATCTGAAAAGTTTCAGTAAAAGTTTTGTTTAATTTCACACGACAACGTTGCTTTTCTCTCATGTTAAATTTCATGAACCAAAAGTCGCCAGGATCAAAATCACGTCTCAAATAACCTGTTGCTGTTGAGTGCGATAATGCATTCCTGCAAATTGCGTTTTTGTTAGTTGCTGCATTTCCACACTATATAAAAGTCCTGGCACTTGTTATCACACCTTGTAGCTCAATACAATCACTTCTTAAATTGCTCTTACTTAACTTCTCTGTGCCAATATTTGGTACTTGAGGAACATAATTGTAATCTAATGTTGACGTGTTTACTTATTTAATACGAACCAAGTAACTGTATGACTAAATTTATTGTACTATTCACAGTTATGTTTATTGTGCAGGTAAATGTTCAATGTTAAGGTTCGTGTTACCCAAAATTCGTAAGCCTACGCTGGGCACATTTCAGAGGTTTACTGAGCTTTTACACAAACATGTGCACTGTAATCCATGCCTTAATGTATGTATGCATAAACACAACAATTTACATAACCACACACGGTATTAGATAGAATATTTGCACGATATTTGTTGCAACGTTGTGACATTTTACCATTAATATTTAAATATATATATAATTATATATAATTTTATACAGATGACTTATAATGGTCTTGAGCGTTTCCACTGTTCCAATACCACACATTATGTTGAACTGTTTAGCATATATGATTCAAAATGCATATTATTTATTGAATGCCATAGTGTATATGGGTAAAGCAATTGTGCAATAGATGTAAATAATGGTACATATCATATCCCACTTCATCTATTCACCTTAGTAATAAGTAAAAGTGTAACGATATTTTTCGTTTGATCAGGTTTTAATTTAGTAACCTTATAGTAATATTTTATTAGCGTCATGTATTTTGTTACAGATTACAACTTTTCCAACGACCGATTCTCATATAACTTCTGTAGTGTTGTATACTCCTTCCCATAATTTATGCTTAAAAGTTTTGAACAGTTTGTACTGGACCTTTTAGTATTTTTTGCTCAAAACAGCGTAATTCTGAGTTCAGTTAGTTATTAGTTAATTGTCAAAAACACTGTTACAACCAGATTTTCCAATAGATTCAATAAGTCTTTGATATTATAATTATTACTTATGTTAATATGGTTCAGAAAAGTGCTTCAATGATTTATATCTGCGCGAATTAACTTTCACTGAACTGAACTACAGAATAATCTTCTGTTGCTTTAAAACTGTTAGGTGACCTAGAAACCTTAGTACCACTCCTGGTACCGTGGTACTACTAAACAAGTACAGTTACATTAAAACCTCATTACATTTTCAAAGTATTTACATAGATGCTAGCAAAGGAAACTACATATTGCGTTGTACATACTCGTACTGAGGAAAGGCGTTATGCAGAAACTAAAGGAAGGGTATTTGTGGAAAGCATCTGGTAGAAGACGTTTCAAAGCCGCTTATGTATTTGTGGTATTTGCCGTTGTTTGAGTTACAGTGTTACTGGATATTATCATTTTACACTTGATAGATTGGAATGGTATTCACAAAAGGTGGACAAAGAAAATGTCTGGTTTCTTAAAGTCAGCTTTCAGCGAATTCCCTTTGCGACAATGAGACATTCGTACTGTCAACTTAGTTAGGGCTACACCCGGGGCCAAGAAATGAGAACCGATCTTGACCCAAGAACACGTTTTGTGTGTTTTTGTTGTTGTGGTCAGTAGGGTATGAATGGCTGCTACGACTATCAATCAAAAAATAAAATATTTGGAACCCCATGGTTTTATTGTTGATTAATTTCATGTAACCTAACCCCGTATTTTGAGTTAGTTTCTATCTTACCTATTTTCTGCTTGTTAGTCAAGGTGAAAATTTAAAAAAATACATATTGTACTCGTAAGACAGTGTTTGGCTGCATACTTCCTTTAGTAAAAAATATCTCCAAATTCAGGACTTTACTCGTATGTTGGTTTTAACTGATACCTTTCTTAAGAGAGTGTAACGAGTGTAACTATACAGGCTTTCGGACTGAAAGTGAAACTTAATGTATATAGTATTTAAAGAGCTTTTAATATTTATAACAGAAGGTGTATGACTAACTATTATTCCACCTTCAAGAAAGCCATATCGACAGAAACTTGTTAAAGAACACTTGTTTCGTAAAGTATTCTGACCACTCAACTTTAAACTACTGTGGAGACTTCACACAAGTAATTACATAATTTCTTTTGACACAATTTGGTCATAATCTTTTTAAGGTCAATACAATTGATCTCAAAATGTCTACATGATAGTTTATTAGCCTACATAAGCTAATTAGCAGTATTTAACTTAAGTATGTGATAACTTATATATTGGTATTGTTGATTTTGTTATGATAGAGTAGCAAACACTTGTAAGTGTTTAGAGCGTTTGAGTTATCACACATTTGATCTCAGAAAATGCCAGCTTGATGTCAACAAATATCACATTTAAAAATCGTTACTATAGGTTGAAGTACAACACCTATTTGCCTATTTAGGTATTACAATCACATATAAATTGATAACTATCAACCATCTAAACGAATGAGTAAATATGTGTCATAACGGAGCAAGACGTACACAACCGTTTATTTAAATGAAACCACCACAGTTTGCACACAAACAGCTGATAGATACAGTTCACAACCATCCAAGCGTTAAGTGCTTCGCCGCATTTGCATTCATCCAAGCAGTATTGAGTATTAAGCAGCTTAATCATTGTCTATTTGAGGTAAATGCATAACAGTTTGGAAGCTTTAATGGATTTGGCCAAACCTCCTAATCTAAATTTCATGAGAGTATTATTTTATTTGTCTGTTTTCATTTAATTCGCTCAGTTCTTGTTTTTCTGTACAAAACGTTGCATAAATAATTGAATCAGTATAACTGGGTTTCATGGGTGTATTTTATAAATTACAATTAAAACTCAATAAATTAGTAACATGAACACCCCTGAGATGGAAATAATTAACTCAATACATCCGTTCAAGTTCAAATCAAAAGTTCTTCATTTACAAAATTAATAGTTACACGGTTTATAAATATACAGAAACAACCATATGTTGCACAACACGGTACGTGAGATCGATATCTTTTAGGTCT
Source organism: Matsumurasca onukii (assembly GCA_018831715.1). Taxonomy (NCBI): domain Eukaryota; kingdom Metazoa; phylum Arthropoda; class Insecta; order Hemiptera; family Cicadellidae; genus Matsumurasca; species Matsumurasca onukii. The sequence continues at coordinate 15,128,726 of CM032062.1, read as the reverse complement.
AAACTGATATCAATTTCACAGTTCTAAGAGTAATGTTAAAGCAACAATTAATTCTATTACGCAAACATTGCTAATGTTTTGTTAAAGTTGTAACTTGGGGTTCCTCAGTAGAGCATAAACTGATACCATTTTAAAAATATAAAGTGAAAATGTAACACGATCACTGTGATGAACCATATTTTTTAAGATTTCAAAAATGTTAATTTTAAAATAATTATATCTTTACATAATTTAACTTTATTTGGGTATCTTTTACATTATAAATGCCTGAATTAAATTCATGACGTGTTTTAGTAGATCACTTATAATTTGCTTACAAAATGGAAAAAGAAGTTTAACTTCTAGTTACAACTAGAGAACTAATAGCGTTTTCTTGCATAATAATTTTGAAATTGGAACAGCTGATTGAAACCTTTCGTCAGGGTTTATTTTTGTCAGCACATCAAAGACGATTTGAGCCATTCTGCAAGACTAAGTTTTATGCTTCCATTTTGAAGTGGATCTTTTGACTCGAAAACATTGAAAGCTACACTGAGATGGAGAATTGCAGATACAAAGTCTCCAAACCGTAGCGTTCCGTCTTTCCTCATGTAGCGCAAGACCAGAATCGACAACACATCTGAGCTGAAACCCAACTTCAAGAAGAGCATCTTTTAGTCTCTCAGCCTTCAAGATACCCGTTTTTTCTTTTGTATGGTTTTTGAAAGCAGTGCCAGAATTTAAGGCTGCACATCAAGTCCTTGAAATCATTCAGTTTTAGCCTCCCGCTGCCGGAACTATCCAGAGTTAAGACTACTTGACGACAAACTTCCATGCACGCACAGCTCTTTATATAATCATTGGGTAGGCAGGCATCAAGAAGTTCTTGCAGTTCGAAAGCATTGACGGTCCTGTGTTCATCGGCCAGTTGCAGGAAGACTGCTTCGTATTGGGTGAAACTTTTGGCTTCCAGAGTGGCTGGGGCCTTGACTATAGCACTTTTGACTAGAGAGGGTTGAGTGTCCAGAAGTTTGAGTTTGAGCGGTTTACTGGAATACACCCTTAACGTAAAGCTGGACTCCTGTCCTGGTTCAAAGGTTGTCGGCAACACAAGATACCCTCCTTGCTCCAGCTGACATCGATGACTTACCTGTCTGCCGTTTGTATATTGTGAGTTGACTAATGGTTTGTTTTTCTTGAAAAATGCTTTCCCAATTGATTCTAGACTATTCTTGGGAAGTGAATATCTTGTGAATCCAATAACCTTGGGTTCCATGATGCTGTGCTGGTTGAGAGATATGATCACCTCCTCCATCTCACTCAGGATAAGGTGCAATTGAGGGTTGATATGAAAAGTATCTGGGTTGTTGCGACAACCGCCTGCTGAGACACCTTTCTGCCAAGCTCCTTGATAAAGCTTCATCTGCCAAGTCTGTTTGTGATGGAGGGATGGATCATCTCTTGGCATGTCGCTGTCTAGATGTACAACTTCAAGGTGTGTAAATGTTTTCACAAAATCCTAGTATGATATCCAGAATTCTTCATCGGCCATGTGTCGAACAGCCAATCTCTCCTTTTCTTGGGGTGGCATTTCATCCCATTCCGTAGAGTCCCTTGCCCAAGCTCCCACATATTCTCCACCTACTAAATCTTAAAATCCCGTATATTTGCTAAACAATTCAAACCCATTCCTATTTTGTTGGTTAATTATCACCCATTTGTTCTTTGTATCTTCATATTTGTGGATTAAACCTATTCGTCTCCACTGTTATGTTTAAACCGTCCAATCCTATTGTTATGATTCTAAATAATACAATATCCGCGTATTGTATTATTCTACAGTGCGGATGCGGAGGTGTCTTTGTTGGTTGAAACTAGGTTTGCATGTATTTGCACACTAGGCTTAACCCATTGCGTGCTGTGTGTGGTCCAGTGGTGAACATTGTTCAGTGTATACAGTTGCATTGCAAGTGTATACATTACGTATCTCTTGAACATGTGAATTGTATTGTAGCAGATGCGAGTGATTATTGAAAATGTCCATATTACATTACAGATTTTGTTGGTTAGTAACCAGTTTTGATATAAAAGGATATTTTAGAAAGAGAGCCACCATTCTTACGAGAGCTCTTATGGTAATATAAATTGATTAGACGCAAAATGTAAAGGTTGTTTAGTACGACTTAGTGCAGCTCATGTAATAGAGTATAACCAAAATTTAATGATTTTCTTATTATTGCCCATTATAGACTATATCCAATTATAACCACATTTCATTTTCTTACAAGTAAGTTGGATTTGAAAAGGCTTTAAAACTAAATATTTGATGACACAATTATCAAATTTGGAAATATGGTCTTTAATATTCCGTTTTCCAAAGATAAGTATACAATTACGTAAGTGCATGTATTTGCAAAGTACGTAATTTTCCATTGTTTTTGTTTTGCTTATTTAAACATTTGTTAATATTTATTTAGACAGCAGTGTTGAAGTTTGCGCACTTTTTGTTTTGTAAATAATTTAGTACTTTATCTTTTTGTCTGGAATATTTTAAAAACTTAAACAAGTCATGGATATATTGCTTTGTTATCATTTTTTCCTTTTAATAACAAACGAGTACAAATTGTTAGTTTTAAGATTTTGCTTGAAGGTTTTGGAACAAAGGTTCCAATTGAGAAAAATAACTACGAGTATTTTACGTTCATAAATAGTCTTAGTACTCATTCATTTCGTTTAAGGAATGTGTATACTAAAGTTTTAACATTTTGGAGAATTGTACCAAGAAGTTAAATTAAACAGGTCCGTACGATAGAGACAATATGAGAAGGTCGAGTTCCAACTTTAATAGCTAAAGAATTTTTACAAAAATATCATAAAAGAGTAAGACATCAACTCTCCTGCAAACTACAGGATATGTCTTTAAAATAGACAATACTTGCTAATTTTTCACTTGTTGTCTAGTGTATGAGCCCAAAAACAACGATTGAATTACCTGGCTAATAGGCTACAAGTCTTACTGAATTAGCACTCCAATTGGTCAATTTCAGTGATAAGCTATAAATATTCTGAAAACTAACGCTCCTGTTTGTGCCAAATGTCAGTGTATGAGTTTATTTGCCAAGGTGACGGGAATAGTTGAGTATGAGGTTTAGCCGTGAACGATGAACACTTAAGAGATTTCGCTGTGCGGAATTCAGGTTTACTGTTATGGGCGATTAGTATTTATGGCCTATTGGCTTTAGGCTCCCGTTCCAAGCCAAGGGTTCCAAGCTACGTTATAAATACTCTCAATTTGAATTCAATTCAAATGATTGATTCGAGTTTATTTTCTAATTATTTAAAGAGTACAATTAGTTCTTTGTAATGATTTTTTAACTCTTTTTATTACACAACGTATAGTATTAACAATTTAATTACCAACCATGAACTTTCAAGACTTTGTTGCATTTGGACAAAGCAATTGAATTTGAGCCCGGGATAAATGTAACAAAAAACGAAACAGGCAAAAGCTTTATATTTGAATAATCGCCCTACGGGTTTTCTGGTGGCGTGTTTCCTCAGACTCCCATTCGGCCTGCGGCCTTGTATTTTGAGGACATTCTCAAGTAGTAGCAAAAGTCTAACCATTTTCTAAATATTCAAATAAAAATTTGTATTGTTAGTTTATTTCCGTACGTAATCCAACACGCAAGAGAAGTCTTTATACGTCATGGTGGTTTATAATAAGTAGCATATATGGACGTGATATCGTTTGTCGAGATTCTAATTATTATAAACCTTTAAAACATCATAACAAAATAGAAACAGAGTATCTTTTCTCTCTTTAGGCTATTGAGTGGAATATTAGTAGATTGCAAGGGTGAAGGAGATGTATACATAATAACTATGCTGTAAGTAAACAGTGAAACGGCCATTCAAACTTCACATTGTGGACGAATGATCCTACTAAAGTGTCCACTTTGTTAGTCCTACTATATTTGTTACTTACTCGTATGGCTACTTATTACTTAAGTATACCTGCATTAACTAAAACTTTTTCAGGTTTAACGCTGACAATACTGCTGCACTGTGAAAATAAGAACGGTATGAACCAAAGTTTATAAACTAATTGAGTGCATCACAGAGAGTACCTTAGGCTACTTCAGATGATCTAACAGCATTGGAAAATGTATTAGATTAAACTCACAGGGGGTGGATTAAACCATTTTCCGAAAGTGCTTACTACGGCTTACGTCGACTATAATGAACAGTTATAAGAACGTCGAATAATAAGAAGTTACAAAAAATCGCCGCAGGTCAACTTGTATAACCTCCTCGTTTCTCTGAAGTCGGTCAAAAAAAGGTCCATCACACAATCTACTATATTTGGTTGATCTACAACTTGGGTTATGGGAGAGTAAGGTTAAACAGATTAGTATAAAGTGTACTGGGCACCAAATATCGTGAGTGGGCAAGGTTGCTCTAAACATTATTTAAAAACAAAACCCTAGAGCATATTGTTATAATGGAGGTTAGTTGGTAAGTGATTTGTTTGGATAGGCGAGGTAAGTTCTAATAGGTGGTAGGGACAGGATATGTTGTGAAACTATTGGGAGTGTAGTATTGTGATGTTTGTAGATGGTGAAATTAGAGTAGAGGTGTGTGATGAAAACGTACACTTGGGTGGACGGAGCAGGTTAGGAAACATAATAAGTTATGAGTAGCATAATGGAGGTATTTGTATCTACGTGTAATAGCTAGTTAGTTCTAGATAAGTACTCCTTGTACGAGTAAACGTCTCAGTTGTGTTTAGGAGGATTAGTCAAGCAAGCAAGAACCCATATTTACCACTGAAATAGAGGAGTATTGATTATTTCTCTCCGATTGACGAGGGGTAGTCATCCAAGTTTATCTTCTGCTTCAAAAATATCGGCTCTTGTTGAGTAATCTTGTCTGGCTCTGTTCGAACGTGCCGCAGACCTTGCCAGACAAGATAAATGGTAGTAGCGATGTTCCAAATGTGCTCCACTCACTCAAACAGAGGTAAAACATGGTTTCGTAGTCCTCTGTTTCTGACGCCGTTTGTGAACCCATACGTACAATTCGGATACGATAGAGTAGGAGTGATTGTATGTCCCTTATACGATAGGCACGAAACAGGCAAACACTACTTGTGAAACAAATATAATACACTTTAAAATAACCGATAAATAACCTATGTTTGACCCTCTTTAACTATCTGTTTGCTAATATTGGCGTAAGATAAAACAGGTTTTACAAACCTAGAAACAACCTTTGAGATCATGGAAAACAACTTGTTTAATCTCTACATCAGATAATAGCGTACTAAACGGGAAGTACTAAAGCATGTTTTGAGCAATTTTTTCTTGGGTGATCAATCCTCTTAAGGCATTGTATGAAAGGTATTAAGGGATTGTATGAAAGATAGTGAGATGGTTTTTAGGATAAGTGCTATATATTAAATCAATTTATTTGTAAACCTTTATACACTTTAGTTAAGTTTTCTTATCTTATATTTAAAATATCTAATTTCAAATTATTTTATATAATATATTTGTAATTAGTATGATTTTGATGTATATATTTAACGTGGTTAAGTGGTAGAGAGGACTATAAAGTCCTAACTTCGCCACGTAAATAAAGACTTTTTTCATTTCATTTCATTTCAAGGAAATTTAAGCCTGTTCCTAAACCAAAATTCAGAAATGCTATTTATGAAGACAAGGTTTGATCAATTTGGGACAATATAATTTGAAATTTAAGTCCTGAAGATGCAAATAAATTCAAATCTTAGGCTACATGTTCGACTTAGATCATTATCAAATGTTGATAATAATATTTTCAACAAATAAATTAGACTAATTTGAAGTTTAAAACATATTATTAACAGACAGTTAAAAATATATAAAATTAAGTATAAAAGTAGTAAAAAGAAGTAATGTTCAGAAGTAGCCTAAGTAGATATCAAAACACTCACTGCATAAAATATGTCGTTCTTCTTTGGATAATTTTTTCATATAAAAGGTGGTTTGAACTTTATTTACACGCATTGTAAGTGTTTAAATCTTTTAGAATATTTTATTTTTGACGCATCATTAGTTGTTTCCAATCACAAATGTTGGTTTGTATGCAGTGTAGTTGTGTTTAGTGTTGCTAAGTGTTGGGCAAATTATATTTTTGCAATACATTATGTTATACTTGTTGAAAATATGTTCTTTGAAGCGCTGTTTGAAATATCTAGATGTTTGTTCAAAATATTGCAACTGAAAATTGTTGCAAGCAGGTTGATAAACTCTGGTTTGTTCATAAATGTTTTTGGGTGTAAACATTTTTGAAAGGATCCTATTGTTCTGAAACAGTCTTATGGCCAAATCCTTTTTACCTTTTCGGAAACTTTGTGTTTTAATGAGTGGTTTAATTTCAAATTATATAAAATCAAAAATGTTAAATACGTAAAAAAAGTTCAATTAGGTTGTTTGACTATTCAGCTTTGATTTATCACAACACAGATGATTTCACTAACGATGCCAGTTACAGTGTTAAATCCTGTTGACAAGCGACAGCCGAGCCGTTCATGCTGAGTTTAGAACCCAATTAATCTCAACACTTTTCAATTATTTATTCGTTAGAGTTTCGTAATAAAGTGAGTTTTAATCAGCAGAGCTTTTTGATTGAACAAGCTGATTTAAACATGTGTAAATAACGAGTTATAGCAATTCCATTTTTGCTCCAGGGTTGTAAACGTAAATTGTTAGAATAATCATTGGATGGAGATAACCAGACATTATAAAGCATACAGTTTAGGTAATAAACATTGATTACTAAATATTTCACGCAGTAAACTTTGTTTTCCTGTTTTAGATATTTTAGATTTAAATACTATATAAATAATGAATATGAAATGGAAGTTCTGTATTTCCGTATTTTATATCAGTACCTAGAACAGTGGATGATTGGTTAAAAGATTGAACCCTGAGTTATAGTGGAGTCGATTACAGACCACGCCAATTAGCATGAATCCCAGAAGGAGAGTATAAACAGCTGTGGCGTAGCCCCACTACTCACTGGTACTCTTTCCCCTCACGCGGCTTAGTACAGTCCATTCCAACAGAATCCAAGATGGCGGTTTGTTTACAAACAGCAACTATTTAAATTATCTTGTTTCTTTAAAATAAATAGTTATTTATTTTAATCGTTTTAATTCAGTTTGGTTGATTCGGTTTTATTATTTTTAACAGTTCTTTGCAATAAGTGTTAAAGCTAAATGCAAACTTCTGTTTAAAAGAAGACGAACAACAAGTTGAGGTTATGTTATTTGTATTTGTTATGACAGCTACAGCGAGGTTTGCTTGTCACCGACTGTACCAAGCGGATAGGAGAGAAGATTGACTACGCGCATGCGCAAGTCGCGCTTCAGGCTATTTGGCGCTAACTGAAAATAGGTTTAAAATAATAATTTTGATTTATTTCCTCTGCTAGAACAATTTTGGTTACAAACGTTACGGGTATACTTAAATGAGGAGGTGGCGTTCAAAAGTTTGTCACGAAATACCTGTTGAGATTTTGGTTGCAATTTAAAGCTGTTTTGAACACCTCATGTTAGTGAATAAAGAGTTGATCAAAAATATCTAGTTCAATAGTTTTCACGTGTAATATGGGTAGCCAAACAAAATAAGTTTTGTCCACGGTCGATCAGAAAGGTTTAGTCACAGACCGCCAATCACAGGGCGGCATTGGCTACCATGATGCTCAGTGCTCTATTGTTTAGGTTAGTTTAAGTTTTACGACAGTGTCATGATCATTCAAAGAGGATTAGTCTTCATAAAGTTCATTCAAAAGAGGTTTTGTCCATGGCCAATCAAAACGAGTTTAGTCCATTGTATAAACTTTAACTTTTAACGAATATGACCATAATACCAGGTGTTTCTAAAAGATCTCCTTGATTTAAAAGTTGTATTAGTATACAGTATAGTTAAAATAATAGTTATTAAACATGTATATTGTAAAGAAGGATCTTCTCAAGTTTCTTTTGATACCTAATAAAGTTCTATATGAGCACCATTTGTTGCCCTGGCCACGTCTAAACGATAACTAGTTTCTTCAGGTATTCAACAGTATATCAGGCGTAACGGATGCTACAGCTTCAACCATCTCCCTCAGATGATCAATGTCACGGATCTTCTCAGAATACACAATGTTTTTTACATGTCCCCAAAAGAAGAAATCTAGTGGAGTCAGATCTGGCTCCTTGACATGCATACAATTGGCCCACGTCTACCAATCCACCTGTTAGGAAAAGCATGGAATATCAAGTTGGGATCGACACTGAGGGCAAACCATGGAAGCACCAGGGCAGATCACTCCACTAGATTTTTATTTTGGGGACATGTAAAAACATTGTGTATTCTGAAGATCCGTGACATTGATCATCTGGGGAGAGGATTGTTGAAGCTGTAGCACTCCGTTACGCCTGATATGCTGTTGAATACCTGGGAAGAAACCAATTATCGTTTAGCAGGCGTGGGCAACAAATGGTGCTCTATAGAACTTTTATAGGTATCAAAAAACTTGAAGATTCTCTTTAATAATATATATATATGTTTAATATTATTATTTTAACTATACTGTATAATACAACTTTAGAAGAGGTTCTTGAAACACCCGGTATATTAGTTTAATGTTCATTTTTAGGGTCCAGAACAAGCAATCTTCATGTAAATTGTCATAACAACACACACCTGAAAATATTAACAGTTTTTCAATATTCTGAACATTTTGTAGTTGTGACAAACCCTTTTTGAACGCCTCTTTGGAATTTTCCCGATCTATTACCACGGGCGTTACGAGGCTGTTCGCTAAGGTAAAAGCCATGCTTCGGCCTTTGTCTTTATCCTGGCCACTAGTGTGACCAAGGGCATTACCAATAAAGTACCTAAACACTCTGACCATGTAAAACAGCCAAATGTTGCGTAAATGTAATGGTCAAGTATGTGATACACAATTTTCCAAAATATCGCGAGTACGCTTTCTTTGAATGGATCCTCGTTCTCACAAAACCTCTCTTTGAAGATTCAAACAATCCGGAGCTTTGATGGTTCTGATTGAGACGGTTCTACCTCATATCACGTTTAATCTTTGAATGAAGCTTTGTGTGACGAAAATAGCTCTGTTTAATATATTCTAGCTTTATATAAATCTATATCTGCACATGATTAGTTCATTAGTACATCAATATTACAGTGGAAAAACTACACAGTAAAGCCGGGTAACACAAAACCATGGGATAAGTTAATGAAACTGGTTTGAATCACGTAATACACACCTTAAGAATACTTTGACTTTTAGAATTTCGTTCTATCACATGGTGGGTGTGGAATTTAAAATACGAGTACATTGAAATAGAAAATGTGGTTATAACTAATAATTTATTAATAATTCAAAAGATGTCTCGTATTGATTTTGTAGAATGTAATAATGATTATAAAACAAATTAAAATTATGACCTTATTTGAAATCTCGCTGATTGTTCTTGCAATAAGACACTAATTGCGTAATTATTTTATTACTTTTCCACAGACACTAATTAAATTTGGCTCTCGTGATTTAAATATTGCGATAGAAAGAACATTGCAGGCATGTTTGAATTATTATATCCGGTTAATCTAGGGTTTAAAATTTTAGTATGGAAATAGGTAAAGCTATTTTATATAAGGCTACAAATATAGTATTAAGTTTTTTAATTCAACACGTTGCCATAATAACGAACCTGTCGTGTTAAAAGGTCGGGGAAATATTCGAGTTTTGGAAGTAATCAGAAGTTATCCTATCTGATACAAGCCGTCAGCTGTTTCTAGCCTTCACAACTACTTGGAGCTAAAAATTGCTTCCCACAATTTTAACTTCAGAACTACAAGAACTTTGCTTCTTACCAAGTTTCTTGTTATACAAACTATATCAATATGTCAGAAGCAATGTCGTCATTAAAGCTACTTCTATTGCACGCCAACATTCAAAGATACGTTACAGATCAGGGCTATGACATTCTTTGAAGTTGCTTTTGAGCAATGGAAGTAATACGAGAATTGCTCTTTATCTATTAAAGAGGTTTAATTGCTCTTAGATAATGTGAAGTACATTTTAAATGATTTAAATCTAATAAGATGAGATTATCTCCCCATGGAATGGAAGTAATCGGTGACCAACCATAAAGAAATTGTAAATACTCGTAATCCAGACCGCAGCTTCTATCCGTATTGCCTTTATCCTCTATGTACATTTTGGAAACGTTGTTGTTTTATAGGGCTAAGTGTACTGTTGTCAAGAACATTAGTCAATACAATACAAGGAATCAAAATTTTATCCCACGAAACTACCAAAGGCTTCAACTGTATGATAAACTCCTGTTGAAGCCGGTAGAAAATTATATAATAAACATCACAACAATAATAAAAAACTGAACGACAAAATTCAAAACAAACCTTAAAAAATTACTTGCTCAAAATTCATTTTATAGTATTGCGGAATTTATGAATACTTAAAACTATACTAATATTATTTCATTACGATTCAAGGTCTTACTTGTGGTATAGTGTATTTTATTACTGTCAAAAAAATTTATTGTAATCGTTTTGACATTAAAAGTATTGTTGTTGTTGGTTAAAAGCTTGTATGCCTGAAGGTTTTGTCAGATCAGCCTTCTTTGCTTTCTTTCAATCACACATTGTATATGGTACGAGGTTATGGGGTCACCCTAGCCATGTTCAGAAAGTGCTCATATTGCAAAAGGCATCAGTCCGTTGGTTAATGTCCATCCTCTTAATGAGACCTTTGTTTAAAACTCTGCATATTATGACTATGGTCAATGTGTACATATTTCAGTGTTTAATGTAGACAAAGAGAAGGGAGGCCCTTGCTTGTAACAAGGATGTTCACAGCTAAGAAACACGTAATAAGAACAAACTGCATGTAACTAGATGTAGGCTATGAAAAATCTCAAAAGGTTTACCTGTTTCAGGTATAAGGTTTTTCAACAGCATGCCTGCACAGGCTTTCCAGATTCCAGAGCCTAGATTTCATGCAGTAGTTAAAACATGGCTTGTTGAAAACCCTTTCTCCAAGATTTAAGAGTTCCTGGAGGCCAACCACAGGGACATCCTGAATCACCTTTAAATACGTAGAACATACACTACTGTGAGCATGTTTTGACGCTGTCTGTACCGGAAGTTTTCGGTGTTAATAATGTACTCTACAAAATTTAAAACCTCCATGGATATAAAAAAACAAATGATTCGTATAAACTACGAGTAATTTGTTTACATAGTACATAATATACATATAAACATAATATTACTTATAGATGCACAGAATATAGGTGGATGGCTACAAAGACTTGAGGTCACCTTTGCAGATTCCAAACCACTTCTTTGATGTAGGAGAATGCTGCAACTTCATAGTGCTGTACTGTGGTGATTATCATGTTTGAGTTTGATATCATTATCTAGCACTGAATACTGTATAATATATAAGAGTGTACTTGTCAACGATCTTTAACTAGACGGTTTCATCGATCATGAACAAATCATCACAACGTTTCCTGTTTGGCAACGTAATCCATTTTTTAGTGTAAGGTAACTTTAAATAAAACCGGAACTTAAAAACGAGCAAAGCTAAAGTAGTTAACCTTAGCTGACTAGTCAACACAATCAAACAAAGGAACGTGTAAAAAACATAAAACCCACCAGCAAAAAACAACAAAACTAAGCATTCCGATTAAACGTTAACTAAATAAATATACCAAAGAAGTCGCCTAAGAATAGTATGCGTAAAGTTATACCCCTTAGGTTTTTTGCTTGAAATACAGCAACAAATAATGTAAAAGTGATAAAATGAAGTTAAAACCGATACACCTCAAACCTTTATCGTTGAGCATAGACAATCTGTACAGCATAAGGAAATGTGTACAGCTCATTTATGTTTACCTACGAATACAATGGTAATTTCTTTCTCTAAACATGTTTTTAGAACCACGTCGGACAGCGGTCAAATATTGTCGGTTACATTTTGCTGTGTGTTTACGAGACAGTGGGTTCTCATATTGCTCATCTCTGCCAACCATCTCTGCCATGTTATGAGTTTTATTTTGCAATGGTAAATATATTTATTGTATTTAAGTACTATACTTGTATATGGATGCTTTATACAAACATATACAGTTATAAAATCTTTCCAATACAAGAAGGCCAATAAAGAGTAATAATGTTTTATTCCACAAGCTCTTTCGACAGCAATGCTGTCATCATCAGGCAAACTTGTTACATGAAAAATTAAAATTAACATTTATTGGCCTTCTTGTATAGGAAATATTTTGTTAGTATTGCCAATAATCTCCATTTCAAGAAATTATATACAGTTATGTTTGATTCCTTGGAAAAATATCCGTACTTAAATCTTCCTGTACACGCTATAGTGGGAGGCTATTGTACGTTGCAGAGTAATAAACAAGTGAATATATGGTGTAACAAACCAGGCAAGAAAGTGCCGTGTTTGCTTTTAGCACATCCAACCCCTTCTCCCACCCCTTTATCAACCCCCTTCTACACAAGATTGTAACTTTACACTAGCCTTAGTATTTTATAGAAGTCAATAGGCTCAATCAGTATATCATCAGTGCAAATAACAGTATGTTAAACTTGATCTTTGAAATCAATTTATAGATGTAAAACTGGTTTGACTGTAGCAAATTAACCAATTCGTTCAATTTGGCTGGAATATCTTAGCAATTTGAACCATGCATGATACATAAAACACTGTTCACACGCACTTTAGCGATGCAACTAGAACATGTGATTTGCTCAGCTGTCCCACCTCTAAGAGAGTCGCACTAATGACTACTGATAATTTTCCATAAACCGCATAACCTTTCAGCTAAGTTGGAAAATAGTGCTTTTAAGTAGTTTTTGAGACTTAACTCATATAGTGAAGGAATCAAGGTAGTTTAACAACCTAAATTGAAAAAGCTAGCGGTGAAAGTTTGAAAAGTTTAAGTCGCCAGCAACGTAATAGAGCAGTTTGGCGTGTCACACACTGAATGAAAGGTCCAAGTTGTAGAAGTAATCAGAAGTTATCCAATACGAGTTGACAGTTGTACACAACTTGCTGCTGAAATAGTTCCTAAGTATCTCTAGAGTCACTTCCTTCTCAGTTTATAGAGGTAACTTGCTGACAAACATACCGTGCTCTGGAAGAAGTAATCAGTAGCAATACAGTTGACAGTTGTACCAACTTACTGCTGAAATAGTTCCTGACATCTCTAGAGTCACTTCCTTCTCAGTTTATAGGGTAACTTGCTGACAAGCATACCGTGCTCTGGAAATCAGAAGTTATCAATACGAGTTGACAGTTGTACACAACTTACTGCTGAAATAGTTCCTAAGTATCTCTAGAGTCACTTCCTTCTCAGTTTATAGAGGTAACTTGCTGACAAACATACCGTGCTCTGGAAGAAGTAATCAGAAGTTATCCAATACGAGTTGACAGTTGTACACAACTTGCTGCTGAAATAGTTCTAAGTATCTCTAGGTCACTTCCTTCTCAGTTTATAGAGGTAACTTGCTGACAAATACCGTGCTCTGAAGAAGTAATCAGAAGTTATCCAATACGAGTTGACAGTTGTACACAACTTGCTGCTGAAATAGTTCCTAAGTATCTCTAGAGTCACTTCCTTCTCAGTTTATAGAGGTAACTTGCTGACAAACATACCGTGCTCTGGAAGAAGAGCTTTTAGTAAATATAAAAACACGATCAATATCATATCAATATCATGTGTGCTGTGTTGCAGCAGTAACTAATTCTCGAGGATTGTTTTCGTTTGAGTTAAAGTCGAATATGGTTGGAATGTTTAGTTCGTAGGTGTAGTTATACTAAGTTGGTCTGAAGTTTTAAACGCAAAACCTCGACACAAGTACCGGTTCAAAAGTCCAATCCCCCCCCAACTTTGGAATTATTTCAAATGTGTGAAAGCGCTTTAGCATTAAGGGTCAATTAAAACAATTTTTGCCAAATTATTGTTAGAGAAATGATTGCTTCTCCCCAAAATAGGGGTAAGGGGTGGTGGACCTTTTGACGTTTAATTGACTTCATCGTTTGACTATTATTTTAAAGGGTATAAAACTCAAATTCAACGATATTATTGGAAATATAAACGATACCCTAATACAATACAATAAATGACGGGCCAATGTGTTTAGTAGTTTGATCAGATAAATAGTACCAATTCCTATAGTTTTCCTAATTTAAAGAAAACCCATTTTTTCCTAATCGAAAATAAAACTGTTATTTCATAACTTTGTTTTATGAAAGGTTACGGACAACTAAAAAAGGTTTTATTATTAGAAAGTTATATGAAAAGTATTATTAGTAGGTTTTAGGTATTATGTTAGGTTAGGTTTTATTAGTAGAAAGTATTATGAAGTTAATCTTAAATATTGTTCAATCTAATAAATTTACCTTTATCTCAACATAAACTGTGTCAAGATGATCTTATTATAAAGGTTCTTCTCACTTGATAAAGTGTTTCATATCTCAATCGTATCAGAAATGTGTAAGATACTGTAGAACGCCTGAGGGTGGGTTTCCGTGTAAAGGTAAAATTGCTCTAAATACCTGGAAAGAAAATCCCGCCTCGAGGAAAGGATTCTTTGAAACTACTGGGTGGAACATTTTCCTCAAGAATGAACCTTGTGAAATGAAAACCTCGCCGGTGAAAGGATTAAACCTGTTTCTTTATAGTTCCATAACTGTTTCTTTAACACAAATTTTAGAAAGACCTTGTCGTATATGCGTTACATTATGTGGTACAATGTCTATGGATGTCGTGAAGGGTGGCTTTATATGATGTGTTTATGATACATATAAATATCCTTTGCGTGTAAATTCGTGATTAGTTGGTATATTTATGAACAACTAGAAATGTTAGTCAATATACTTCCTTATTATAGAATATATGAGCTATTAATACATTGAGTTTCGAGTAAATACTAAGCTTAATGTTCTGTTTAGCAATAATTTATACCAGGTTTCCGGGCGTAGAACTGGAGCTTGCGTTGTTTTTATCAGACGCAAAAATTATAAAGATTATTACATGCTGCGTTGAACAACTTAAGAACAAATGCATATACGCAATAGAAACTTATTTTCACTATAGTTTTGAAAATTAAAATTAATGTGTCGTAATACTTTGGACTATGAACATTACAATGCACCCTACAAAGGTAAAGAAAAGCCTAATGGAACTAGAGCTAGCCTGTGAATGATGTTAACTCATTTTTAGTATAACACAGGGAGCTTTAACAAAACCTAGCCAAGATAAGAACCGGCTAGCGCTGTGTTAACGTTGAAATATTACACCGACCTCTTCAGTACCAGTGTTTTGTCTTTAATCTCAAACTAAGCTTCTTTTTACCCTGTATCAAGTTTTACCGGTGGTTACAGTCCTCTGAGAGTTTTCGATTATGTTTGGTTATTTTTTGTTCAAAAAACAAATTGATTTGATGACATTAATTTTATTGGTATGCACTAATAGTAAGTCACATTAAGTTTAGAAGGAAGTTGTCCCTCACACACTTGGAATATGAGTGCTTTGACCAAGGTGGGTCTGAGGTTTCCAGGCAGTTCGCCACACATATACAATGCAGTCACTCATGCAACATTCTCTAACTCTTTGTGTTTTACCTCATAATTCTTTTCCACCAAATTCCTTTCAAAATAATTTCGGTCTCCCTTATAATATGTTACTAAAAACCTTGAATGCCTTTTCTTATTTAGTTTTTTATTTATTATTACTTATTTAAATTTAAAATAGGCAAAATAAACAAATTAAATAAACCGTAAAATCTTCTAAAAGAGCTAATATTAGGAGTAAAAATTGATACTGCTCAAGGGAGAAAGGGATTTTCCTCCAATTCAATAAAGCGCAAATTTAACTTTTTTGAAATATCTCATTTAAAATCATATCTAGATAAGTTTTGAAATACCAAACACAAAATATATTCTACGTCCTACTATTCTGTTAGTGAACTGTTTTGTGGAATAAAAGGTTGAATGACAAACATTGCAGTTTCAATCAAAACTTTCAAAACTTGTTTTATGAAAGGTTACGGACAACTGAAAAAGGTTTTATTATTAGATAACCGTTATGAAGTTATTCTTAAATATTGTTCAATCTAATAAAGTTAGCTTTATCTCAACATAAACTGTATCAGGATTATCTTATTCTAAAAGGTTCTTCTCACTTGATAAAGTGTTTCATATCTCAATCGTATCAGAAATGTGTAAGATACTGTAGAACGCCTGAGGGTGGGTTTCCGTGTAAAGGTAAAATTGCTCTAAATACCTGGAAAGAAAATCCCGCCTCGAGGAAAGGATTCTTTGAAACTACTGGGTGGAACATTTTCCTCAAGAATGAACCTTGTGAAATGAAAACCTCGCCGGTGAAAGGATTAAACCTGTTTCTTTATAGTTCCATAACTTAACACAAATTTTAGAAAGGCCTTGTCGTATATGCGTTACATTATGTGGTACAATGTCTATGGATGTCGTGAAGGGTGGCTTTATATGATGTGTTTATGATACGCCTTATAATATCCTTTGCGTGTAAATTTCGTGATTAGTTGGTATATTTTATGAACAACTAGAAATGTTAGTGCAATATACTTCCTTATTATAGAATATATGAGCTGTTAATAGATTGAGTTTCGAGTAAATACTAAGCTTAATGTTCTGTTTAGCAATAATTTATACCAGGTTTCCGGCGAACTGAGCTTGCGTTGTTTTATCAGACGCAAAAATTATAAAGATTATTACATGCTGCTGAACAACTTAAGAGAACAAATGCATATACGCAATAGAAACTTATTTTCACTATAGTTTTGAAAATTAAAATTAATGTGTCGTAATACTTTAGACTATGAACATTACAATGAATCCTACAAAGGTAAAGAAAAGCCTAATGAAACTAGAGCCAGCCTGTGAATGATGTTAACTCATTTTTAGTATAACCCAGGGAGCTTTAACAAAACCTAGCCAAGATAAGAACCGGCTAGCGCTGTGTTAACGTTGAAATATTACACCGACCTCTTCAGTACCAGTGTTTTGTCTTTAATCTCAAACTAAGCTTCTTTTTACCCTGTATCAAGTTTTACCGGTGGTT
This sequence comes from Matsumurasca onukii, assembly GCA_018831715.1. NCBI lineage: Eukaryota > Metazoa > Arthropoda > Insecta > Hemiptera > Cicadellidae > Matsumurasca > Matsumurasca onukii. Next base: position 15,111,541 of record CM032062.1, on the reverse strand, counting down.
ACAGTCCTCTGAGAGTTTTCGATTATGTTTGGTTATTTTTTGTTCAAAAAACCAATTGATTTGATGACATTAATTTTATTGGTATGCACTAATAGTAAGTCACATTAAGTTTAGAAGGAAGTTGTCCCTCACACACTTGGAATATGAGTGCTTTGACCAAGGTGGGTCTGAGGTTTCCAGGCAGTTCGCCACACATATACAATGCAGTCACTCATGCAACATTTCTCTAACTCTTTGTTTTACCTCATAATTCTTTTCCACAAATTCCTTTCAAAATAATTTCGGTCTCCCTTATAATATGTTACTAAAATTGAATGCCTTTTTCTTATTTAGTTTTTTATTTATTATTACTTATTTAAATTTAAAATAGGCAAAATAAACAAATTAAATAAACCGTAAAATCTTCTAAAAGAGCTAATATTAGGAGTAAAAATTGATACTGCTCAAGGGAGAAAGGGATTTTCCTCCAATTCAATAAAGCGCAAATATAACTTTTTTGAAATATCTCATTTAAAATCATATCTATATAAGTTTTGAAATACCAAACACAAAATATATTCTACGTCCTACTATTCTGTTAGTGAACTGTTTTGTGGAATAAAGGCAGTTGAATGACAAACATTGCAGTTTCAATCAAAACTTTCAAAGCCTCTCATTGGTTTTCACCACAAAGAGACTTTCCCTACGGCTTAAACACCTTTCAGTGAAAGCAAAGTTGACTGTGTCTACTTTCCTCCTTTATAATACATAATTAAAATACACTTTTACATCATAGGTCATTGTGTATATTCTCTTGTATTATGTCTGTTGGGTAGTTTTCGATAAACAGTTGTTTTTATATCTATTATCTAAATTCTTTGTTTAAACAAACATATTTTGAAAGTATTGTACGTATAAGTACAACAATTTGTACTTAGACGGAATGTTAAAAAACACGTTAGGACATTCAAAGATGCGTGAAATGATTAGGTAAATGTCATTTAAAAAGTTAATATGAATGATCACTCGGGCTCTCCACCATGTTAAACCTTGTTGTGCACAGTAAATAAAGGGTTAAGTTATCCACCAGGTTTAAACATTTTATGCAACTTAATAATAATGTGCCGCTTAAAGTCATACAAAAGAATTATCAGTAAATAGGAAATTGTTTTAGGTTTTTACAAGTTACCTTTTTGGTGCCTGGAGATCCTACTGTAGTTGCCTCTTTCAGATGTACAGAACTAAAGGCATAAAAGGTAAGTTATAAATGGCTACCACACACAACCTACAGACCTATATACAAACATTCTCAAGGATTTCAAACGTTTTAAAATATTAATAATGAGACGGGTTTAGAAAACGGGTTGTCGGTATTTGATACTCAACTGATTACCAGCAATGTTTCTATTGTTTAGTGTTTATATATTTCTATATTGAGATTTCTTTTTTTTGAACCCAAAGCAATACAGTCATTTGCTTTTTTATGTTTTAATTTTATTTTTAAAAACCACATCGTGCCACTAATAGTCTGGCTGGTTGACTATCCGTATCCCTAGTTTCAAAATGAAAATAAAAACTTCTATATTAATGGTGAAGTTAGGACTATAAAGTCCTCTTTTCACTAATTAACCACAATACATAGATTGATATATAAACCTAAAATTGAAATATATACATACAGTTATTGAAGTACAAACAGACCATCGAAATACATACTTACTATTAAAATGTACATACTTATTGTACATATTTCGTATGTAGTTATTGTTGTTATCCATAAAAAATTTAATTTCAAATACATTTTATGGAAATAGACTTGTATAGCCGCTATGAAAATAGACAAGATCCGAAGCTGGTCACATTGCGTTTAAAATAGAACCAATAACATAAAGGGTATGTCCTTTTCCTATACAAGCGTGCATTGTATAGAATATTTATTGAGTCATAGGCGTTTGTTACCAGATTCTGGAATAAAACGCTATTACAGGTAGTATTTGGGGGTTTTGGGTCAACTGAGCCTTTTGGTTTTATGTGCAAATTGAATTCAATAAAACCACAAAACCTCAGCTTGGTTTTAAATGCGTTCAGCAATCAAAGTTCTTTTGACGAACAACTCGCTTCCTGAATTCAAATACTCTATCTCCATTGATGAATAACTCATGAGTAATACTTGACCGTTTATTTAACGTAACCACATACAGTGGTTTGCTTCTAAATTTGCTTCCAGTTTTCCTGAATGTTTGAACTAGTCTTAATAATTGTTAAAAACGTCTACGGTGTTATTAAATTGACATAGACCTGAACTTCTCCACTGGTTATTGTGTTTAAAACTGCACAACGTATCGAGAGGTATGAAATATTATTTTAGTAGTTTCAAATTACAAAACCAAAGAGAGTTTGTTACTCGTAGTTTCAAACAAAATAACAAAATGCATTATAATCTGGATAACTTTAATTTTGCCTATTTTGAGTTTCAATAAAAGTAGTAAAATGGTTAAAGCTGCACTTAAGTTTTAACGCAATAAATAATACACTTAAAGTCATTGATTTTTTTAAAATTGCATACATAAAAAAATATCTTAATTTTTAGTCAACAAATAAATATAACTAGGAGACAAGTTGGATAAAACATTAGAAGAGGTTTCAAGTTATACATGTACTTCCTTGTTGAGGAAGAGGTTCTGAATAATTTATATCTTCCATGTCGGCCTTGTAACTTATGTTGAGAGATAAGACCGTGCACTTATTCCACAACACTGCTAAAAGCTTAACTTTCTATAATTAAGTCTTTCATTGAGTAAGTCGTTAACTGCACCTTTGCCACGAATCTCCGACCCATGTCTAAAATACTGAATATTATTTCGGACATTCTTCAGCGTTAGCGCGCAAAGGTTCACAACAATTTGGAGCGTAATCTATTATTTAGTTTATTAACTAGTTGCTGTAATTAAATTGAATATCGTGAGTAAGTAAAAAATACATTGTTACCCGTATTAGATAATCATTCAAGAAACGAGATGTTTTCATGCATTCGTTCAGTCTAGTAGACATTAGTTTTAACAGCTTTGGCTTATACTGAAACCTTTTAAACTGAATTCACAAATATATTAATTAAAGTATAAAATCAACCAGTATGAGTACCCTTGTAGACTAGGCCTTTGTCTTAGAGCAGCAACTTATAATTTATTGCAGTTTCTATTTACACGGTTCATTGAAATGTGTAGTTTGGAATATGAAAACGTGAAACTTTATCGCAAGTTACGGCAACACTTTTTTCTACTTCTCGAGTTTCTAAGTTCGGTAAGAAATGTAACTTTGCTCAACAACTCGTGACTTGGGTCTAGTCAGGTGTCTTGTAACGCATGCAGCAAAAAGAAACTTTCAGATAAGCTTTGCTAATAATTGTTTGTGAAGGGTATAAAACTCTTTACGTTAAAGGTCTTTATCGGCAGGTCTGAATATCTCAGTCTTACAGTTAGCACCAAATTTTCACGATCTTCGTTTCCTAATCAATTAAATTGAGTTGAACCCCAAAATGCCTTCAATTTTGATAACTGCACAATTTAATAGTGATTAAAAGTAATTTATATATTCTATTTCATATGATCTGAAGTTTTAGACAAAAGAAAGGCTGTGGTTGTAGTTTGGCTCGAACAGTAAAATTAACGCGTATAAGAGCTTTCTTTCTTAAACGTGTGACACATTACAAGTGTAAAGACTTGACAACACGAGTATGATTATGATGATGATGAATGATGTGTGAGAGACACGTGGTTGATGGTTTCTACGTTATCTCAAGTTGTCAGCTCAATCCTTAGCCTTCTTGACAAATTGTGTTTCTGTAAGTCGCACACATACGCGCGTCATATTATGAACCAACGCCAAAAATATATTTACGATGTACGAAGTATTTCCAATTATTTGTCTCAATTTAATGAATTTCCTTTCTAGTAAAGTTCCTTGAATATCCTCTCAATTTCACATGGTTCTTTGCATTACATGTATTAGTAAAGATAATTCTTCGGTGGCTCATTAAGATAATAGCCTTTTTTTCATTCTGCTCTGAAAACAGTTGCTTTAGACACATATACTGACTTGCTAAAGTGTCACTTTTACACACAAAGCTAAATTATTATTTTGATCATTTTAATGATCTTTTTGTGGCATGGACATCAGCTGGTTCAACGAGTTTTTTTAATAATAACACTGATTTAAGTAAATTGGTGTAACATTCTTCAAAACATTAAAATTCAGACTCCTGAGTTAAACAATGTTTATTTAATTCTTCCTTTATAATATTAAAACATGTATTAACATTTATTTTTCAAAATTATTAGTTTTGTATCATGACAAAAACTATTGTTCACTACTGGGCTTGAAAGTTTCTTTTTGACCCTCGGTCATTTAATCCTACCTGTGCTCAAAGTATCACTTCAGGACCTAGTAATGAAATATATTATCATTTTTTCTCAGTTTATTTTGATCTACAACCACGATTATGTAAAAAAAACATATATCCTACTAATGTTTACAAGTGATATAACAGTAAACAAGAACTACACATTGGATGAAGATATACGAGCCAGTATTGTGTAACAGTGTCAATGGCAGGAAGTGCAACATGGCACTTGTCCAACACTAAGTCACATTCTGTGGCTAGATATAACAGTAAACAAGAACTACACATTGATGAAGATATACGAGCCAGTATTGTGTAACAGTGTCAATGGCAGGAAGTGCAACATGGCACTTGTCCAACACTAAGTCACACATTCTGTGGCTAGATATAACAGTAAACAAGAACTACACATTGGATGAAGATATATAGCCAGTATTGTGTAACAGTGTCAATGGCAGGAAGTGCAACATGGCACTTGTCCAACACTAAGTCACATTCTGTGGCTGGGGATAACAGTAAACAAGAACTACACATTGGATGAAGATATACGAGCCAGTATTGTGTAACAGTGTCAATGGCAGGAAGTGCAACATGGCACTTGTCCAACACTAAGTCACATTCTGTGGCTGGGGATAAACAGTAAACAAGAACAACACATTGGATGAAGATATACGAGCCAGTATTGTGTAACAGTGTCAATGGCAGGAAGTGCAACATGGCACTTGTCCAACACTAAGTCACATTCTGTGGCTGGGGATAACAGTAAACAAGAACTACACATTGGATGAAGATATACGAGCCAGTATTGTGTAACAGTGTCAATGGCAGGAAGTGCAACATGGCACTTGTCCAACACTAAGTCACATTCTGTGGCTAGATATAACAGTAAACAAGAACTACACATTGATGAAGATATACGAGCCAGTATTGTGTAACAGTGTCAATGGCAGGAAGTGCAACATGGCACTTGTCCAACACTAAGTCACATTCTGTGGCTGGGGATAACAGTAAACAAGAACTACACATTGGATGAAGATATACGAGCCAGTATTGTGTAACAGTGTCAATGGCAGGAAGTGCAACATGGCACTTGTCCAACACTAAGTCACATTCTGTGGCTGGGGATAACAGTAAACAAGACACTGGATGAAGATATACGAGCCAGTATTGTGTAACAGTGTCAATGGCAGGAAGTGCAACATGGCACTTGTCCAACACTAAGTCACATTCTGTGGTGAGATAACAGTAAACAAGAACTACACATTGGATGAAGATATACGAGCCAGTATTGTGTAACAGTGTCAATGGCAGGAAGTGCAACATGGCACTTGTCCAACACTAAGTCACATTCTGTGGCTGGGGATAACAGTAAACAAGAACTACACATTGGATGAAGATATACGAGCCAGTATTGTGTAACAGTGTCAATGGCAGGAAGTGCAACATGGCACTTGTCCAACACTAAGTCACATTCTGTGGCTGAGGAAAACATATATCCTACTAATGTTTACAAGTGCTAGATATAACAGTAAACAAGAACTACACATTGGATGAAGATATACGAGCCAGTATTGTGTAACAGTGTCAATGGCAGGAAGTGCAACATGGCACTTGTCCAACACTAAGTCACATTCTGTGGCTGGGGATAACAGTAAACAAGAACTACACATTGGATGAAGATATACGAGCCAGTATTGTGTAACAGTGTCAATGGCAGGAAGTGCAACATGGCACTTGTCCAACACTAAGTCACATTCTGTGGCTGAGGAAAACATATATCCTACTAATGTTTACAAGTGCTAGATATAACAGTAAACAAGAACTACACATTGGATGAAGATATACGAGCCAGTATTGTGTAACAGTGTCAATGGCAGGAAGTGCAACATGGCACTTGTCCAACACTAAGTCACATTCTGTGGTTTAGAAAACATATGTCCCACTAATGTTTACATAAGAGCTAGATATAACAGTAAACAAGAACTACACATTGATGAAGATATACGAGCCAGTATTGTGTAACAGTGTCAATGGCAGGAAGTGCAACATGGCACTTGTCCAACACTAAGTCACATTCTGTGGCTGGAGGGAAAACCTATATCCCACTAAGTTACAAGTGCTAGATATAACAGTAAACAAGAACTACATTGATGAAGATATACGAGCCAGTATTGTGTAACAGTGTCAATGGCAGGAAGTGCAACATGGCACTTGTCCAACACGTCACATCTCTGTATTAGATATAACAGTAAACAAGAACTACACATTGATGAAGATATACGAGCCAGTATTGTGTAACAGTGTCAATGGCAGGAAGTGCAACATGGCACTTGTCCAACACTAACACATTCTGTCAAAACATATATTCTGTTTCAATGCTAGATATAACAGTAAACAAGAACTACACATTGATGAAGATATACGAGCCAGTATTGTGTAACAGTGTCAATGGCAGGAAGTGCAACATGGCACTTGTCCAACACAAGTCACATTCTGTGGCTGGGGATAACAGTAAACAAGAACTACACATTGGATGAAGATATACGAGCCAGTATTGTGTAACAGTGTCAATGGCAGGAAGTGCAACATGGCACTTGTCCAACACTAAGTCACATTCTGTGGCTGGGGATAACAGTAAACAAGAACTACACATTGGATGAAGATATACGAGCCAGTATTGTGTAACAGTGTCAATGGCAGGAAGTGCAACATGGCACTTGTCCAACACTAAGTCACATTCTGTGGCTGGGGATAACAGTAAACAAGAACTACACATTGGATGAAGATATACGAGCCAGTATTGTGTAACAGTGTCAATGGCAGGAAGTGCAACATGGCACTTGTCCAACACTAAGTCACATTCTGTGAATGGATAACAGTAAACAAGAACTACACATTGGATGAAGATATACGAGCCAGTATTGTGTAACAGTGTCAATGGCAGGAAGTGCAACATGGCACTTGTCCAACACTAAGTCACATTCTGTGGCTGAGGATAACAGTAAACAAGAACTACACATTGGATGAAGATATACGAGCCAGTATTGTGTAACAGTGTCAATGGCAGGAAGTGCAACATGGCACTTGTCCAACACTAAGTCACATTCTGTGGCTGGGGATAACAGTAAACAAGAACTACACATTGATGAAGATATACGAGCAGTATTGTTGTGTAACAGTGTCAATGGAAGTGCAACATGGCACTTGTCCAACACTAAGTCACATTCTGTGGCTGGGATAACAGTAAACAAGAACTCACACATTGGATGAAGATATACGAGCCAGTATTGTGTAACAGTGTCAATGGCAGGAAGTGCAACATGGCACTTGTCCAACACTCACATTCTGTGGCTGGGAAACATATATCCCACTAATGTTACAAGTGCTAGATATAACAGTAAACAAGAACTACACATTGGATGAAGATATACGAGCCAGTATTGTGTAACAGTGTCAATGGCAGGAAGTGCAACATGGCACTTGTCCAACACTAAGTCACATTCTGTGGTTGGGATAACAGTAAACAAGAACTACACATTGGATGAAGATATACGAGCCAGTATTGTGTAACAGTGTCAATGGCAGGAAGTGCAACATGGCACTTGTCCAACACTAAGTCACATTCTGTGGCTGAAGATTAACAGTAAACAAGAACTACACATTGGATGAAGATATACGAGCCAGTATTGTGTAACAGTGTCAATGGCAGGAAGTGCAACATGGCACTTGTCCAACACTAAGTCACATTCTGTGGCTGGGGAAAACATATATCCTACTAATGTTTACAAGTGCTAGATATAACAGTAAACAAGAACTACACATTGGATGAAGATATACGAGCCAGTATTGTGTAACAGTGTCAATGGCAGGAAGTGCAACATGGCACTTGTCCAACACTAAGTCACATTCTGTGGTTGAGGAAAACATATATCCACCTAATTTACATGCATGGATATAACAGTAAACAAGAACTACACATTGGATGAAGATATACGAGCCAGTATTGTGTAACAGTGTCAATGGGGGTGCAACATGGCACTTGTCCAACACTAAGTCACATTCTGGCTGAGGAAACATGTTTGCCATTAATATTTTTATCTCCTGAGTATATGTTTGTCAAATAGTATAAATGATTAAACTAAAGAAAATTAGTTAATTATTTCCACCAGTTTGTTTTTGTTTTACCTTTTTATTTTGTATTTTTTACATTTGTACGATTTATACGAGGTTTGTACGATTCTAGAAGTCTCCCGTGTATATTAGCAATACAGTTCATATTTCCTTACTTTATGATTATGTTAGTGGTAATTTAGTTTAAAAAATATTATTTCGGAATGATTTTAATTTTATATTCTTGATTTGTAAGAGCTCGTAACACAAGTGCAAAACGTTGTCGAGTGTGTATTCCGTGCAGCCTTCAGGCCTTCATTTGTATGGTTCTAACTTTGGTGTATTTGATTGGTAATAGATGACGATATATAATGATGTTTTTGTCATTCTGTTCTGAAACAGCTGCTTTAGACACATGTATTGACAGTGATAAAGTGTTACTTTTCATCTAGGTAAATAAAGTATTGTTTTGATAACATTTACCCCTAGGAGCTACCATGATCTTTTGTGGCATGGACATCAGCTGGTTCAACGGGTAGTATAATTGGATTGTTATGAATTTTAATACTGACTTACAGTAAATCAGTGTAACAACTGTTTATTCAAAACATTATAACTAAGACTGCTGAGTTCAAAACAATGTCTACTTAATTAATTCGTTAATATTAAAACATTTATTGACATTAATTTTATTTCTCATTATTTAACTTGACCTCGTGTCAAAAAAAGTGTCACTTTAGGACCTAGTGATGAAATATACTATATTGTCATTCTGTTCTGAAAAGAGCTGCTTTAAACACATTTATTGACAATGTTTAGATGTCACTTTTTCACCTAGGTAAATAAAGTATTGTTTTGATGACATTTTACTCCATGGGAAGAATACTTTTTGTAGCATCGACATCAGCTGGTTCAACGAGTTTACTTAAAATTTCAACACACTTATAGTGAATCAGTGTAACAGCTGTTTCTTCAAAACATTATAATTCAGACTGCTGAGTATAAAAACAATTTTTACCTAAGTTTCTGTATAGTATTAAAACATTTATTGACATTTATTTCTCATTATTATTAACATCAGGACAAAAAGTATCGTTCATCTTCCTAGTGATACATCGTGGCTGAATGCAACATCTTCAAATAATAAAACGTTGTCAAAAGCCCATATTACATATTATTAGAAGAATCTTTTGTTTTTACAGTATAAGTTCGTACGCACGAAATTTTAAACTTGATATTTACATTTATTCTAGAAAGGTTTTAAAGTCGTGTAAATACAACAAAACACATACTCGCTTAGGTAAAGCCCTGGTGGTTTGAACTCGACTCAACATTGTTATCGCTGAATGTAACCATTATTTGTGTGCAAAGCCGTCATTTCGATGTTGCTACATGTCCCCACGGGTTATTATTTTTAACGGTTACCGAACAATAACCTTTGAATGGAGGTTATTGAATAACACCGATTAAAATTAAGGGGCAAAGTTCGTCGAACAGTACATCAGACTGGTGCACAATAAAATACGAGAACCTGTCATCTAGGAATGAGTATACAGGGATACCAGGCTACAATGTTTAAAATGTTCCATTTTATAATATTTGTTAGTGTAGAGATTGGAAAATTTGTTTTCCATGTTTTCAAAGGTTGTCTTTAGATTTATATGACCTGCTTTTAAACCTTACTCCAATATTTTAGGTTGGCAAAATCTAGGCTATTTTAAAAGTAAATTAAATTTTTTCACAAGAACTGAAGCTTTTGCCATATTTGTGTATAAGAAGCATAGAATCACTCCTACCATATCATATAAACCTGCATTAATACGTGTCAGTTCATACACGCGGCGAAAACAGGAGACTACAAAACCATGTTTTGCCACTTTTTGAGTGAGCGGAGCAAAGTTGGAATATTGCTACTACCATAACTCTTGACTGGCAAGGTCGGCGGAAAGCAACTCTTTAAAAACTGAGCCAGACAAGACAACCCTACTAGAGCTGATAATTTTGAAACAGGAGGTAAACTTGGATTTCCACCTAGCTTTCTTTCATCCACCAATGTAACTGGCCAACATATCACCGTTTTCTTATAAATATCTACGTGATCTTATAATTGACTTTGTTTAGTTATGAAACTTACTAATTGTCGTTTTTTCCGAACGTGCGCAGTTTGATAATTTTTTAGATTGTACTATACAATTAACTACCTGGGTGGTTGTTTAACTAACTAAGTGTGTTCCGTATTGTCATATTTCATTGTTTGGGATTTTGCTTCTACTTCTTGAGTTCTTGGTATTATCTCTAAAAGAAAGTAAATGTGAGAAATTTTGGTAGTTTAATGTTTGGTGTTGTTGATTGATTTGGTCATGGTAGCCTAATTTTGATTAATAATAGTAGTTTTGTGTAAACATTTGTCGAAACAATAATGTTGCGGCTTTTTGGGCCGAGTTAAGCTTTATATTCCTTCTGGTCCTGCTTGAAGAGAGCAAGATTGAGCTTCACGCCATGCCAACTTCTGCGCTAGTGTATACTGCATCTACTTTACCCACAGATTGATGAAACACACATTTTCTTCAAAACATCTGCTTTTGATACGGTTTAGTGACGTTGCTTTTATTTGGTTTATTAGAAAAGTTTGTTTTCATGATCATTTTCTCTGTAGTTAATAATTTAGTACATCACAAGATCCTAAAATAACGCTCCAAGGCTCAGCCAGGAAAATGTCAGTCCCTTGTAATAGACTAACGGGCTGGCCCTTGATAACTAGACTACCAAATTTATTTTATTTTCTTATAAACCTTACAAGGTCCAGACAATATGTTTTTCAAATAGTTCTCGCATAACTCACAGTGTATTGCTACTACTGAAAAAAGGTTTACGGCTTGACAAATAAGCTACGAGACTGCTCTATTAAATAAATAAATGGTTTATTGCGAAAAACATGTGACATGTTATGCAATCGTCAGTTCTATTTTGAAGCTAAAATGTTCCACACATTCTAACATTGAAATCCCGTTCATACATACATTTTTGACATTCACTCTCTCTCATTCATTCGAATTGAACCATTCTAGTCCGTAATTAGACATTTTGTTCCGCGTTTTCCCAGTTATGAGCCATGAACTCGTCTGTAATTAAAAATGCTTCTGCGGCTAAAACCTTTTCGGACGAGTTTAAAAGCCTTGAGCTCCTGGGCACTGATCAATTTGGCATCTTGTTGACGAGTTGAACTCCACCTGAAGGTAAACGTTCATGAACTGCCGTTCTGTGTCTCCAGTTCGGTAGTTTTTCTGCCTCTAGTTTTATAGAGTGAATGTCACTTCCTCTTACGAGACCGCATTTTGATTTGAAAAAAGACGTTTCTAAATTATATATATAGAGGGTAGCGTCAATAATTTAAAATTTTTGAATGCTGGCCTACACGACTCATTTTATTTACAGTTTGCAATGATTCGACTACTTTTGGAGAATGAAAACTCTGGCCAAACTTGATTTTGAGCATCACCTAAGCCAATCCGTAGGATAGATGTAGGTAGATTACTCCGTAATACGCCGTCATCAGTACCTGAATTAGTCAGTATTCGGACAGTTGCCTCAAAACATAAATATCCCGTAATATTCGGTTTTGAACCAAGGTGACATGATCAACATGGTAAACGCTTTGATAGTCGAGGAATACACACAGTGTAGTTTCTCGACTTTCGATAACTCTATCATCTGAACTAGACGGACGACTGCTATTGTGGATTTTTATTTTGAACCCCAAATTGGTTTGATGATATAGTAGTTTGTGTTTTTCTAGGAAATTCGCGATTCTGAAAACACCTCAAACATTTTGCTGAGGCTGGCAAATTGAAATCGGGCGGTAATTTTGAGTTGAAAGTGGGTCATTTTTTAAACTGGAATGACTTTCGCAATTTTAAGGGAGGAGGAACTGTTCCACAGCGAAAGAAGATCAGAGTGTTCAAGTGGCTTCAACACATGCTTTGAGCACTGTTTTATGAGCCACGTTGACACATGACTCAAATCGTTTGTTTTTAGAAGAAATTTTTATCACTGCAGCAATTCCCTCCTCTGTGACCGGAGTTAGAGCCATTGAGGCTGCAGGACTCGGTATTAATGGAACGGGCTGGTTCTTGGCCCGACTAGACCTTGATCAGCACCGACCAAGGAAAAATTTGTATTCTTCAGCGACCCTGAGGTCGCTGAGGATGTCACTGCCTGTGTTGAGTTTGATCTGTTTGCCTGTCTTTTGGGTTTTATTGTTTATTATCTATTGTATTAAATCTTACAAACACAAATACATAGTTTGGGTTTAACCGCATTGAAGTGCAGTTATTTCATCCTTAGTCCTAAAACGACTTAAGTAAGCTTTTTTTACGATTTCAATTTTAACTTTTTATTAACGCCACTTGTTGTCATTGTGCAATAGTTGTCCCTGCCTCATAAAGATCGTCTCAATCATCCCTTTTCTTCAAGTGTAAAGACAGCTAATATGAATTATTTCCCTGGGAATGAAACTGCACCTGTCAATACAGGCACGTCAATACAGGTTCCTAAAGTGCCTACTTTAGGGAAAAACGACTAGTTTTAATCTATTTGTTGAGTAGTGAATGTCAAAGAATGTATTAAATGTCAGCGTGGGACAAAGCAACACATTTTGTAAATATCTATTTTCCCAGTTGCAGGACCTTGTTTTATTACAGTTACCTTGTTTGAAGCAGTAGATCTACAGTGCAGGTTGTAGTCTATACACGTGTTTCACAGCACTTGTGCTGCATCCTCGAAGACATACTAAGTCATATTTTACTGATATTAAAACTAAACACTATTAAGTTAGTAACTTTTGGGGTCGAAACAAGTTAAACCTCTTGCATATACATTCTGTTGAATTGCGTAAACGTTGAGTTTAAAGCAATTTTGTCAGAAAGGAACCTGTTTATACAGAAACACACTATATTTCAACAGAATGGCCATAAGAGTACGAAAGTTCATTATGGGCCGTAATATACTTCCATACAACAAATAAGCAGACACTTCTTGTAATAAAATGTAAAATAATAAAAGTATTATTGTTATTTCCATCTACTTTGTGAACATTACTATAAATTGAAAGAATTATGTACAGTACTTTTAACTTTTCCCATTCATTTATAAATGTAAACATTTAAATTAATGTGGTAAAATGCTTTTGTTTACTAAAATGTAGTGCTTAGATGAATTATTTTTCCACGTACTGTAATTTAAGTACAAGAATGTTTGATAACAATTTTAAATTGTAATTGGGTTCTTTGCGTCTTACAAACTGCGCTAGTAAGTAAATATCACTTTTAGTCCCTTACCTGCCATAGTTAAATATTTTTTTCAAATATCGCTACATTTGTCTATTAACCGCTCTGTTTATTCAGAGATTCCAGATCAATTGGGACTCGCATATACAGGATGAAAGATTTACAAATTCTGACACTACCGTGCATTTATACTTTTGAGACTATAATGATTCATACAAATAATTGTCGCTTGAAAAGGCAAACAGTACTCATTTTACAAGTTTTAACTACCAATATATAATCTAGTATCAAATACTTGAAATATTAATCCCCTCTCAAGCTGGAATCAAATTGTATAACCAAGTGACAAAAAACTAAAATGCAGGGTGAGTTGAAAGTATAGATACTCCCTGTTAAATTTTAAATGGATACAAGTCAGAATATCTTTATGGCAAATACAATTTACTTTGTCCATATTACAACTTTACCTATTTCCCAAAACCAGTACTTTTGGTAGAGACTTCAAATGTTTTAAATAGTAAGACAATTGAGTGATATCTCACTATAACAAATTTGCCCATTTCTCCAAAATGGTGTTTTTAGGGCCACTCAACATTTTAAACAGTAAACCCGTTGAGTGACACAGTTTAAAAATCTTGGTTAAAGCAGAGAAAAGAAAACTAAAGCTTTCTACCTCAACGCAATACTAAATGATAGCCTCCATTATGTTTTACTTCATTTTAATGAGCTGCCATTGTGTCTAGGTTGAGAGAGAAGGCTCTAGTGTCCAATGTGTCTTCTTCTTTAACCGAGACTTTTAAAATGGGGTGTCACTCAATGGGTCTTATTACTTAAAAGTTTTGAGCTTGTCCCAAAATACCAGTTTTGGTGTGCAAAGTTGTAATAATGACTAGGAAGTTCAATTTTATTTCATAAAGGTACCTGAGTTTTATTTTCTGTTTCTATCCATTTAAAACTTAAGCGAGACTATCCATACTTTTCACTCTGTATATACAACTTTTGTTTTTTGTAGAAAGGAATAATATTTTGATGGTGGCTTTACATTGTTTAGTAGGTTCGCTTCTTATAGTTATTTTGTTTCTTTCGAGTCCAGGCATTTTGTAAACGACGATAAACTTTTGTTATTAAGAATTTAATACAAGGCATACATTTTTAGTGGGTTATAAACATTTATAGAATAAAAGATAGCAATCATCAGCAGCAAACTAACAGTCATCAGGTTTACCCAAGTCGATAACTTTTGAGACCAAGCAGAAAACAACAAATAAATCCAAATATTTTACTTGAATGTACGTGATAATGATATAATATGTATATAATATAAGGCTAGGTTCCAAATTAATTTGATGTCTTTAAGTACTGTTTGAAACCTACCCTCGACAAAATAAAGTTCCTAAAACTATTGTTTGTTAAAGTTATTGTTTGAGAGCATTTAAGATTTCCCACACAGGGAAAGTATCGGGGAAATCGTGTTGTTTGGTCCCTCCATTCTCGCGACGGGTTTACTCCTATGTTCAGCCTCAGTCTGTGTTTTGATCTCGATATGAACAGATCAACTTGCTTTATAAATAATATATTTCACACCTGTTTGAACACAAGTTAATCTAGTGGACGTAGAATATTTTTGGACAGCCCAGAAAAGGTAAGTTATCGGAATACTACGAATTCAATATCTCGATTTAATGTAGACTAATATCAGCTATATTTTAACGGAAGACCTTTTTTAAATGGTTTAATGTGTTCGTTTAATTTGAGGCCTGGATAAATATAAAAAAATAGATATTGTTATATTAAAGCTTTTACAGTTAAAAATACCTTTCATCGTACTGCATTTAAAGTGGTAACTTTACATACATGAATACAGTTCATACATCAGCTGATTGCGGGTGATTTGCTCAAACGTTAGTAAAATTAGAAACAGTATGTAGAGGAGAAATTATATTCTCCGTACTACAATTATTACGTCCAGCACTAGCTAGGAACGTTCATTTTATTTATTTAGCTTGTGTAATTTGATTTAAATGGTTTGATTATTAAATAAATCTATCAGGTTTTGTTTGCTTTATAAAATTATCGAAATTTAAAATAAACTAGAGATAAATTAACTTTAACATATAAAACAACATTTGTTTCTGTTTAAATTTTGATTACTAAAAGTAGAGCACAATCAAAGCTTGTGCTTGGCTGAATTATGTAATTTTGCAGTATGGGGCAAAGTATCGTTCATAACTCATCCTGAAAGATGTCTTAGTGTATGTAATAGTCAATAGTCAAAATAGTCATAGTGTAGTAAATACAATAATGCAATACATAGTGACGGTACGATGTATACAGCAAGGAATACATATTATTTCACAAAGCTATATTGAAGCAAATTTTTAAAATTTTGTTTTGTTGGAGAAAATTTTATTATTATAAAGATGCAGAGTTTGACTTATGGTATGTTTTACACGAGAAAATCTAGTCCATATTTAAAGTTTGGTTGTACTATGAACATTTATAAAACATTTCAAGTCCAACTAAAGGCTTAAAACACCTAGTTGAACATAAGAAGTGTATCTAAATGAAATTTCTTTTGACGATTAGCCTGGTCTTGAGATACCCTATAAATGCAAAGAATCATTTGAGAGTTGCCTGATCTGCTTGCTGGTAGCTCGTTTTGAGAAAGTAAAAATGTGTAAATACAAATTACATGTCATTTTTAGTTTGTATGTACATCATTATTGATACGAGTAGTATTTTATAGAGCTCGTCGTAAGATCATATTTACTTAATAGTTATAAGGTAAACCAATAAACTGATTAGTTTTAACAGAAAAAAGAGTAGAGGCTTTTTAATAAAGCACTAACAGCAAAAATGTAAATATAAAAAAACTTGGCATCGGGCTATATTTACAAATATATTATAGGTTGGGATATCTATGACTTGAAATATCTCAGAAACTACCGTCCCAAATTGGTATTAATTGTTTTAACTAACTACCGGACTATTTAAAAAGTATAAACAGTATACAAACTCTTTTAAGTCGAGATTGAAAAATTGTTTAATTCAAAAATCATTTTATAGTGTTGTTGCATTTATGGACTATTTAAATTTTCCCAAACTAATTTTCCCAACAAATATTCACGTATTACCACTACATTACCAATATAGCAAGTAGTAGTATAGGGAACAGTATTTTGGTGATGGGTTTGTCTTATTTGTTTTTATATTTAGATTTGATTTTTATGTGTTTTGTTTTATCACACAATATTTTTTGTACATGACAAATATAGTTATTTATTTTATATTAAATGCCTTGACACTTAAGTTATTTGCATTTTATTATCAGTTATTATTAGTTATCTATTATAATTAGTCAATAATGAGTTATCAGTTATTATCAGCTGAATAGTTAAACCAAATATATACAATACTGTATATCAACCTTGTCAAGGATGACAGGTTATACTCCGCAATGATGCCTGATTGAACGTATGTAGAGCATATGTGGTTCCAGATGAGATGTGCTGCACCTGGACCAGTGCCTCGCTGTCAAGACTAGGTATCAGTGTAGGTCTGCTCTCTCTGATCACTCTGGTCACAGCGTTCGTCAGCAACGTGTGGGTGTTCTTGGATGATTGAACGTATGTAGAGCATATGTGGTTCCAGATGAGATGTGCTGCACTTGGACCAGTGCCTCGCTGTCAAGACTGGTATCAGTGTAGGTCTGCTCTCTCTGATCACTCTGGTCACAGCATTCGTCAGCAACGTGTGGGTGTTCTTGGATGATTGAACGTATGTAGAGCATATGTGGTTCCAGATGAGATGTGCTGCACTTGGACCAGTGCCTCGCTGTCAAGACTAGGTATCAGTGTGGTCTGCTCTCTGATCTCTGGTCAGCGTTCGTCAGCAACGTGTGGGTGTTCTTGGATGATTGAACGTATGTAGAGCATATGTGGTTCCAGATGAGATGTGCTGCACCTGGACCAGTGCCTCGCTGTCAAGACTGGTATCAGTGTAGGTCTGCTCTCTCTGATCACTCTGGTCACAGCATTCGTCAGCAACGTGTGGGTGTTCACCCGAGAGCCTGTCAAGCTGCCGGACACTCACCTCACTACCTTCATCACATTCAAGATCGGCTTCTGGCGCGCCTGCCCCCACGTTACAAAGCTCAACTTCTCAGGCCGTAAGTTATGTGTACTGTCGTATACTCCAGAAGCTAAAATGGTTTAAGACTCTTGTATACACTGTATCATTGAACTTACAGAAGTCCAAATGAATGCTTAAGCTTGTTCGCAGCCAACTGTAGTTTTTCGTGTAAATTCGGGATCGATAACTGTAAAAGCGTCAGTTTACTAACATTTAGTAGCTGGCCAATTAAGGACTATCTTTTATTTAACAAATTTTCAAACGCTTTTAAGATTTAGGCCGACATAGTGCGGGCTGAAACTCGAAGAGCCCCGTTTTAGTTTAGATATTTTATTGTATCTCCTAAAATACTGTGCCTTGAGTTGTCCTGATTGATTTTTTTATCATATTAGAGTTATCGAATAATATTATGTTTGGACCTTGTGTACGAGTATAGTATGTCAGGTGGTTTGTTACAGATATGCCGTCTCCTGCGTGTCAACTCATCAGGTACTCACCGTGGGGAGAGATACATGGTCGAGACTTGGGGGTTGTCTGGGCACCCTTGGAATTCACCCCAGCTTTCGTCTCAAATATGAGGTAATATTTATTTTAATTGTGTGTTGAATTCTTTATTTTAGTGGTTCCGCTAACTGTAAACTCTACGCTCTGTCTTACTTTTTAGTCAGGAATAATTTTTTGCGTCCCTGTAAGAGTGTGAAAACAAATTCTAATTAATAATTTATTGTTTAATGAAAGTACAGATTTTAGAGTTTATGTTTAGCGCCCTCAATAGCCATATGCTTACGTTAAAACAAAATATTTATTTAAGCACATTTATCAGTTTAAAACATCGTACAGTATTCAGTTTTTCATTTCAACAGAACCATAGGCCTAACTAGGATGAAATCAATTGTTTTCGTTGAAACCAACTATATTCATATACATAACTTATATAAGCAATTGTAATCACCATCGTCCATGAAGACTACATTTTACAATATGTTAAATGCCATGTATGCTACAGTGTAATAAAGTTTCTATGACAAAAGAAAAGTTATTAAAACAAATCTTATTTAACTATAATAGGAGAAAACCATATATATGGTGAGTTTTTACAGTTCTTTTGACGGTCCTCGTAGTTATTGAGTTGTGTAGAGTTTAAATACGTTGAAACTGTGATTTTTCAAAATAGTGTTGAAAGACCACGTGTATGATTGTGATGTACTTGCAGATGATCGATGCCTTTGTCCGCAGTGTCTCTGGTGATGTTGATGACCGCCAGTCTGTACGCGATGAGAGGTCACTGCAGCTCAGATTACAAGATCCTGATAGCGTGTGGCCTCTACACACTAGCAGGTATTCGCTTATCATTCCAAGAAAAAATTAAGAGATCAAATTGTGGCTCAAAATTTTGAACAGGCTCGAAATATGTTGCCCACAAAATGATCGAACTTTATTCGAAGATCGGAACCTTTTCCCCGAAATCTCTTAGAATTCTTAGACCCCCAAAAATGGGTTAAACCCTGTCTTTAAATTACTATTTCTGTGTGTGGAATGTATTATAGTGTTCGTTTTAGCAGGCCACCATCTTGTACACTATGAGATTTGCAGAAATGTGTAAGTAGGGTCTCTGCCGATATGAACCGTTCATTGAAAACTTTAGGCCACTTGAATTTATTTTACTCGACTAATTGTGTTATTTTTAAATTATTTTTTTCATTACTGGTGGATAGTATGACACAGTCGTTCTAAACAAAAGTCACATGGGTAATACATAATCTTGGTAAACTTTTTAATTATTTGATATGCACATCAACATAGCTCAAAGGTTAAGAAACTCTAATAACTTAAAAAACTTAGATACAACTGACAATCCCTATAATACAGAGTCATCGAAAAAAGTGTACGAGATTTGAAAGTGAAATAAAATGTTAATATAATTGGTAGAGTTTTGATTTTTACATCAAAAGACACAAAAAGTCTTAAATTTGTTTAATGTATTTAAAAACTTTTCAATGTGAGCTCCCCCTATTGCACGACAGACATCTAGCCGATAGTCAACCTTTTCCCAGGTGTTTTGGAGCATTTCAGGAGTCACTGTTGAAATGGCTACGTTTATTCTTCTTCTCAGGTGCTGAAGATAACGTATTTTCTCAGCATAAACTAAGTTTTAAATGTAACCCCAACAGAAGAAATCTAAAGACGTCAAATCAAGACTCTTAGGTGGCCACAAAATAGGACCATTCCTCCCAATCCAACGATCAGGAAATCTGTTGTTGAGAGCTTCTTGGACGATTAGACTGTAGTAACATGGAGCTCCATTCTGCCTTCTCCCCTTTCAATTTCTTCAACTTGAGGGAAGAGATAAGAGAAGAAGAAGAATCAACGTAGCCATTTCAACGGTGACTCATGAAATGCTCCAAAACACCTGGCGGAAGGTTGACTATCGGCTAGATGTGTGTCGTGCAACGGCCCCCCATTGCAAAGCGTTCAAAGCTCACATTGAAACTTTTTTTTAATTACATAAAAAAAATTTAAGATGTTCTGTGTTTTTTGTTGTAAAAATAAAAATTCTACAAATTATATTAACATTTTTATTTCACTTTCAAATCCCGTACACCTTTTTCGATGACCCTGTATTTGGAAATATAAAATTTACTGCAGTTAAGGCATGCCATAAACTACATAACAATACTTAAATGAACCAAATTATTTATAGCTGTTGTTATGTCCTACTTGACTTATAGTTTTCGTATTCCTCCAAGGAACATAGGACAGATACCAGACATCTCCATCGCATTCCGTTAAGAGCTACCCCTTGACCTCAATCCAAGTGTTGTCAGCCTACCGCAACTATCCGTTTCTGTCCGCCTTGATCTCCCCTCCTTCTCTTTCCTTATGGTTCTAGTCCAGGGCCTCTCCAATCCGTTAAGGGCCTCTTCGTCCTTCTCTTGTTTAACTATTTGTTACTCATTTCACAGGTTTGTGCCTGGCGAGTGGTCTGTTCGTGTTCGTGTCTGTGCTGAGTGACGCTTACACAGACCATGTGACCTCTAACTTCCACTACCACTACGGCTGGTCCTTCTTCACGGCAGGGGCTGCCTTCATACTGGCCGAGGTGGCGGCACTGCTGTCCATCTCCTCGTACCTCAAGCTCTTCCCTACTGTGGAGGACATGGCGCGCACCATGGTTCCGGGCACTGTCCGCAGGCTACACCAGCTGCAGCAGTCTAAACATGATGTATGTGTGTGCTCATTGCGTCAGCATATCACAGTACCATAAAATAAGCACCGACCTAACCCCTAAAACACGCTTTGAGCATGTTTTCAAAATTGTAATTACATAAGTATATATGTGTGAGCTATCTACAGTTCGGTGTTTCCAATTTTCTTAAATTTGGTGTAATTTTTCTTTTTGTAAACATCTCGGCAAAGGTCGTGAACTAGCAAAATTAGACTACCAATAGGTCTCCTTTGTGGTGGACAGGAGTTTTCCCCTAAAGGTTATTTTTATAATCTAAAAAACATTTGATTTGACTTGGGTGCCATTTGAATATATTTATTTTAATAGTATCCATCAAAATTCCAAAACCTTGTGAAAACCTACTTATTTGTTTCAAAGTGGCGGCATAAAAGGGAATTCTTCTCTATAACAGCGTGGTGAGTATTCAAGTGACTTTCATTTTCACTCTATATTATGAAGTGAAACTTGTAGAAAAGACTACGTAAGTCACAAGGGGTTGTGAGCATAGCAAAGTCGCTTCACTGCTGCCAACGGCCCTTTTTTAGGTGGAGAGAAATATTTAAATTTGGGAAATGTGTTTTAAAGGAATGTACAATTTTGTTGTTCTCCTTGCTCGTAATTTTCGTGCCTCGAGTTAGTACAAACTAGTTTAACTGGAAACATATTACAGATACGAAACTTTTGAACGAATGGTTCGATCAGGAGTTAATAAACATCATTAAATACATATAAATATTGCAAACAATGCGATAGTTTTCTCCAACATTCTAGAGATGAGTATTAAAAACCAATAAACCACCTTTTCTATTGAGAGTTAAACCTACTTTTAACCAGCATCGTATGTGGTAGTTCGTGACGTAAGTCTTTTTCTAAAAACTATATATTTTTAAAGTTGTTGATTTTGCCGCTTTATATTTAATTTATGACAGCGCTGGACTCTGTGTGCCAAAGCGGATGCTAAGAATCTTTGAAATGAGCTTTTGAAACACAGCGAAGGCTTTGATCTTAAACTTCCTAACTTGTCTGCAGAACTCAAACTATACACAAGTTAGCCCAGCTTATGCCTTACAGAACGATACTGTACGTGCTGCTTGTTTGATATTTAAGTTCTGGCTCCTTCCAGGTTTAACTTTCAAAACGGTGCACAGAAGCAACTTTAAATGCTGATTACAACGGAATAATGAACCCAATATTATCTAATATCCCCAGAGTTTGTTCTCAAAAGTGATAAGTCAAAAGCTATAAGTATTTTACAAGAGCTGTGTTACTGAAACCTATGATATTGCAGCTAAGCCTAAGACGTGACATGTTGCAGAAGACAGAGAAAGTGGATGGAGGTGACCAGGTGTCCAGGACACCCCCTGACATCTGCGCTGTCCCCGCTGAGGACGGTTTCCACCCTGTGCCCGTCACAGTGCCCATCAGACTCATGCACCATCGCCCTCTTGTACCTGTGGACACCTTCAGCAGGTCGTGTCTGCCATACTTTCTTCTTTCAACTACATTTTATTTTCAGATTAAGATTCTAAAGTGGAAAGAAAACACTGAAACTATCTGAAAGGTTTGTTTCAAGGTTATTATTTTGGCTTTAAATTACAAGAACCAAAAGGTAGGAGGAAACTGTTTCTTTCTGTCGTCTTGCATGTACGGTAGTCGCCATCTACTTCCGCTCCAAACCCTCAGCTACTTCATGTTGAATCTGAAGAGGTTGTTTTTTTTTTTTTGTAAGTTACTAAAGATGATACACCGCGAGGTCTGGAGCTGAAAGAATGAAAACATAATTAGTCATTTTGATGACGGCCAAGGAAAAGGATCTATAACAATCGTTGTTAACATGGTAGAAATATCGTGGCCGAAAGCCAAGGAAAGATACAAGCATTTCTATTGGATAGGTAAAGATCCAAGGCGTGAGGCCGAAAGAAAAAAATAAGTCATAACTTTGGTGTTAAACTCCAATGCCGAGGCCGAGGGAGGCAGCAACAACCTGTAAATATTATGAGAAAACGCACCGAGGCCAAAAGTCGTGTAAAAAGATTATTTTGAAATTAGGGTAATGCTCCCAAAGTATTAGAAAAAGTAGTGTAGCGGTGAAGCTCCAAGGCCGAAGGCGGAGAAAAATATCCTATTACAGCTGTCCTATTACAGCTTAGCATTGGGATAGAGATGAACTACATTTATAATATATCCAGTGAAACAATTCTTAATAAAGCTATCCAACAACGGTGTTGGTATAATATACAATCAAACTAAGATTATCTTGAAATTGTGGGCCTGTCCACATGGGGTCATTTGCGGTAAATGCTAGAGTTGCATAGGCACCGAAGTCTAAGCCTAATCTAAGCGCTTAGTTCGTATTATCCTGGTATTACGTAGAGACTGAAGGCCGAGGATGAAGCACTCCAGACGACATGATTGTATGTTACAGTGCATTTTATATTTGAGTTTTACTACGACTATATCATATGATGGTATATTTAATTGTTTTATATCTTTAAAAATTCCAAAATTATTTAAATATTTGAAGACAAATTGTATTATTTCACATTAACGCACTAGTAAGAAACATTTTAATTCCCTCAACATCCGCGACCGAGTTAAGCGTACCCCTAGTAATATTGTCTCTTACTTTCTTAAGATTTTTTAAAACCAGCTTACAATACCATGCGTATTTTTATAATTTTAACAAACATGTGGCAGGTACTCAAAACAAGAGAGGTGTGGGCTGGTACATGCCACAGCTCCAGCAGCACTTGAAGGTACGAACTCATCTTCAGGCTCCTCCACCACCACCTCCACCTCGGCCCGTCGTGGCTACAGGAGTGACTCTCTCTCCAGCATCAGCCAGGGCTACTACTCAGGACAACAGCATATCATCATCCTATCGGACGAAGAGATTGTTTGAATATTCCAATTACTTGTTCAAATCATCCATTTTGTGTGCAGTAACGTATGGTTTTCAAATATTATCTAAGAGAAATTAATAATAAATATGTTATTTCCTATATATTCGGTTGTTAATAATCCTCCTTATCCTTTAACATCCCAGCTTAAATGTGCATAGTCTTTGGTGTATTTTAAACTCTACTCAATTTCACAGGGCCTCTTTTCCATCTTTCTACTATAAAAGGTATTTTGGTATAAAGGTGTACATTCTACATTGGTATATTTTAAACTCTACTCAATGTCACCGGACCTCCTGTCTACCTTCCTAGTTTAAAATAGGATGTAAAGTGACAGAAGTTTAGCTACGAGTGAGCTGTTTGTGCAGTACACTGTTATCACTGTGGTCTACTAACCGCGCTTCCTCTAGCCACCTAACCATACAAATAATTTTAGAATATTCAAAGCTGAACCATAATAGTTTAGTCAATATAATTAGTTCTGTTTAATAGTTTTATCAACATTATAGACTTATAAAGTTAGCGCCAACTAGCATGAAGCGCGTAGATCACTCTTCCCTTTCCTATCCGCTTAGTACAGTCGATGACAAGCAAACCTTGCTGTCAAACAAATACGATTCACTAAACCTACTTGTTGTTTGTCAGCTGTTATAAAACAGAAGTTTGGATTTTAGCTAAATTCTTATTACAAAACACTGTTAAAAAATAATCAAACAGAATATCAACCAAATTGAATTCAAACAATCAAAAATAACTATTTATTTTTTGAAAAGATACAAAGATAATTTAAAATTTTTCTGTTTGTAAACAAAACCGCCATCTTGGATTCTGTTGGAACGAATTAAGCAGCGTGAGGGGAAAGGGTACCGGTGATTTGGTAAGCATGTCATTGTTATTACACTCTCCTCTCCAAAATTCATGTTAATTGGCGCGGTCTGTACAACCAAGATTCAGCCCACAATGATACCTCAAGATTTTATTCCGAGGCCGGCCGACCGGTAGAATGTGTGCCCCTTTGCAAATACATAACCCTTAATATAAGTTCAGAGTGTTTGCGAATTTTTTATCAACAATTGCATAACTATAGTTTACCTTCCTAGAAAAATATCTAGGAGATATCACTAATCATATTTTCTTTTGTTAATATAATTTAGCTTCTTCGCGGAAATCGGTTTTTTCCCCAGGAGTTTACTTCAATTTAGAATACAACTGTTTTGTCGCGACTGCTAGACAATTTCACTTTCCCCTGCGTAATGTAAACGTGTGTCTCGTGTTGGTTTGTGTCAACCAGTAGAGTGCAAATATCACCAACTGTCTGCGGGATGTCACTTGTGTGTAAGTGAACTCTGGCGTGAAATCTCTCCACACAAACCCTTTACATGTACGAGTGTGTTGTATCTTTATAACTAACAATCAACTATAAACTCTACGCTAACTGATAGGCACTACCTATCCTAACCTATTTATAAATTTGACTTCAACAGTTAAGTTTATAAACGACTGTATTATTTTGTGTTAGGTTCTGGAATGAATTTATTCGTTTGAAAAGTTGTGTGATATGCCTGTTTTCAAAGGTAAATAACACAGGGTATAAGCTGTTTTAACACATTCTTGTTTTATCGCATGAGTTTATTTTCCATGCATCGTAATCGTCAGTTATTAGTGGGTGAAAATATTTCACTCGCACACATCTCCGTCAACGTATACGACTTATTCATACGTATTTGCCCCCAGAGTCGTGTCCTATCGTGTTCTCCTAGCGTGTGTGCCAAAAACCCATCAGTTCTACGAAATTTGTTTGTGTACAAATTTGTTTAAAGGAGCTTTAGGTGCCTTGGGCACTAGGGCACTTTTAATTGAATTTGGCAACCTGTTGACGAGTTGACCTCCTGCAGAAGTTCATGAGCTATTGTTCTGTGTCCCCAGTTCGGTAGTTCTCTCTGCCTCTAGTTTCATATGAATGTATATCTATACTAAATAAATGGGAAGACAAAATGTATGGACCGAACTGGGACTCGAACCCGTCATTCTAACTTTTCGGGTGATTATGCTGACCACTACACCATCTAGCTCACTTATTTGTGCCTTCAAATTTAGGGAAGTACTGAAATCTGAATGTTTATCCGAATCGTTTGACTGTCAATAGCGACTTCAAATCAACAAACAATCAAAACCAATTCAAATACTACAAACAGAATTCAAATACTATAGTTTTGTTTACTTTTACTGTATATTTATACCTCTTACGATATTGCATTAATAAAAATTGAAAAAATGGTTTCAAAAAGAAAAAGCAGAGTAGTGTAAACAGTCTCACCTGATATTGGTTAGTGACGCAATTATTTGTTTGTCTAAAAACTGTCTACAATTAAACGATTAAAACAAAATAATGCTTTTAATTTTAACAAACTGACGTTAACCATACGTACAATATGATTGTTTAAAAAAATAGATCATAGCTGTTATTCTAAAATACCATATATTTCGTGATTGCCTGGCTTTTGATTGACTGCCATATTTATATATAACCAGAGAACTCGCAGTATACACGAAATCTCACCTTCAAATACTTTTTCAGATTCGTACGTCGGTGTTGTTCTGTTACACTGAAGTCATTCGTTGAAATATAAAACCTATATTCTTAAATAACTTTTGTGCAGTCACTGAGGATGCCACATCTTAGAATGGGCGAAACGTTTGACAATTTAGAAATTAGTCCACTGACGCGGTCTGACACCGAAAGCCTAGAAAGTAATAATGATTAACACGTTAATACGTGACGGGCCGTTCACAGTTCCATGTTCAAACGCTTGGATTATTTTAGTTTCATCAAATCCGCTTTGCTTTGTGAAAATTGGGATTATGACAGGTGAAGTGGAAGAAAGGTAGAAAATTGACATTTCTCGCTCGAGTTGACTCGAGAATTGACACCTGTAATCGCACGGAATTCCCAGCAATATTTGTAACTGTTCAGAAATCAAACAACGATATAGTTGTTCGCTTCTCTTATAAAGAGTCAATACCGTGTGTTTAAACTGATTTTATTCCAATAGCCTCTATCCGACAAGTGTGACCTTAGTATAACTATATTACAATATA
Organism: Matsumurasca onukii; assembly: GCA_018831715.1. Classification (NCBI taxonomy): domain Eukaryota; kingdom Metazoa; phylum Arthropoda; class Insecta; order Hemiptera; family Cicadellidae; genus Matsumurasca; species Matsumurasca onukii. The sequence goes on along the minus strand of CM032062.1, from coordinate 15,084,412 downwards.
TTACTAAATAAATTGAATACAAAAATATATTGGACCGAATTGATTTGAACCCGGGTCTCCCTGCTTAGCTATTTAGCGTTTATTCAAATTAAGATTTATATTTACCATATATATGTAATACAATATATGTGTATTGTACTTTATTATACATTACAATATAACAAATTGCATCCTAATTGACTATACCACTGCTCCTTGTGTTATACTTTGAGTTCAATTTAATTTATATTAGCAAAGCGATTGAAAGGAAAAGGTATACAAGAGCCAAAGTGTTTAAGTATAAAAGTATTTTATAAACGTTTAGTCAACTTTAAAAGAAATGCAATTTTATTAGAAAATTAATATTACAGAAATAATCAGTTATTTTTCCACAATAAGTTATAAAAATTCACAACTTAAATATTGTCTGCCGACACATGAGTTGGGTGTAGCTCGCAGCAAACTCAGGGTAAGTTCAAGTAATCTATCGTGTGAGAAACAATTTAAAACCCATTCTGGTAAAAGCTTCCGTCGTCAGATATTGCCAACCCTACAGCGCTAAAGCACCCTTAGTCCCCCTCTAGAATACAAAACAATTCCAACACGTCAAACTGGGTTAGGCCTACATGATGGAAAAACATGCCTGTGGGAAATAACTACGATTTATACTATATTTTCTTAAACGTAATAAAAGCTATATGTCTCCGTAGATAATGTGACACGAAATATAGAGTTTTGTATTATATCCCTTATTTTATTTTCTATCCTTCCCTTTTGAGTCATGTAAAATCTTACTGACATTTCCTTTAAAATAATATTTTTATAAATCGTTCACTCACGTTAGTAGTTGTTATGTTTCTCAGTTTTCTTCGCAACTTTTTGGAAAGCATACCATTACTTAGGTGTTGTTGATTTTCATGTATTATTGAAAATAATGTCATATACTCTCATTGTTCTGTAACATTTATGATATAAGTGTTCCATGAATAATTTGCATAAAGTTAAAAAGAAGAATTCCAAAGTGCTGTTAATATCCATTAAGAGGACATTTTGACTGATAATTGTCAACAAGATGGCTGCCATTCAAAGCAAGACATTTTGCGTTCTTGAATGTTGAAAAAGCCAGTCACTTCAGTTCGGTGGAGTTGTTCTCATTGTAGCTTCGTCGTTACTTTTCTTGTGGATCTATTTTAAGGAAAAGTTTTATTCAAAGTCAATTCATGTGTCTTTGCTTTACGTTCTTCTTCTGCCAAGAAATCTAGTTGACCCGTAGAACCGTATCAGAGCTGCAGTCAATACCATAAATCAATATTTGCTTCTTGATGTGTGGGAGGAGTGTGATTATTGGCTGGATTTTTGCCGAACAGTCAGGAGAGGACAAATTGAGCACTTATAGAATTGTACAAATAGGGAAAAACTTTTAAATTAGCTTTGTTTACTAGTACTTACTAAACCAATACAGTATTCTATGAAATGGAGTTTTCTGAAAGTGTACATTCTTTTTTAATACCCTTGTAGTTTAATATCAAAATGTTTCACAGTCTGACTTATTATTTGTACTAGCACATGTTTAAAAGATAATATATTGTTGCATAGCGTCCGTGCGTTTCTTCGTGGCGCTTGGTAAGGGGAAGTGAGGGGACAGAGTGGGGAACGAATCGATGTTCAAAAGTACAGAAATAGCCTTTCCTCTCAGTGAGTGCCATGGAAAGACTGAACAGTTGGTTTACTCGTCAAGGTCAAGCGCCACGGACTCTACAATTATTAATAATAATATGGAAGACTGTAGGTCGTTCTTTAATTGCATGCTAACCAGCTGATTAGCTAACCATTGGTTAAATTGTTTACAGTCGGTAATGTTTAGACATTTCCACGCAACGTTCAAATTACTTTAATGGCTGATTTGCAGTTTAGTCATTTTATAAAAGTATTCTTTTTTTCACTCTTTATTAAACTCAACATGTATACATGATGCTAAAGTAGTAAAATAAAAACTGTATTACTAAAATGCAAAACCAAAACAGAAAAAGAAAAAACCTCAAGAAATAGCCTGTTCAGCTTTCACATTGGCTGGCTGCCGGTAATACTAATTTTAAAGCTAAATTGAAAAAAACGGCCCTATGATTGTGTTGTTGAAATAAAATCTAGTGTATCGCTTTAAAGTAAAATAATATATAAGTTAACAAGTGTGACTGTTTTCTTTGTAACAATATCTTTTCTTTGATCTGTAAAGAACTTGGACTGTCAAACATTTTATTCAGAAAGAATATTCTCCTACGTATTTCGCAAAACTTACTGAGCTCTGTTCAAAGAAAGGCTGACAAGACAAATCATACATCACTATAATATTTAAACCTTATTAGATGACATGTACTTGATTTATAATGATGTATTCTACATCGTCAAATATGAGCGCGTATAACTAAATGATAATGGTACGATTGTAATTAACATTCTCCACGAGATTTGACATTTATTTCACGATATTTTCAACATTTATAATCGTCCTACACACTGGAACGTTTGACGTTAAATTGCTGATTGTATGATAAAAGACGATAATCTCGTTCGTCAGTGTTATTTTATTGGATACGTCGCTGTTACGAATTGTGAATCGTTGTGAATCCTAGCAAATGTCATTTAACCGAGTACGCTTACTAATAAAGAAGAAGAAACAAGTAAGAGATCCAGTTCTAGTCCCGGTTCGGTCCCCAAATTATGTATTCGAATTTCTTAAGTAGTAAATTAGCGTTTATACACATTACGATATATAATAAGTAATCATATATTCTTTGGTACACAGCAAAAAGCAAGCGTTTAAATTGGCTTGTATTTCGTTATTTCTAGTTTAGTCATTGCCAAGTATTAATAAAACATAAAACGCTTTATAAATGAAAAAAACTTGTGAGTCTGCGCCGGGAATCAAACTCTTAACAAACAACAACGGACAATCAGCAGTGAATTAACAAAGCCTGAGTGTGGAAACCAGTGAATAATGGATAACTGTGGAAGGCACTGTAAGACAGAGAACGTTTTATCTGTACCCACGCTCAAATTGCATTTGGTTCCGATTCATATTTTTCAAAGTGGCTTCAAAGGCTTGCCTCACAATTAAACTTAAGAAAAACTCACTATTAACATTACATATTTTTAATTTAGAAACCTAAATTAAAGCGGGAGACCCTGGTTCAATCCCGGTTCGGTCCAAACATTTTAGTCTTCAGATTTCTTTAGTAATAAATTAGCTTTTTAGCGTTTATACAAAGAATAACGATCTATATTAAAGTCATTTGGACATAGTAATGAAGTTGATAAAATCACTATTTGAAGGATATGGAAATTCAGATTTAAACATCTGGAGGGAATGGGGGGGGGGGGAACGGGTCAAGTCCGGTTTGGTCCAAATATTTTGTCTTCAAATTTTTTTAGTAATAATTTTTTATCGAGGTGAAATTTACTATAATAAATGTTCAATAAACTTCCAGTTGAAGTTAGCAAATCTCAAAATTTAAACATTTTCGAACGCTAACTTCGACGTTATCCGTCTCGAAGGGTTCTTTATAAGAGAATAACAGCTCGTAGATTGTCGGAGCTTTGAGAACTTCTTAGTGAAGAGAACAACGTAATTTTTGTTTTAATTTTGAATATATCATATTTTTATACCATTAACTTATTGCAATAGTACTGAAATATATGTCTAAGCCTTTTATGTACAAAAATGACCTGATTCTTGATGTATTTTATCATATTGTCAATACAGAATTTGAATTTTGTATTAAGCCATAAACCATAAACGCACACGTAGTTTCGCGTGTACAAGTGTATCAATAATATTTTTTTAAATGAACATGAACTGTGTGAGCCATGAAAAGAGCGTTTCTTTGTTCATAGTCAGGCAAACATTCGGTTTTAAAACAAACGACGAAATCTGAGCGCACTAAGCGATATTAATGGTCTAAACAGAGCAAGGACTATCCTTTATCTCACTAATGATTCTTTTTGTCTCAATCTTCTTTGATGAATTATATTCTCTAAGGCAATACTCGTAGAGAGTATTTGAATAGACGAAATGACATCACCGAGATAAATGAGACAATTAAAGTGTTCTAAATAAATGTATTCAACTCTAAATCTACAAACTGTTGTTTATTGTGTTTCTACGTACTTATTGCAAAGCTCTGCGCGCCCCCGACACGCCTTAATAGTGACTTATAACATTTAAAACTATTTATTTGTTTTATTCAGTTACAATACAACATGGTTGTTTTGTTTGCATGTTACAAACACCAAAGTTGTTTCAAGTGAATTTCCATAGGAAATGGAGTTATTCATTTATCCCACCAAAATCATTCTCATTTTGTCAACAAAATATTGAAATGCCTATTCAGAAAAACTGTAGATGTATTCATAGTTTTCCTGACTAGTTTTACAGCTTATTCTAGAGTATGTACGTCATGAAAACAGATATTTAAATTGAAACTGATATTCCCAACAGCTCGTCAGCCCGCATTCAAGCTGAAAGCATTTCCTCTTTCAGAAGTTTGCAATTAGTCAGGTGTAAATAAGTCCAGAACTCAATTCCACTGTTTTCATTGAGGATTTGTTATTTCAAATCAGTTTTCGTAAACACTATTTGATTTAAATTGTTGTTTGTATTTTTGATGAGAAACTTTTGCCGTTTGTATGTTCAACTCTGCTCTATAATATACCGAAAACTTTGGATTTGATTTTATTGAAACTCCAAAAGGAAGTTTCACGGTATGCACACAGTCAAGTCAACCCTCTTGTGTGATATACTTCAATAACTGTAGTTGTTTTCAAGATTACTTTCACAACAGAAGCATCTATACAGTAAAGAAGTAATTTTTGTATGTATAATTTTACTACAAAGTATGAAGTGAAATTAAAATGTTTTCGTGTAGCAGATGTTGTATTAAAACAAAATTTACACGCTTAATGAAAACCCTAGTTGAAACGAGGCTGTAAGCGTAGCCTAGCTTCGTAAGTACCGAATATAAGAGGGTAGGGAGCAACACGTAGTCATAGAAGTACGGCAGGCAGTATTACTTTGGCAAGTAGTAGTACATTACGTAATTGACATCACGTAGGTGTACAGCACGTAGTAGTACTGCTGTTGTACATCACGTAGTTGTACAGCACAGCGTAGTAGTACAACACGTAGTAGTACTGCTGCTTACATGACGTAGTTGTACAGCACGTAGTAGTACTGATGTAGTACATTACGTAGTTGTACTGCTATTGTACATTACGTAGTTGTAGAGCATTGAAGCAGTACTGCTGTTGTAACATCACGTAGTTAACATAACGTAGTATTACTGCTGTTGTACATCACGTAGTTGTACGTTAACGTAGTAGTAATGCTGTAGTACATCACGTAGTCGTACAGCACGTAGTAGTACTGCTGCTTACATGACGTAGTTATACATCACGTAGTAGTTCTGCTGTTGTACATCTCGTAGTTGTACTGCTATTGTACATTACGTAGTTGTACAGCACGAAGCAGTACTGCTGTTGTACATCTCGTAGTTGTACATAACGTAGTATTACTTCTGTAGTACATTACATAGTTGTACAGCACGTAGTAGTACTGCTGTAGTACATCACATAGTTTTACAGCACGTAGTAGTAGTACTGCTGTAGTACATCACGTAGTAGTACAGCACATAGTACTATTGCTGTAGTACATCACGTAGTAGTACAGCATGGAGTAGTAATGCTGTAGCACATCACGTAGTAATACATCACGTAGTAGTACAGTACATAGTAGTACAGCACGTACATTACGTAGTTGTATAGCACGTAGTAATACATTACGTAGTTGTACAGTATGTAGAAACAGCGAAGTAATTCGACACGTAGTAGTATGTTAGTTTGAAAGTTCATAATAGTGGCGGAGAGCAATTAAGTAAAAGGAAAGAACGGACTTTTCCAGCTACTTCCGGAGATAACTACTCCTCATTAGTTTTCTAAGGAGTAGTTTTCCTTTTAAGAAAGGAGTAGTTTTCTCCGGAAGTGGCTGGAAAAGTCCGTTCTTCCCTTTTACTTAACGTAGTAGTAGTTCGGAAAGTAGTAGTACACCACCGTGTTGTACAGCACGTGGTAGTAAAACACTTAGTAGCAGAGCATGTAGTAGAGCAGCACTTTGTAGCAGAGTACGTAGTGATGCATCACATAATAGTACAGCACGTAGTGTAGTGCACGTAGTAGTGGTTGTTGTTTCTATTATTCATTATTGATTTATCGACCATAACCGAAAATTCAAAAATACAACTATTTGCTGATGACACTTCAATAGTTTTATTTTCACATAAAAACATTGAAATCTTAGAAATACAAACCTATTTATCTGACCGTCATTGTTCAGTGGATGGACGACGAAGGATTCCATATAAATTCTGACAAATCAAACTATATCTCGTTTTCCCACCCTAGAAGGAAAACCAAAATAGAAAACGTCAATATTACTCGTATTATGAAAAACAATCAAATTCAAGAAAACACTAATAAAAAGTTCTTAGGACTTACTTTGAATGAAAGTTTAAATTTCTAATAACATTTTAGTTGAGTTTGTAGAAATTTGCCAAGTGGAATCTTTTTATTAAGAAAATGATCAACTTTCAACACCATTGAAACATTGATTACCATAATCTACGGAATAATATTTCCACACTTAAATTATGCAGTCAGTTTTTGGGGAAACTCCAGAAATTACACAAAAGATTTTTTTATTCTACAAAAATTTGCTTTACGAACACTTGTTGGAGTTCAGAGAGATCAGTGACTCAGTTTGTCAATACAGTAACGTAACTCAATTTCAGCTCCTGTCTCCTGGGAGTCATAGCCACGGACAAAACAAACATTTCCTTTCTTTCAAGCTAACCTCGCACTGATGTGGTTCTGAACATGAACAGTGCAAGTGCTGAGTTCAAAAGATTCAGTTTGTTGAAATTTGGAGTGAATACTTTGAATGAAATATTATAAATTAATTAAGTAGCGGAGCCATGGTGAATTAATGGTATCGCGCCTCTCCGAAGCTCATCACTCCAGTGGAGTGGGTTTGGTCCTCGCAGTCGACACGTTAAAAATGTAGTAGCGCTAGGTAAAGGTTGGTTGGTAGAGAGGATTTCGTAACCCTTACTTTGCCTATAAAATAATACAAACTTTGACAGGCTAAAGTTGACGAGCTGCATAGGAGACAGATGTGAAATGTTAGCAGGTCAAGGAAACAGAAAAATCGTTGAAAAGTAAAAATAGTAGTTTGTGTAACGTCAAATTGTTTTAAGCTGATCTGTGGGTCCAGATTTCTACTCCTCCAAAATCTCCTAAATCTCCAAGAATTCCACAAAATGCATATTTCTACTTTTTGCGGTTTTTAGTAACTCTTTCCTCTTAGGAGATTAACTATGGATCGCCGATAATACAAGGTCATCGAAAAAGATGTACGGGATTTGAAAGTGAAGTACAAACTTTAATATAACTATAACTGGTAGAATGTTGGTTTTACATTAAAATACGCAGCAAATATTTTAAATTTTTTTATGTAATTTAAAAAGTTTCAATGTGAGCTCCCACCGTTGCACGACAGACATCTAGCCGATAGTCAACCTCCCACCAGGTGTTTTGGAGCATTAATTCAGGAGTCATCGTTGAAATGGCTACGTTGATTCTTCTTCTCAGGTGCTGTAGATCACGTATTTTCTCAGCATAAATAAAGATGTTAATGTCACCCCAAAAGAAGAAATCTAAAGTCGTCAAATCAGGACTCCTAGGTGGCCACAAAACAGGACCATTCCTCCCAATCCAACTACTGTATCAGGAAATCTGTTGTTGAGAACTTCTTGGACGATCAAACTGTAGTGACATGGAGCTCCATCCTGCTGGAAAATGACATTCCCCTTTCAATTTCTTCAACTTGAGGGAACACATACATTTCTTACATGTCCAAATAATCAACGTAGACATTTCAACGGTGACTCCTGAAATGTTCCAAAACACCTGGCGGAAGGTTGACTATCGGCTAGATGTCTGTCGTGCAACGAGGGGACGAGCTCACATTAAAACATTTTAAATTAAATAAAAAACTTAGGATTTGCTGTTTCTTTTGACGCAAAAATCAACATTCTACCAATTATATTAAAATTTTATTTGATTTTCAAATCCCGTACACCTTTTTCGATGACCCTGTATTCTACAAATTATTCCTGTATTTAACCTTCTCCGTCTAAAAACACCACCAATGAACCGCTGGTTGGACAAAAACAACAACATAACTATTTGTTTAAGATTTCCTGTTGGCACCAAGCAAGTAAACACGTATATCTGGTGTTGCCTTTTCACACTCCATTCTTCTCCGTCGTTAGTTCCGTATGGTTTGATCTTTATCTGTTCTTTTTCCTCGGTCCCAAAAGTAGTACTTATTAGCCTAGCCATAAAACTAAGTTGAGAGAATTCACAACTCTGTTGTTTAAATATTCGGAAACAAATTTAAACCCGTAATTTTAAACTGTAATATCAACAACCTACGTTTTAAACACGATTAGTAAAATCAGGTAATGAAATAGTAATTTTCAAGTCATAACTAAGCTATTTTATTGGTTGTCTTCAAAGCTTTGGTCCAGTGGTGAACACATTATGTTGTTGACGATTGTTCGGTAAGGTTTACAGTCCACTTAGACTCTGAGAGGTGAAGCTAAGATCCAAACAAATAACAAACCTCCAATCTCACTCGTCACTTCGTCGCAGATCCATTCTTCGTATCGGTAGTGTTTTACATCAGTGAGCAAATCAGATATTGGTATTTGTCTTCATGTCTGACACGACCAATAAATATCACAGCTATAATCTAATTCTTCCGGTTCACATTACGTCAAAACAGATTAACAGATTACTTTGCCTTTTGATAACTTCATCGTCATTTGTCATGTTATGTTACATTATAGTGTGCTTGAAATATTTCGGTCTCGCAGTGGAGTAGCATATTAAGTAACTGATTGGCTAAACATCACCTTCAAAGGAATCAATTTTACCCGGGTATCAGTACTTTAAAGGGAGTTGAAAATTAATAGGATTGTGCCGTTAACACCTGGATCAAAATGTCGTTGTTAAATCAATGCGCAAATTTCATGTACAATCAGTGGTATTAATAACATGAATAACAAGAGAAAGTAGCAGTTCTGCAGTTTAATGAAGTGTGTTTACTATTCAGAACAGCACTCTCTGTGCATGTAGAATATGATAAGTGTTATTCAATAGTACATGATCCATATTATACAGCATTATATAGTGCTCTTTTATAGCACCAATTACGACTTCACATTTGAATACCTGGAGAAATATCGCACAACTGGTTTAATACTGTACTGTTTTTCACGGGTTACATGTCTGAATAGGCTAGTCAAATTAGACAAAAAAAGGGCAGTTAGCGGAAAGTTTAGGTACAGTCCTAATTCTTTTTGATCCCTATGTTTTCGAGGTCGCTGAACACGAATTTGAGGTTTGCTGACTGATATTTTGGCCGGAACATTGTTTTTTTTTTTTTTTAAAACAGTGAAAACTTTGTACTTGTTTTAGTTTTTGGCCTAAATCTTAGTAAATATGCATTTTATTGAAAGATGTGCCTTATATTAAATTAAAGGTAAGAAGACTTACCACAAGCTTTATATTTGACACTTTTTCTCCGGCCAATATTTACGCCGCTAGAGCACATGGAAAACTTTGCAGAATTATCAATTATTGAAAATACGCCATACTTTGTGTTTTTATCCGGCTTTCATGGAAACAAGCCGTGTTACAATAATGTTGACCTTTTATAAGCAATTTTTACACGTTGGACATTAAACTTTTATTCTATACTATAATACTATAACAGAATAGGAAATAAGTCAGTTGACCGACATGCATTCAATAAAAGCATGACTGTCAACTGACTTATAGGCCACCCTGTAGTTATACCGTAGGGATCAAATCGAGAACAAAACGACGTAGTAGCTTTACCTTTAATTTAATATTGAGCACATTTTTCGATAAAATGCATATTTACTGAGATTTAGGCCAAAAACTAAAAAAATTCAACATTTTCACAGTTTTTAAAAAAAAAAACACTGTTCCGGCCAAATTATCTGTCAGCAAACCTCAAATTCGTGTTCAGCGACCTCGAAAACATATAGATCAAAAAGAATTAGGACTGTACCTAAACTTTCCTCTAACTTTTGCTAATTTGACTAGCCTAGAAGCTGCGAGCAAAGCTTGGCGAACAAAAGTCCTATTGACTTGTCCTTCTATAACATATCGACGAATTATCCATCAGCACAATATCAGTGGAAACTAAACACAATACACTTACAAGTCGCAGGTGATAGCTTTTGCAACTCGAGCTCATGAGAGATCCAAACAAATATCAACTTTCCAATCTCACACTCTCTGTTTCTGTTTCTGCGCTTCTCTCAGCTACTTTGTTCTTTTCTTTAGAAAAAGTTTATTCTCTAAATTCAAGTAATCTTCAGAAGATTACAAAGCGTGTAATTTGGCTTTGGACCTGGTTCCCTATGACCACCTAATCACAATATAATAGTACATTGAACAAACGAGTAGGTTCATTCAACCGGATTGTGAAGTGTACACAACCCAATAGTTTGTAGCTATTACGTATACTGGGTGAGTTTTAAAAGTCCCCACCAACTTAACTCTTTTGAAAAAGGAATTATTTTTAAAACCCCTTTAGGGAATGTTTAAAAATTTCTAAAGTTAGTTTTGCCTTACCTTGCGTCACCCGCCCCACCCAAAAATCAGAAGGGGGAGGTCCTCCCAATTTTAAAAAATGCAAACCACCCCTAGAAACCCCCGGAGTTTTTGCGCAAAGTACGTCAAAACCAACTTCAAGATCCAACAAAAACATTCCCTAAAGGGATTTTAAAAATATTTCCATATTCAAAAGTTATGAGGGGGTCAAGGGGGGCATTTAAAACTCACCCTGTGTAATTTGACGTGTAAAACATTAATACAAATTATACTTAATTATAAATGGCGAATTAATATTTTATAACAATTTCCGAACCGCTGTAATTGCTTTAAATGGTGCTTTTGAAACCAGTGCAACAGTAGGATATGAACAATCACAGACGGAACTTGATCTGGAGACGGAAGAGATGTAATAATGTTGAGTGGTGCAGAGAGCTCAGATGCGACGAGTCAGTTTTACAACATGAGAGACACAAAACACCTGAGGCAATGTGTTGTCTTGTTGCAAATCTCATGTTGTTTCAGCTCTTTAAATCAAGTGTAACTACAAGCTACAACTTTGCTTGATTTCTTCATTTTCCCACATTAATATTATACTAAAACTACTTTCATCCTTTCCCAAGCTCATAGCTCTACCAATACATCTCCGACACCAGAAACCAGTACCCGCTCGTCTGAACAACTTCCTTTCTCATGGTGTAACAGTAGCCCTTTAGACCTTCTTAGAACAACCATTCTAAACCATGAGTACAATCAATAGTCGAAGTCAGCAAGAAGAATCTGCGGCACGTGCAGTCCACGTTTACTATCGGCTATTGTTTGAACACAAATTAAAATCACATCTATTCACATAGTCACGCCTACTTAGACCTGATTGACGGAAGTGGTCAGAGGTGTCCAGCGGACTTTTTTCCACCCGGAGGGAGCGGACATCAATTCTCCCCAGGTCTTCAAGCTATCAACTCTGCTGCCTCCGTGGTGTGTTCCCCCAAGTGCGCGAGTGCCAAAATTCAATTAGGATTAATTGGATATTTCTTAAATTAAGTAAGTGCAATATCATCTCGATAATAAAATGTAAACTTGGTCATTCTACTTCATTTCTTTGATAGTTAAATTATTCAAAATGCTTTAACAATAATTACCAATTTCAATAACACAATGTTACCACCCCAGTGGTAAACAGTATGTCAGCCACAAGGCTTAAACTTATTTAATTTCAATATAATGTTCTAACAGTTTCAGTATTCTTCTCTAACAATCTTACTTATTCATTAGTATAAAAAAGGTTGGTCATATTCTTGTCTTAGGTTTAATACTAATTTTATAAGTTTGTATCCTTCCAATACAATTCACCGCAACGATTTCAAATTCCGTTTTATTTAATTAGCAATTAAAATAAATAGCTTAAAAGTTAACAACAGTCGTATCTTCTTTCCTTGTGTATCTCCACTGCCAAGCGTAGTTTGCCTCACATTCATATATATCTCTTTAAATACCAACAATAAAATCCTTTATGTATAATTTTTTTACACAAGTTAACTTACTTTTTAATTTTGGTTGTTTTTTGTAACTTAAGGCCTGCCACATAGCTTACAAAATAATAATTTACTATTATCAACTAACGCCCCTCCCCCCAATCACAATGTCCTGGCTATTCTAATCAACGAATAAAACAATATAAGGTATTTTGTAATGGCACAATCCTATCCGCACATGAATGGTAAATCGTTGTGAACGCTTTACTGAGAATGTTATCTATGACACAATCATACAGTATTTACTACACGACAAAACAAATTTAGCTCGCAGTTAAAACTTATACTTTGTTTTTGCTAGAGATGAAATCAATATCGAAACTTTATTTTATGTTTTATTAATAATAGTTTTAATCCTTTAAATAAAGTTTATCCCTATACAGCGTTTTAATCAATTCTTAATTAATTTTCGTTTGTTTAAGAACGTAAGTTGTTGTACTTTTTAAATACATGGGTACTCAATGCCCATATTTGATATGTATTTGTTTATCTTGAGACAAAATTCAAGCAGTTGTTCAAGCTAACTCTGATGTAAAAAAACCTCTTTGGGAAAACTGGTATGCAACATTCCACATGAAATAAAGATGAAGACATTTGTATGATAAAGTGAAGTGGTCCCAACTTTTGCGTTCTCTTTGGTAAAGCCTCGACCAAAACGCCAAGTTTGTTTTTACTGCAACTTACTCGATTCTGTTATCGGTTGAAGATGTTTCTTTATCAAGAAAATTTCCATACAAATTTTCTAGCTGCTATCTATTTTGTAATACTAATAACGAATGATACTTATGTATATAATTATTTTATTTTTCTCTTCTATACAACTGATGATGACTACCACAGCATAGACGAAACGTTTTGTGCTAATTAAATATAGTTTTACATTGTGGTTAATCCAAATTTTTATTTCAATTATGTCAAACCACATAAGTTTTAGATCCAAAACACTCAAGAAGCAACTTACCCACTTCGAGAGAGCGAGATGTTACCCAACCTGACGACAGTGGCGTGGCATTGATATACTGCTACTCGTTAAAAATCAAGAAGTTAGACCGAAGCGAGGCTGTGGGCGTAACAATCAGCCTTTTCATCGCATTTTATTTAAGTACCTCTTGGGGGGACACTAATCTATGTTATTTATTTATAGAATCATATTTTAGTTTTGTTTTGGTTCAACAATTTTGTTAACACAAAAGTTATGTATTTTTGGTGAACTCATTTTATGATATCATCGTGTAAGTTTCCATACGTACATAATCCCACTGCTCCTCATCTCATTATCTTTGATGATCTTCACCTTCCTCGCTGTCATCCATGTCACTGAGGCAAGTCTCCCTATGTCAGATCGTCCGTTGTAGATCTCTGGTCACCACTCTTCACCGCCAGTCTAAGTTTCGCAGCTCCCCGAAGTTGACTGGTCCCTTGATCCACTTATGAAAATTTGCCGTCACCCTGGCAAGGGGCCTACAGAGAAACCGCCATCCGGGCCAGATGTCCAGTTTTAACGAGGGTTGACCTCTCCCGTAAGATTGGGTGCAAAATTACCCGGTAGTAATCTTCGGTGCTAGCCCGACCTCCTTGACGCTCGTTTCCATCGACCAAGGGACCTAATGGGGTGTTATTAGCGGACGTTAGATCGCAGCGGGTTGAGGATTGCTACTGAATAGTAAGTGTTGGCTTGAGTTGCCATAGAAGTTATGCGTTGCATTGTTAATATATTGTCCTTTTTAGTTTGTGAAATCCTAAAGTTACTAGGCAATATTATATAATATATTATAGTATATGTAGAAAATAATAATTATAACAAAGTATCCTGGTAAAAAAAGTTTTAACATTTTATGTTACAATAAATAAAAAAAAAGAAATATAGGTATAATATAGACTACATAATTATAGCCTACAGGGTGAGTTTTATATGTCCTTCCACCTTAACTTTTGAAAGAGGAAAATTTTGAAAAACCTGTGGGGAACGTTTTTATAGGGTCCTGAAGTTTCTTTTGACGTATTTTTCGTTACCCACCCCACCCAAAAACCGAGGAGGAGGGCCCCCTAAATGTTTTAAATACGACCCTGTGACACTTTATTTGAAAGGGTATAAAAACACAAACTCAATGATGCCATTAAAAATAAATTACAACGTTTCTGTACAAATTGGTGGCTCAAAACGTTTTTCATGTTTAAAGCAGATAAATGGACGCTGTCGCTATATTTTTCAAAATTAAGAAAGAGAAATTACAGATCCAGTTTTTGGGTACTCAAAGCTTAAAAATGATATGTTACAAGATAAACTTTGCAAACTTTAAAAATTGACGAATTTTGAAAAAAGGAACTTTATATTAAGTGGAAAATATAACGTTTTTCAAACCAGGGTGCTATGTTGACTTATTTGTTATACTATACAATTCTAGCAACCCAAAGTGGATCTTTGTATAGTAACTATATATTATTTATACTGTATACTACTATGGCACACCATCTCATTTTATATATTAGTAAGGATAACTTTCATTTTATTTGCTTTACTTTTGTTTATATGTTTCATGTACAATTTTATATTTATAATCATTATTTATAAACATGACAATTGTAATCAATAATCAATGAGATAAAAATTACATTAGACGGTAATTTTAAAATCATATTAACTTTTCCCTACCTATACCTAAAATGTGACCTAGTGTTCCTTGCTATTCCAGTGAGTAAATGCTTAAATAGTGATTGAGTAAAGTAAAAGCCTTTGTTATCCAGCTTTTGTATACAGGCAGCGTGCACACAGTAGTGAAGAAAATAAAAGTAGCATTCGGCTGAAAATACAATAAGTATAATGCAATTCAAACATTACGTCAGATGGCAACATTTGTTTACATTTTATCTTATGACGCTCCCTGGCCTGCATGTGGAGAGCTGGTTTAGCTTTATTGCTTTCCTTATCGATATTGAGCCTTGTTGAAATGGAAACACATATTGTTATGCACCATTTCTTGAACTTGTTTAGAGGTTACCAAAGCTATATTCTCACGAACAAATATAATCTTTTTTTAAGTGTACCGTAGAAGTCAGTATAAGTTATTTGAAGTAGACCAAAAATATATTTTTAAGGACTTACGAGATGTGTTTTACACTTGCTTTCAACAAATGTGAAAATCATACAGTATATTATCTCTTATATCATTCATATCCGTTCCCTACTACTAAACACAGGGAGTTAAAATTATGGATACTCTCTTTTAAACTACCTTTAGAATCCATGGTATAGGAAGCTCTTTCTTATTGGAAATTACATAAATTTAAGAGACTTCTGCAAATAATCCAATAAAGTTAACCTACAGATGTCTCTTAAATTTATACCTTTAGAATACTTTTATACCATAAGGTTTATGTGAAGTAAAATTAAATTTCCACAATATGGGATTTTTGAAAACAACTCAAAATGTATACGCGCTAAGACCTATTAAGTGAACCTCATTTTAAAAGTCTTGATTAAAGGAGAAGAGCAGTGGTAACTAAAGCTTTCTACCTCAATTCAGTGCACAGTGGCAGCTTATTGAAATTAACTGATTAAGTAACACTTAATGGAGGCTGCCATTATGTACTGGGTTGGTATAGAAAGCTCTAGTTTTTATTGTTCTTCTTCTTTACCACGACCTACAAAATGAGGTAATGGTTCTTTAAAATATTTTGAGCTGCCTCCCAAACCCCAAAAATCTCATTTCGGAGAAATGGGCAATGTTGTAATAGTGACTAACAAGTTCACTTCTATTTCCTATTAAGGTGTCTAGAGTTTCATTTTTCTATATTCATATTTAAAATTTAACGAGGCCGAAACGCAGCAAAGCGCTATAGCGCCACTGGCATAAGTGAATCGAATTTCCTTAGCAATTTGTTACTCTAATAATTCAATCTGCTCACAGACCCGCTTCGACCTTCGGCCCCAGATTTTAATGTTCTATTACGACTAATGTTACGGGGCTGTTCGCTACGCTAATAGCCTCGCTTCGGCCTCAGCTTGGCCTCTTGTAAGATCGCGGGCGTTTCGAGCCGTTTACTGTAGGTAATGTTACATATCAGGAAAGAAAAACATAACGGTTGGTTTTTTTTATCTAAAAAGAATTGGACTACCGTACTCACACTGCTCAAATAGGAAAAATCACTTTTTTGAAACGATTTGATGGATATTCATAATTTTGGTTAATTGGTGTATAACAACAAAATGTACGTATGCTTCAAATATCATCAAAGTCGGACGAAATTTACTGTTTTTAGATCATTGAAACCTTTTTTTGGTGAAAATTCTCCTCCAAAAGAGAGGTTCCGGAGTTTGCTGGTTAGCAAACTTGGTCGAGATATTTACAAAAGGAACATTTGTACCAAATTTGGTAGAGATTGGAAAACATTTTTATGTTCCCGGGCCAGTGTCTTACCATGCTGATGGCATGAATATCTCATTTTTACAAAAGTTCGGTTGCAAGGTGTATTCACTTTTTTGACTCATATACGCCTTTATTCAGTTTTCTTAACTTTAATGAGCTGATATTTTGTATATGGCTGAGATAGAAAGCTCTAGGTCGTATTGTTTGTTCTTCTTTAACCACAACCAAAGGGGAGATGGGCAAATTTGCAATAGTGACTGAAAAGTTCACTTTTATTCCCTATAAAGATATCCTAGTTCAAAAGTTGCAAAACAGGTACGCAAAGTGAAGCGCAGTCTGCGAAGTTGTCAGAGTTAGAACATGTCGCCAGGCTTCCGATCTAGAGATAAGAGACATTTACCTTTATCAACAATGTCTTGAATGTCTGATATAAAGCTCTTGAAACCACATTTCTAGCGAAGCAATTCACATTTCAATATCAGCATTTAATAAGTTAGGGCCTGTGCTTAGTTTTTCGGACGAAATAATATATTTAAATTTTGTATGATAGAGTAAATTGATTAAATTGAACAGCTAATAAAATAAAGAATAATTATAACAAAACTATTAGCCTTAATAAACTTGAAACTGTACGTAGTTAATTATTTATTTATTCATTTATTTTCCAACGGCAATTCACCAATTTACAAACAAAATATACATAGTTTGAAAGCTAACAACAGTAAATTTTTGGTTTTGTTTTTTACAAGGCTATTAATAATAAGTAATGAAATTATTAACATAATAAATAATAGTTAAATAAAACATGCTATATAGGTTTGATGACAATCTTGGACTAATTATTAAAGCTATAACATTAATATGACACATACAGTAACAAAATAAATTAAATAAAAACTAGATAACGGTGTATTAAAAGAGCTATACAATGACCTAACAATAATGAAAATAAACATTTGAAGCAAACGCGAGCGTATTGTTAGAACTTAGATTGTTAGAGTTATTGTGAGAGCTAATTGTTATTCATAACAAGATAGTTTGTAATGTTTACAGAACGAAAACAATGGAAAATAGCGAGCTAGTCAAATTATTAATTCATAAAATATGTATTATTAATCTCAGCCACGTCCTCCCTCTATTTCTGGGGAGGATGCCCTTGGCCAAGGTTATTACCTTTCTAGGCTACTTACTAGTGCCCCTAGTAAATTGTTTTAAGAATTTTGAAAAGAAAATTTTGTTTTAAACATGCAATGGGTATATGAAATGGATATTGTTCCTGTTCAATTTTTCAATTCAAATGTATTAAAATGAACTAATGTAATATTGTAAACTAAATTTTGTATTGTGAACCCGTTTTGATTGTATAACAACCTAATCTTGTAACTTTTGTAAGAAAAGAAGCAAATCTTTGATTCGTTGCGTCACTCTATATGATTTTAGTTCAATAATCTTACTTTATGTAGTGCTGATATATCGACCCGAGTTCAAAAGTTTGACTAGTCTTTGTGTTTGCGTTGGAGCAAAACAGATGGCTTGAAATTTTTCCTCGTTTTTTGCTCTTGTCGTCTTCTCTGTTTGAGTTGTGTCAAAGGTGTCAGTCTGTTGTAGTGTTTTTAGTTAAACTTTTTAGTTTCATACCACAGTTTTATTCTCGTGGTATTAAAATGAGGACTCCAGAAATTAAAGACTTATTTTACAAAAGCAGGTTCGTTTTGCATCCAAAATCAAATACATTTTCAGAAATACAAGGATCTGACTAGTTGTACTACTTTGACAGCCTAGCACTTGATAGAACAATGTATGCCATTGAACTATTTTTATTTTCAGATGTTTAGCCCATTTTTGATCTAGAAATCAAAATAGGTTCATTTCATATGATAATTCAAAGTCTCTCCTACATTTACACGCATAAAATAGCAATCGTAACTAGATCTACATAGCTTCTAAATTAGGCTATCAGTAACCCTAGACCTAGACCTTAGATTTTGAAAGTGCCTACTGGTGAGTACTAATTGTTGTATTTCTGAGAACAAGCTACTTAACTTCAAAACTATTAACCACCTCAAGAAAAAAATGCATGACCAAAATTAGTAGGTCATTTAGAAACTTTTAAAGATATTATATTGTTATAATGTTTTATGTAGCTTGTTCTCAGAAATTACAAGCCCTAATTGTTTACTACCCTGATTTAACCAAGAAAAATGATGTAACATATTTGGATTGCTTTTTCTATCAATGTGTGTGCAGTGGCAGCATAGGCTAGGCTACCTTAGAATAAGTAACTATACTTTGGTCCACTCTCATTTGGCAGTATTGGTTCTATGGAAGTACCTCATTGAACGTTTTTTTAACTCTTGATTAAAAAAAGTAAACTATACTCTACCCTGTATAATTTTTATTTATAGGTTATATTCTTATCAGGTAGCAGATTAGGAGTTTTTGGAACTAAATGCCAGCCCCTATAACCATATAATGCAAACCCCTATAAGGTCATGGATCTTAATGTCACTGTTATCCATCGAAATACCAATAGTTATGAAAATCAGTAGAGCCATTCAAAAATGGCGGCTAAAAATAGATTTTTGGCTATAACAGCAAGATAAATTGTAATTTGATATAATGAAATTTTGTATGAATGTTCCTTTTATAATATCTATTAGTACTTTTTATAATATGTATTAGTACTTGAGGTAAAATGGCAACAAAATCTGAGGCCGAAGGTAACCCCCGAAATGTTACAGTACTCCTAACGCCTGTAACAATAGAGCATGCAAATCAGAGACCGAATGCCAAAGCGAGGCTATGAAGATACAACCGGCCTTCTAACAACCGTGATAATACAGCTTAGAAGGCCGAGGGCCAAAAGCTGAGGAAAGCTGTCATGATTTTAAAGGATATTTACTTCACTTATACCAGTGGCACTTTAGTGCTTAGCTGTGTAACAGTCTGATTAGAATATTACTTTCGCTGCTCAATTGAATACAGCTACTAGTGTTTTGTATCTTCAAAACTTGTCATTCTTATTTTGCTACATACAATAATTATTTAAAGAAGGGAGTCATAAGAAATTTAAAATATTATAAATTAAAACAATGAAGAACGATCTCTAGGTAGTTGTTACAAAAAGGGGCAGAAGTAAGCAGATTTATGCTAATGAAACCCTCGGTCTGATAGAGCCCATATAAATTGTATTGAGTTTTTCAGTAGTAGCACTAACCAAAACATTCTGTCTCAAAGACCTTCCATAAGCTTTGGCCGGAGCGCTCTACACGCGCTGTGTGCATAGCTTCATAAGATCGTTTAGTCAGGTCACAAATTTTAATAATATTAAACAAAAATATTATCTCTAGCTAGTGAAAGAGGTTGGAAGAAGGTACTTAAATGATGGACAGTACAAGCATGAGAGTATAGGAATTATACTTCCGCTGAAGTGTCCGGCAGTCTGTGAGACCGACGTTTCAGTTTAAGTGTTAATGAAAAAGCCCTAGAAATGTGAGTTGTTTATGAAGAAAAGTTATCGTTGAATTGCCTGCTGCATCAAAATCCAATACCTTTATGACCCTTCTTTACAGATGTTTTTTGCGTGCTGTTCTCGCACCACAAAATGCAAGGCTGACTTCTGTTTGGATACAACGAACAACTTCCATAGATCCAATCAGAAGTCCAAGAGTAACTTTTACACGAAAATGGTGCAACAAAACGTCTTTCAAGAAGGGTCCAAAAAGTTGTTTTAGATTTTGTTAATACAGCACGCAGGAATTTGAAGATATGTTTTCTATATAATTAGCTCACGGGACCGTTTCAATATCATATTGCGAAAATCTTAGTGACACAGTGGCGGCTCATCAGGTGAAGGGATTGAAGGGTCACTTCACCTATGTTTTAGAGGGGAAAAATTCAACTTAAGCTTTTAATTTATCCATTTTCAAAGTCCGTGGGATCACATATCAATGACAAAAGTCAGTGTGATACAAGCTTGATAGCAACAATCGATGGGTTCCTCGATAGTCGCCACATAAAGTTAGTATGCCTCTCTGGTTGCCTAAGTGGTAGTGATAGACTGACTGCTTTGCTTAACCTTCCAAAGCTTACTTTAAGAGCTTTCTTGGGTTTTCACCTGGCGCCTAGGGCGACCCTAAGTGGTAGTGATAGGCGCTGGGGAGGGAAAAGGGGCATTAGCAACCTTCACCTGGTGAATGGCAAAAACATCAAGATTTTAAACTTCATACACAGCGCGCAGAGGTTAAGTTATTTTATGCACGGAAACTATAAACTACAAAAGAATTATACATGAATTCACCCTGAAGCAGTTTCTGGTGAACGCAAGTTTGGCTCACCTCAGGCTAATATCATAAAAAAAAATCGAAGCTTAAGTAAGGTTCTGAAAGCAAAAGCCTAAATACACATTCACAGGTTTTTTGGCTCTTGGGCATTTGATTGCATCCTTGATGACCTCTTAAGCAACAAGTTACGCTAGAAGTATATATAGCCCATCACTTCACACTTCAACACACAGCCAGGCAGCAGACCAGTTGCCCAGCTGTCATTACTCTGTTGCGCAGCGCAACTACTCTGTTTCAGGCCTACTTTTGCAATCGCACTACCTGATTATGTACATTTTAAAAGAGTTAACAACTAATTTTAAATAGTAGTATATAATTTGTTTACTTATCCAATACTACAAAACAACCTTATGCAACAATTTCTGTGCGTTGGCAGTGTTCCACTTAGTACAGTAGAGTTCAATGTTTTAATTCAAGATATTATTTTTTTGCAACATTAAATCAATAAATAAACATTTTATTTAAAACTGTAGCTCAATAAATACAATAGAAATTCAATTATAAAGTAATGAAAAACATCTTTATCGGTAGCAAACATTAACTTTTAATTTCCCTGCTAGAACTTGCAAGCTTTAATAACTACGTTTTCATAACTTACCTAATTTCCTAGAGAAAAACTCATATTATCAATAAACAATGTATCTTGAGTTTCCTGTCCACGTGTTAAGAATCAATATTCAAACATATTTTTCCTGTTAAATAGTTGAGCTGATTTGCCCTTCACCTTCCTCTAGGCTCTCGATTCGCCGCTGTAG
The DNA here is from genome assembly GCA_018831715.1 of Matsumurasca onukii. Taxonomy (NCBI): domain Eukaryota; kingdom Metazoa; phylum Arthropoda; class Insecta; order Hemiptera; family Cicadellidae; genus Matsumurasca; species Matsumurasca onukii. The sequence continues at coordinate 15,062,675 of CM032062.1, read as the reverse complement.
TAACGTAGGAGATGGCACAGACAAGGGGGTGGGCAAACCCTGCTGCCTAGGAGCGGCAGATACCTAAAAACGTCCCTGATAGAAGGACCTTCAAAACCAATTGTTGGGTTCTATTTCTATACCCGCCCATTTCTAAAATTGCCATTTTAAGCACATTTAGTTTACTTGGACCTAGATGGTCCTATTCTTTTGAATGATCAAGGTTGATATTTTCTCCGTTTTCAGATTTGTTGGCGGATGGCATCTACTAGGAGTTGTGATTTATACTCCTGTAGGACTCGCCTTGGCATTACTCAGAGTCTTCATCTCACTTCAAGCTTACCTTTTAGCTCTTTTACTGATGATTCCAGCACTGTCCTTTATAAGAAGGTATACATAATAATATTCAAGTATACTTTATTATGTTTTTAATTTATGTATTAATTTAAATATTGTTAAGTTATGTTTAATTTTGTTGTTCAGTTTGCAAGATGTTTAGACAGTTATTTTGATATCTATATTTATAAAAGGCTTTGTCTTAAATGACTGACAGAATCATCATCGCTGAGCCAAAACTACAAGGTCTAGAAACTTGAAATTTTGTATGAACACTCCTTTAATAATATAGGCACCCACTAAGAAATGATTTTCTTAAATTAAAAAATTAAGGTGGGATTTTGGGGGTTAAATATTGCAAAAAAAACTCCCTCTGCAAGAATATTTTCACTTTGACATTAAAGGCTCTGGGGAGAATTCTTCACTTCGACATTCAGGACACTGGGTAGAAAATAAATGTTGTCAATAATGACACTGTGTGTGTGTAGAGAACATTTCAATTGAATCAGCTATTTTTACTAGCCTAGGTTTCCTATAATAAAAAAAGTAAAGCTGTCTTATTTCCAAAAAAATAAAAAGGTAGGCCTAGGTCTGCTTTTGTGTTGAATAGGTATTATACAAATCACACTTGTACTGTTTAGTTAGTACTGTGTTCGTTCAATCTACAAAATCTATCTATATTTATAAAAGGCTTTGTCCTGGCTGACTGAATGACTCACTCACTCATCATCGCTGAGCCAAAACCTAGAACTTTGAAATTTTGTATGAACATCAAACTAAAACAACTGTTATCTAGGCTTCTGGTATCACACTACGTCGTAAAACTAACACTAACGTTGTCAGACGTTTCGCCCATTTTATGATGTGCCATCCTCAGTGACACAGCTGAGACGCTGAGATTGTAAATGTGACAGTGCCTACTTCATGTAGCCTATAATTATGGTAAATAGTATTGAAGAGTCTAAGTGTTTAAAGCTAAAGAGGCATTGCTACTCATGAGAGATTTTAAATACTCAGCTGCACAGCTACCAACAAAATTAAATCAGCCAGACCTATATGGCGGTAGAAAATCATTTTTGACACTTGCAAGTTTGGCGGGATATATCGTGGCACCGATGTTTTTTTAAACGCTAAAAGTATCGGAAGGAGTCTGTGTGATTTACGTTGGACAATGGCTCTGACTTTAATGTACTGACACAAATCTAATAGTTTAATAATTTAATATACAACACTGCTACGTCTCCTACACTACAAAAACAATTTGCTAGTACCCTACACTGCATTAATGCAAAAGTTTTAAGATATTGAAAATATTTGTAGGTTCTTCTAAGTCCTTACAGGTTTTTAATCTGAAAATTAATTTGACATTATTAAGTAAAATAACCAGTACAGTGAAAAATGCTACTTTATGTGGGATTTCAGGCCACAATGGTTTTATTAAATTAAATAAACATGCGCATGGACTTTTTTATAGGTGTGTTTATACACAGATATGTTTATTAGTTAGTGTTGACATGTTTGAAACCTAAGCAATAAATGAGTAGATGACTAGATGTACAATTTGAAAAATAGATAACCCCAACCTTTTTGTCTTTTAGTTATTTAACCAACAATAGCACAAATTCTGAGGTAGCCTATGTATATCTATATAGATCGTTCAGGTGGATGAAATCTTTTTAAAACAGGTAGAATCTACCAAATTCTTAGGAATTTTTATTGATTAAGGATTAACTTGGAAGGTTCAGGTTAACAAAACATGTAAACGAGTTTCCTCAGGAATTTTCGGTTTACGCACTTTAGCCAAATTCTGCTCTGTTCAAATTCTTCGAATAGCTTACTTTGGACTAATCTTCCCTCATCTGTCTTATGGAATAAGGTTTTGGGGAGGATGTTCAAAAATTCAATTTGAGAGGCTTTTTAGGCTGCAAAAAGAAGCTACAGTATTAGAATAATGTCAAAAGCAAGTTTCAGGGAATCATGTCGAGACATATTTAAAGGAATAGGTTTGTTGACATTTCCCTGTCTCTATATCTTTGAAGTGATTTTGTATAGTAAAACTAATAAAATGTTGGTTCAATCAATTACTCATGTTTATGACTCAAGAGGAAGGAACCACTTTCAAATTTGTCAACATAGAACATCTAAATTTGAACAACTACCCATGCAAGTAGGTATAAAACTCTTCAACCACCTTCCTAAAAATTTAAAAGAAATTGAAAGTACCAAAATGTTCAAATCTTGAATGAAACGGTTGCTGTTAAGCAAAGTTTATTACTCGGTGGATGAGTTCATAGATGATCTTACGAACAACTAATTTCCTTAAATCACATTTTAATTCCTCCCACACCTAAATCCTGGTCTGATGTTAAGTGTGAATGTGGAATGAGTGTGAAATCATGTAAGTGTGAGTGAGTGTGAATGTATGTGAATGATGTGTGAATTTCATTGTATTGTAATTTGTTTTTGTATTTTGCTACGCAATACTTTGTACTTTGTACTGTCTACAGCAAATATATTATTATTATATAGATAGTTTTGAAATACATAACTTAAAATTCTTTTGTTTGATTAGATTTTTATTGAGGGCAGTCAGCTTGGTTTTGGGAGTCTTGGTGATTGAAGAAAATGCAAGTAAAAGAGACAAGAAGGAGCGAGTTCTGGTTGCTAACAACATCAGCATCTTAGACCACTTGCCTGTTCATCTTCTTACATTCTGCTTCTCTGTAAGTACAAAACAACAGTGTGTATTAGGCTTAAAATAGTATCTACTGTCAGATTACAAATAAGTGAACTGGATAGAGTTTACAACTTTTGAATGTGATGAGCTAGAAGCACTAACTACTATGAGCACTAAAGTTATACTATACAGAGGTTAAGTTGAGATTGTGTTCAATTTGTTTCAGTAATCAGTAGTCAAATTTTCACCAAATAAAAGTTGAACCACTATGGAGTATGGAGTCACTGTCTTTCATTTAAAACATTGTTTATGAGAATCGGTTCAGTAGTTTTAGAAAAATCTATTACTAACAAACATAAAATACATAGAAACTAGTAGTATTGAGAATTTCCTTGTTTTCAAGTTGGTTTAATGAAAACATGTAATTTATTGATAAATGTTACAGGTGAGTGACTGGGAAGTGTGGCCGCTAAACATGAAAGTGTTTACTGCTACGGCAGACAAACAAGCGTTTGCTGCTAGCCTGCGCTCCCAGCTGGCCATGTCCAATCTGCCACTGTTGGTACAGCCAGAGTGTACCAATACCAACGGTCGAGTTGGGCTACTCAGGTAACACGCACATCATAGTCACATCAGCAAGAGAGTTACTAATCCAAACGTTTCACTATCGAATTTCCTCTGGTAAATAAGTATTCATGCTGTCAGCATGGTAAGACACAGGCTTGGGACCTTTAAATGAGCACCAATACACTTACATACATATGTATATGTGTATCATCTCCACAGGCCACATTTTTTGACCGATTTTCATCAAATTTAGTACAAATGTTACTTTTTTTTAAATATCTCGGTTAAGTTTGTTAACCAGCAAAATCGGACTACTGGAACCACCCTTTTGGGGACTTTAAAATAATTATGTATTTTACTGTTATACATCAATACACCAACAATTATGAAAATCCATTTAGTCGTTTTAAAATGGCGTCCAACAAAGTTATTTTTTGCTATAACAGCGGAATGAGTTGTCCTAATTCAATGATATTTGAAATGTGTTATCACTTCAAGATGTGTAATAAAACTTGCAGTAAAAGAACACCTAAGCCTGAGGCCGAAGCAAGGCTGTGAGCGGAATGAACAGTTTCATAATACCCATCACACAGGAGGTCGTAATGTGCTCATACAAGGAGGCCAAGCTGGGGCCAAAGCGAAGCTATGACCGTAGCAAACAGCCTTGTAACGCTTGTGGTAATAGAACGACCGAATGCCAAAGCGAGGTTGTGAATGGAGAGAATTATAGTAACAAATTGTAAATATTCACTCATGCCAGTGGCGCTTTAGCTCTTAGCTGCGTCCCGGCCTGGTTTTATTATTAACTCACTTTGGTTTTAAAGACCACAGTGGAAAGGTGTTGTTGAAGAGTATCCTAACTCTGAGTTATTAGGTCCGGTTTTAGATTTGGTGTCCTGGGAGACCAATGCCGAAGTGAGATATTTTGTTCCTTTCACCCCATCCTTGGGAAGAGTGTTGGAATGTTCGAACTTGTTCATGAAAGTGTGGTATGAATTGAGTATATTATTAGAAGATGAGATGCCAACAAATAATCATTCATCTAATATCTTGATACATTTTTTTAAAAAATGTTCCCTTCAAAAAAGATTGTACAGAGATTGAAACTCTTGTGCACGTCTTGGGATTCTGTCAAAACTCTAAGAAACACCACAAAATGTATGAAAAAGTATATAGACTAGCTGAAAGCGGAAGCACCAGAAGAACAGACATGATTTGCATTGAAACTCGAGAAAGGACCCAATTTAGATCTGACGATAAGATTTGAAACTGGTCAAAAGGAACCTTTCAAAATTAATAAAGAAAAAATCAACATATTTTTTAAGAGCACATCCAAGTTATATTGCTAGGGTTATATGTGACTTTTCATGGTCGGCTTTACTGATTTGGAGCTATTAACCATCACAGTTAGCATGATGTAAACACTAGATAGCAGTAGCTTAGTTCTCGTTTATATTTTAAAGTAATTTTCTTTTACAGGTTTGGAAGTTGGTGTGCAAATATTTCATCTAGTGTACAACCTGTAGTTTTAAGAATTTGGAGGCCTCTGAAAATCGCACCTTCCACTTTAGAAGCTTCCTTTTCTACAGATCTGTTTTGGTTCCTCTTTTCTCCCATTACTGTGTTTAAAGTGAGGTAAGAAAACATATAAGTTAAGAAGATCGATATGTCTGTATAAACCAGTTGTCTTTCTAAGTTCAAACTTTACTTAACTTGTATTTCATACTATTCATCTTTGAGGTCTTTAAAGAAGCTCCGCTAACACCCTGTCAATTAACATGGTTGTTGCTATTTTGTGAATGCATGGTTGTGGCTTGCAAGTACAATTGTATGTATGAAGACAAATTAAACCTTGTAAAGTATCGTTATAACCAGATATAGGGTAAAAAATGAAACAGTTTTGCACAGTTCCTGTTTTCTCTTCATTATAACTGTTACAGGCATAGTAAGAGATATATGTTAGAGGACTAGATGTCCCTAGATTTAGTTATTAGTTTCTTCCTCCATAGATTAAGGTGCAGATGCAGTTGCTAATTTCAAACAAAAATATTGTTAACAATGTTTTATCATACTTCCTATAATAATACAAGCAGTTTCTAAGTTGTTGTCTAATTATATCTTGTAAAATGAGTAATTTGTTGTAGGTATTTGCCTGTGATTACAAGATTAGAGAATGAGACTGAAGAAGAAATGGCGGACAGAATAGCTCAAAATATAGCAAATGATCTGGGAGTATCCAGTACAAAATTCACTTTGAAAGACAAGGTATATTTGTGTATTGCCCATTAGGACCTTAAAAATGATAAATGTTGTATAAATTTAACATATAATGGTTTTAATATGCTATCAAAGAGTTTTTATTAGATCAAAACTGTGTTAAAATTAGTGATGGGTCGAATTCAAATCTCAAATCCTGAATCTACCGAATTTCGGGTAAAAATTTGAATTTGAGATTCGGTTGGTTCATGTAAAATTTTGAATTTGCACTTGCAGGGTGGCTGGGGAATTCCGGGAATTATGCAGGAATAATAAGTACCGGAAATATGCGTGAATTCTGGGTGTAACCGGAAAAATCGCCCTTATATCTTGTCGCGGGCAAAATTACGTCTTCGCAGCGTACCACCTGTATAAAACGACCGTCAAAACGTATTGCGGGCCACCCTGATTTGCCAACATTGATACCAAATCATTTAAATTTTGTTTCTGAGTACTGAGTAGCATGTATAACTATTTGAATTATCGTGATCTGCAATAGTCGATTGTATTTTCAAATAAACTGCTAGTTTGTATCTGGATCTAATATCAATGAAGTATGATGAAATTATCATACTAATTAGTAATTTCTGATTTCTAAAATGCAAATGCTAATTTCTGTCCCTTCTCCATAGTAGTTGAATAAATAAGCTTTGTACTTACATCAAACTGTTATGTAACTAGTTTTATATTGTGTAGCGAGATTATGAGAAACGTTACATCACGGAACGTCTGAGGATCGCTAATGCCAGAACACACTCTTCCAACGAGTTGCTGTCCATGGCCAACTACGAGATGCGTTCGATGGTCAGTCACGAGATGCAGCGAATGGCTCAGCAAGTGAGCGAGGTCTTGCCGTATGTTCCCCAAGAGGCAATCATTCGCGACCTTAGTAAGTTTCTTGGCAAAGTCAACAAAAATATGTTCATGATAGTTACAATGAACATTTGAATAGTGACTTATATGTTTAAAATTTTATCTTAGTTTCAAGGAAGTTTGTTGGTAATTTGTTTCTGAATGTAAAAAAAGTAGAAACAAGTGACTAGGCTTTTGAAAAAACTCAGAGTTTTGGCTGATTTGCAATATTTATAGCTGGTTTTACTATGGCAAGAAAAAGGGAGCAGAAAGTAACTTGAGTGATGGAAACTCGAAACGGTAGGTTTTGAGTTTGACTAGTTATCCCTGGTCTTCTGTTTTACACTATGAGTCACACTGTTTTTGTAGTACAAAATGTCTTTCCCTATCTGTTTTGATGTAGAAAGGTTTTGATTTAAAGTTTGTCCTTGCTGATGGTATAACTGAGGTTGAAATACTAAGTGTTTAAAAGTGATTAAAGCAGTACTAGTGTACTAAGTGATTAAAAAGCAGTTACTGCTAAGCTACCTCTAAAAGACCTAGCAGGGCGCTCTCCAGTTGCTCCTTAAGATTAAAACACACTGATATCAGATTCTAATCAGTGTTCTCAGTTCTTACTTCAAGAAAAGAACACAATGTTTCAGGATCTGAAATCTGCTCTTGTCTTTAAATGAAAAGTAAACTAAAACATTTGAAAAAATGAGCAAGACCAAAGTTATTAGCATGAGCTAAACATCATCGTGTTCTACTCGTTCACTATAAAACAATAGAAAAGGTCTGCAATAAGATTTCAACCTTCAAATGGTTCTTTAGTAGATTGCTTGTGCCTAAATACTATCTCTCATATACACAATACAATTAATATTGTCATTGGGTGATTTGTTCACATCTTTCATATTCAATTTTCAATAAATAATCGTATTTATCAATTATTAAAAACATATTTTAATCATGTATACTGTACTTGAACATCACATATTGTTTCAGACTATGCAAGTATGATTATTTTTTGAAACCTTGTATGACCAGGCAAATCAATCTGTATGTTAAGAATGACTTGCAATGATGTTGGATTTGTGTTGCAGTTAGAACGAGGAGTGTAGATGTGACGATATCAAACATTCTGGAGGGAACAGTTCGTTTTACACCACTACCCCCAGATCCACGACCACCACAGACTTCTTCCTACCCTGTGAGTTCTTTGTCTTAGAACCACGGTTAGCAGCCTATTTGTAAAACTATAGTGAAATAAATATAAATCTCTTTGATACTAATGGGTCCGGTTTCTAAAAAAGGAGAACTCCGATTTTCTGATTTAAAGTTTTTTATATACAAGTATCTTAGTGCATAATCATTATAATGGCTGTCAAGGTTGATTAAAAATCATGAGATCATCTCAAGTTTTTTTTGATACCTTTTAAATAAAGTTCTATAAAATGAGCAACCATTTCGCCATTTGCCCTACTAATCACGGATAAAATACTAGTTTCTTCTGTTCGTCAAAAATGGTGATTGATGGAACAACATATCACAGTGACCGGTTAATTTCCATGGTTAATGCCAGTTCCAACAATCCAATCTCCATTCAAGAGCGTTTCGCACATGTCACGATTCACTAACATCATTCATACATATCGTTTGATTCTAACAGTTTTTCATCAGACACCAGAGCTCGCACCTAACAATGTTTTCATCCACACATGAGGTTGAAGGTCGCCCCTGCATTGCATCACCTTTAGCTGCCTTTTATGCCATCTTTAAACGTTTGATCCACTTGAAAATGGACATTTTCTTCAAGGCATTATCTCCAGAACAGCCTCAACATATATGTAATTTCTTGAGAACCTTTCCGAAGTTTCACTAAAAACTTGATGTTGATTTTTGCTTTGTGATTTCAATCTCCATTTTTTGACGGACAGCAAAACAAATAAAATATAAACTAACACTGGCAGCTTGATAGGCACTGCTCAACTTTCAAACGAGTACTGAACGCTTCCTTAGATGTCTAGTATTCACGCGATATAGTGGGCAGAGCTTTACATGGCCTCAAGGCCGCCATATTGAACCGGTTTTCGAACTTATTGGACAGACCTCGTATCAATCGACAACGCCACTTCTGGTAGCAGTGCAAATAGTGTTTAGTGTATGTTTCTTAAGTTTTTACATTTAATTGAATTTAGATGATTTTTTATTCTCAAAAACTTTAACTGGTACTATTCAGAAATGAAATACAAAATAATTGCCAAGCCTATTGTCTATGTAAAAGTTAAAGTGATTAGATGTAGAAAACTTTTAATGTTAGATATTTCGAGTGTATTACTTTAAAACTTATTTGGACCGTTTAACCCCTTAAACTTTTACAAGAGCTTGAGTGTAGTCTTCCAGTGAAATTGAGTGAGTGGAAACCAGTATTGTTTTGTTGTTAAGGAATGTGTTATATGCAAACTGTATAATTTACTCCTTTCATCTGGCTAAATGCTGGCGAGCAAAAAAACTTGTTAGATTACCAGTAAAAAAAAGTATTTTGGATATTTTGAATACTGTCATACATACAGACATATACACATAGATGCATACATATGCTGTTCCTTACGAGCTGTGCTACCCAAGTTTGGTGCTTTGTTACTAATCTATTTCGTGTCCTGTGTTATATTTCTTGGCACTAAGTTGATGTTGTGTTGACAGTCCTCCAGCAGCAGTTCTGGCGAGGCTGCAAGGTCTGCTCAGGACAGGATGATGAGTTTTGTCGAGAGGAAAGCACGACTTATTGAAGAGGCAAGGAAGCGATATATGGAGAAACATGGCCTTGTCGATCAACACTAAACACTCAACGGTCAAGTGTCTTACTCTTAAGAGTAAGTATTGTCGTTTTATCTTTTCTTTATTTTGAACTGTTATTAGATGAGTAAATGAAAGAGGGTCGTTAAGTTATTCGTTGAACTGTGTGTGCGTGTTGGCGGGGGTGGTGCTTAAAATTGTCAGAACCAATAAATGGCCGTTCATATCAGTTTTGAGATTGATACAATGAGTATTACATGCTTTGTGTTATTCTTTATAAAATGTCAGTACAAAAGAGAGGGGATCAGGAAATTATGTCTAACCCATCGCGGTATCCGAACCTTGGTGTCCCGCACAGCTCTACTTTTGTTAAGAACTGACTGTGATCTATCTATATTTAGCACTCATTTACTGCCTAAGTCTTGGATTTAGGTAAACTCTAATATGATACAATTGTTTTTAATTTTTAAAATTTTCTAGGTATATGGAAAAAAAGGACTGAACGAACTGCACTCGGAAACATCAATTGATTTAGTAGAGTAAGAACAGAGTTTTTATAATCATTACTTTCTTTGATAGAAACTAGAAAGTATTTTAAGTAATTAGCTAACTAGCAGGATTTTCTGTTTAAAAATTGTCCGTCAAAACACCCTTCTGTTCACCAAATATTTAAATATTAACTGCCAACATAAAATGTTACCTTGGAACAGGTACAGTACCCTAAGAGAATTTAACTATTAGCTTTTTGCTATAAGGAACCCTGTTTGGTTTCATTTGCCTTAAATTAAAGTGTGTCAAAAACTAAACATTTTCAAGGGAACTAATAACATACCGTACCTAAATATCATGTTCAAAAAGTATGTAACCAATTTACATACATATGTTTTACCACAAAGCAACTACTGTAAACTCATATTGTAATAATTATAGTGTCCTAAATTGGTGTTTATATCAGAAGATTGTTATTTATTCATATTTTTGGCTTATTCATAGTATTGTGTTGTTGGCTTATTATTCTTTGTGTTGTTGAATAAGTGTTGAAATTCCGTTTATTCTGAGGTGCCACAAAGGGGTTTGTGTTTAAGAGAGTTAGGGTCTCCTTTTTTAGGGGTGGGTGACATAAAGTACAATAGTACATCAAAACAAACTTCAAGACCCTATAAAAAATTCCCCAAAGGGTATTTCAAAATATTTCCTTTTTAAAAGTTGAGTTGGGGGGTATATTTAAACTCAACTTGTATAAGTTTTAAATTTTGTAATTCTGTATTTAAAAAAAGAAACTGTTATTTGATTTTTTAAATAAAGGCCACAATTTATTGAACTGTATTCCTGATAGGTCAAATTTAGTGGGCCCAACCTGAAGATTGTTAGCATTCCGTTTTTTATCTTATAGTTTTTTATCTAGAACTCAAAATCATTAAGAGTGCTTTTTGAGTTTTCTAACTCTTACTACTTTACAAGTTTCAAATTCTACTTAAGTTGTGTTATGATACTGAACTGTATTAGGACGTGGTTGGCTTTATTTAGTTGACACCATCGTCATGCGCTCATGTGTCTTGAAACCAAGCTATTATTTAGCTTACATAAAAGTGGAGGTTAGCAAGTCCCTAAAAATATTAATTCACAAAACAAAATCATCAAAATTATTAGGTGAGGATTCTCTTAAAATGATAATACCTTATACCTTACCTTATACCTTTCTTCTTCACCGAGATCCTTTCGGGATAGGTTGTGTCGTAAAAAAATAAAACTATACTATATACTCTTTGTTAAAAAGATTGTCAATATTAAAATTTAAAATTTTTGGAGCTTGGCGGCAGATGAATTCATGGGCCAACAAAGTCATACTGGATAAATAGACACTGCTAGGGGTTGCGAGTACTCGATTATCGAGTTCGAGTTCCAGTATTTACCGATACTCGAACAGGAGTCAGGACATCGTTGTCAACGGTATTGAAGTCCAGGCGCTAGCGGTAGTCAAGAGATCGTCTTGAACGGTATCAAAGTTGTGATTTCAATGCCGGAGTCAAACAATCGCCGCAAAGCAAAAAAAAACGATAACCAAAAAAGGTTATGCCTTTGGAAACAAGGACTGCCCTGGGAATAAATTTCCAGAAAATATAGCAGAATGCTATAAAGTTAGTCAATTTTGTGGATCTAATTTTTAATGTTTCACTTTTGTTTTGTTTAGATCCATACGGTTTGTTTAAAGTTTAAACTTAAAAATTAAAAATTATTTCTTTCCAATTGTTTTGTGTATATTTTATGTGATGTTTAGTTCTTATTCAATAAAATTTAACTGAATAGTAAAATTTGTCAAGAAAATTCTAAAATGAGCTTTTTTGGGATATGATAATATTCCACTGGACTCAAACTCAAGCTTTTGTTAACAAACTCGACTCAACTCGAACTAAATAATGTGACTCGCACACTCCTAGCCACTGCTTCTCTCTTAACATTTCTCTTTGGCTGCATATAATAATCAAAAAAACAAACCATTCTCCCATTCCTCTTTTCCTTTTATTTTATCAACACCATTATTTATGTTGGCTCTGCTTACTTTCAGTTTCAAACTCTCGGTAACCAGACAAAATGTTGAAAGCAAAGGTCTGATCGTAGTGAAACTCTGTTGTTTAACTTTGACAAGAGTCTTGTAGGATATAAGCTGCCAGCTAGCTGATCATACGTCTTTGTTTACTAGTTCTCAATTTTAACTGCTTCTAGAACGGAAACCACTTTGTTTCCACTTTTTTTATAAAATCTATTCAGCTGCTTCAAACTTGAGATATTTATTATTTGGTTCATAATTATATCACTTAAGATTTCTATGGCATAATAAAAAACTTCTATGTATCTTTCAGAGTTTTGATACAAGTCCTCATTCTGTAATCTATTATAGCAAATAGGTTTACTACAAATAATCTCCTGGAGCAATTAAGTTTTTCTGCTAGTTTCAGAGTAATCTCATTAAGTAAGCTAAATATAAGTTATGTTAGACGGCTTTTTAGTTTTTACTTTAATAAGAGGTATGAACTTTAAAATGTTTATTACATTGAAAGGTTAGTTGAGTGCTGTAACTACTAACCAGCCTAAACCTATCCTGTGATTGTACATAAGGTCACTCTTTCTGCAGCTTTCAAGGGGTCTGATTGCTGCGGAAATCCCTCCCAAGATAATGGGTGCAAGCGGCTTTGGCTGAATAGTTTTGAAAATAAGATGCAACATGTTATGGGGTCATAGACAAATATTTCTATGTTGAGAAATAATGTGTAATAAAACTTAAAAGAGTAGTAACTGAACTTAAATTAATTTATAAATGGATATATATTATTTTGGCCTATGATTAGTTATAAATAATTCTACTCAATTACAAAGGAGACACCTTAGTACAAATAAAAAGTAAATCGAGTAGTAAGATCAGTGTGTATGAGCTCTAGGTGCCTCACTACAACGCTGGTTGCTCAGACAAGTAGCAACTTGACAGCACAGTGTAGAAAAGCACAGTCAACCCTAATAGTCATGAAACCTGTGTAATTTTTCCATCCAGTTCCCACTTGTTTTCACTTACAAAATAAAATATATATTTTTGAAACAATAGAATGATAACAACCTTAAGGAAAGTGAAGAAAAGTTATTTGATGAAAAGCAAAAATGAATCTATTATTATTCCAGTACTCTTATTGGACGGTAATGTTAACGATGGAATGTTAAGATGGGACTAGAGCTGTTATATTTTATAGTACACTAGAGGCCTGCTTATCTGAACCCTAATAATCAAATATGTGGTTAATGCAAACAAATCGTACAAACAAAATAAAGTCTTAGTTTGGTTTTTGTAAATTTTGAGGACTCACAAATAAAAACATTAAATAATTAATTGTGGAAAGACATAAAAAGGTATATTACATTGATCTGAAGTCGAACATTATTGCCATTAGTCAGCATTACAACAGCTAAGAGACCATAATGGGGAGAAGACTGATAGTGTGAGGCAAGGTGGTTGGCGAGTGACTAGATTGCAGGGCTGACGCAAAGAAGCCCTATGTGTTACAACCACCTTACATTCATAATAAGATATTTGTTCTTCTCTATATGTCTTTCAGATAATGTACATTAATTAAAAAATTTCCTTGGGGCACAATTCCCAATTTATTTGAAATAGCAGGACTCCAGCGTAGGTAGTTAAGTAAAATATTTTAATGTTTCTTACAATGTTACCAAACCAACTATGGCCCTCAGCAAAGATTTTTTTAGCTTAAGTTACGCCACTGGTTTAGGTCACATTGCTTTGTAATTTTCTTAGGGTTTAGATTGAGTTTAAGTGTTTCTCTTAATTTTGAAATCATGTTCATATTCAATACACAACAAGTGTATCTTGCAACCTCCTCTTAATTCTGATTCACACCTAAATGGTCTAGGTAAACTTGAAAATTACATACTATTATGGGTTTAAAAGTAGTCGTTAAAAAAAGGTTTTAATGCTGTAAATGTCAGCATTGCTTGCATTGATCAAGCTCTAAATTCACATATGTTTGCAATTTTGTTAATTGTACATACATATATACAACAAAAACTACTATGTACAGTGTGTATCTTTAAAATAATAACTTTCAATTTTTTGACTAGATTTCTCAGATTCTATTTACAATCAGCTGTTTCAAACCTGTTGTATGTTTAGCCTACTCTAGAATTATAGAAGTTAAGGTTTTGTTTTTGTTAATTGTAATTTAAACTGCTCAAAAAACTCTTTTAAACTGCCCACATGTTTTGAGTGACCCTTCTTAAGACCATAACATCTAGAGAGTACGAAATCTGTACATACTTTGGACAGTAAATTGTTAACTTTAAGTAATTATTACTACTTAATTAAATTAAAGCAGCTAGATAGGTTTCAATGAAACAAGTATAATTGTATAGTTAATATTTTAAACAAGATTTTAAGCAACCAATTCTGCTTTTTAGTAGAAGACACAATGTATTATAAATCAGATATGTCCATCACTGTAAATAATTATAATTTATAATAAAAGACTGTACTCTTTTAATTTTGAGTATTGTTTGCATCCCTTAATTCCAATGCTTTTAAGGTTAGGTCACTTAGGTGTAAATGGTACAAGTCTCTAGTATGGGAAGAGGTGAATCAGTTGATGCAAGAAGGAATAATTTCTGATGTAAATAGTATTTTGTTGTTCTTAGGTCTACTTCTTGATTGGCCAAAATACACTTATGGATAAAATTATGGCACCAAATGATTTTCTTTTTTTCTTATCAACCCTTTTTGTTTGAAGTTGGAATTTTCTTAAGCAAAGTGCGCGTAAATATTAAAACTAACTAAATTATTACAAAAAACTTAAAATTATAGAGGGTGTTAAACGAAAAAGGGGCGATGAAATGAAAGAAACACGTTTGGTTCCATAATGTTGTCCATGAGTGTATCTTGATCAAATAAATGTATAGACAGTAACTGCATTGTAAATGCTAAAATGTCATCTAGTTCAGAGGTTTAGAAAGGTAGTTATATATTTGATCAGTTAGGAATTGAAACAAATCTTTACTTTGTGACAACTGACAACGTTTGATAAAATTTAGAATAGAATAGATTTTATTTAATACATAACTTTGAGTAATGTAATAATATTATTGAACAGTGTCTTATGCTTAAATTTAAACCTTACAACTACTAATTTTACATATTAAATTTAAAGACCACAGAAACTATTGTCTATTGTCAAATAGTTGTTGAGTTGTTTTTATTGTTACGCATTCCTCGAATTCTTCAATTGTGTAGAAAGGGTCTTCTATTAGCCAATCTGCTACTCTCTGTGTGAAAGGATCTCCATTTTGTATACAGGTTTATTACAGTTAAAACTTTCAACTCTTTTAACGCGTCCCTGCAGGATGGTGTTAGGAAGTCTTTGTTGGAGATTTCCTAAAATCCTGATGGCTTGTTTCTGATGGATCAGAAGACGCTCCATATTTCCCAGGCTAGTACCTCCCAAATAACGACTCCATACCGCAAGTTTGACTCATACAAAGCGTGGTAGGCAGTACGGAATGTTGCTAAATCACATATGCATTTTATTCACAATAGCTTCAAGTATGTATATTGAGGTAATTGTCAACAATTGATGGTTTTGAATACTTGCCTGCAACTTTCACGGAGATGCAAACATTTTATTACTGATACAAAGCTCATTCTAGGAGAATGAGAACTCGCTGCAGATTGGTTTTAGACAAACCCATACAGTAGTTCTAAAAAGCTATGTAATTTGGTTTCAAAATACTTATAGTGTACATTAAACCTTTCTTAAGAAGAAAAATAGAGGGGTTAAAAATCATTAGTGATGAAAAGATTTTGTATTAAAAATCCCTTCTGACTGATTGATTTTGCTGAATGATGACTTGATTACAAAAATGGATGTTGATGAAATCTCTGTTTCTTAAGAAAATGGACCCATCTTTTACATGGTCTCTATGACTGGATAATCGTTTGTATGTACTAAAACCATAAAATGAAAAGGTGAACTGACAGGCAAACGGTATAATTTACCGAACAACACGATTATTGAATGTGTTAAATATTTAGGTAAATATAAATTTAAATTTGTAGATCCTGTAGCTAGTACGAATACTAGTCAGCTAGTCAGTCCTAACTTTAATTTGGTAGTAGGTCATTAACCATGAAGTAATCATAACTCTTTTTAGAAAAGTTTGTAGAGAGATCTGTGTTTATTATTGTATTCAATGTCAGGATGTTGAAATATATAGTAAGACCTAAACAACATCATCTCTAGAATAGACATTTGAATTTGCCAAGTAATATAGGTAAAAGAAACTTTGTTTTGTTTCATAAAAATATACTTTATTATTGAACGAACATTGGTGAGATATCAGAGACTTTATTTTGTCATTTGATTGAAGTCGACTGATAATTTACATCTCTATTAAATTTTTGAGTAGGCCTATAGCTAACTGCATATATAGAGATTTTAAAAACAAAACATTACAGTATTCATAAATATTACTATTGTTTTTAACAAAACATCAAAAGTTTCCATTATTTTATGTATTTGAAGACTTGTTTCATATGCTTGAGAGAGTGAATGTTCGGGATGAAATTAACTTTAAAACAAGTTTGTAATCTTGAACTGATTCTCATGTCAAGTAGCAGGTCTTGTGTTATCAACATGATCAGCTGGGTACCCCACAGCACAGTGTGAACGCCTTGTTGTGCCTTGGTGCACGCAGTTGTAGCCATTGTTCTTGGTTTGGGACGTACATCACGGCAGGCATCATTTCTGGACTCCCGTCTTCATTGTCACTATCTGAAACGTTTGACAATTAATAAACATGTTACCTTAAAGTAATATGATTACTATGTATTAATCATTTCAATATTTCATACATTTGGAAATACTGTGTAAATTTTTGACTTTTTGTTAATAATTTTAATTTGTGTAACTTTTGCTTTACCTGAAGTGGCAGCATGACTGTGGAAAGCGCTAGTGGTGAATAAATCACTGTTAATGGCCTCTTTGTATTTTCTTAAAAATATAATTTTACCATTGCTAATAATTTCCTCTTCAAGAATTCATGTGGAAATAGAATCATACATAGACCTCAATATTGTGTTTGAATGGTTCCAAAACAATGGCTTGAATATAAATTACTCTAAATCTACATATATTGAATTTTCACCCTAGGTACCACACTCAGAATGAGTCAAAATTAAACATATTTATAGAAGATAATGTTATAGAACAATCTACTGAAGGGAAATTTTTAGGAATAACCTTAGACCAAAATTTAAGTTTTGAACAACATATCAACATAATCTGCATTATACTTACTTATATATACTTTAATATACTTAATCAGAAAAAATTCTTCCTTCTGTAGTTCACAAACTCTTACCACTATGTACTATGCACTAATCTTCCCCCATTTAACATATGGAATAACAATATGGGGAAGATCACCATTAGTAAAACATCTATTGATACTTCAGAAGTCAGCTTTAAGAGCTATTTTTAGGAAACCACAACGTTACTCATGTGTCAATTTATTTAAAGAAAACCAAATTTTTACAATTTACTCTTTATACATCTACAAAAGTTTAGTATTCTTCAAAACAAATTTAAAATCCTTTTTAGATCAAAATATACTAAAATACTGAAAAATTGAAGACTTGTGATCAATTCAAAATTCAAATCATTGCGGCCTATTTAAAATATTGCCTATATATTTATATATATGATTAAACTGTATAACAACCTTCCAAATTCTATGAAAGAAGAAAACAATATTATTAAGTTCAAAGAAACTAAGAATCAAAATTACAAGCAAGTATATACTACAATTTCAAAGATTTTTTAAAGACAAACATTATGAAATTCAAGATTAGCAGTTGAGACAAAATTCAGAGTGTTTAATTATTTTATATATATATTGTTAATTGTCAATGCAATTTCTTGTTCACGGCAATAAAACATTATTTTTATTATTATTTACACTTATTACCAACAGTTTTGCACGTCTCCAAAGTTCTCATTTTTGTTAAGACTTAAACTGTTTAATGTCAAAGTAAACAAACAATCCATACGAAGGTTTGGTCTTCTGTTCTTGATATGATCAAGAATATTTCTCAAGTAATACTTAGTGAATTTCATAACACATGCCTCTTGAAAGCCATAATTTTGTAATATTTTATAATCCGATAGGAGCTGAGCTATAGCTGTTAAAAGATAATTATAATTAATAAGCAATAATAATATTTGTTACTAATCAAACTCCTAAATTAAATATCATGTAAGAAATAAGTACGTTTAGTTTTTATGTTTCACTCGTTCAGCATAAAAACACGATGTGTAATAGGCTAACTTATTTTATGCTACCAATTTCTTAGAATTTGCTGATCACACTGTTTCTTAACACAAGCGTATTTCAACACTTGTTCAAATAAAATTTACTGATGGTATAGATTATGACTGACCATGTTTTTTCCGAGGTGCAGCTAGCGACATGGGAATGTGTTCTCCGGGACGTCGTAGCAAAAGTCTACCAACCCCTTCACACCTCCGCAGTACCTAAAACCAATTAGAAAATGCCTCAAACACTACAGAGTGTTCATAAAATTGTGTCACAAACTTTGGGGGTAGGTTTCTTGGGTTTCTCAAAATAAAGAGAAAGTGAGGAATGACTTTTTTTTCAAACACTTTGTTTTCATTTTGGTTTTCACTAATAATTTATTACCTCCCACACAACTTATGGAATTTGGCTCAAACTTAATATAAATGTGTACCGAAGTAAGTCCAACCATGGAAAAAATTACAATCATGATGTAACTTACCATTTTAAAGTGGTGGCTATTTTATTTTAAAATAATTTTAGGGCAATTTTGGTGTTACTTGTAAATTAACGAATAAGTGGTGAGGTTTACAATAAAATGTAGAAGATATAGTTTTGTAGCACTTTTTACCTATCTATTGCCACCGAGGCCATAAAAATTGATTATGAAGGAACAAAGCTGTAAGGAAAACTCTTGCTGAAAACCAGAAAATTTTCTCCTTATTACCTTGCGTTTTGCCAAGGGTTTCCAGTGTAAAATTCATGACTCTTAATCAATTTTTATAACCTCAATGTCAATAGATAGGTAACAAAAGTTTTCCACAAAACGTTATCTTGTAAATTTTGTTCTAAACCTTACCGTCTATTCCTAACTAAGGTGTAACACCAAAAATTCCGGAATATTACCATAAAATATTCACCATTTTAAAATGGTAAGTTAGATCATGTGTGTATTTTTCCATAGATGATCTTACTTCTTGTTAACCTAACAAGTTAATTAAGTTTGAATCAGATGCCGTAAGTAGTGTGGGAGATAATAAATAATAAGTAAAAAACAAAATGGCAGATATCTAGTAAATGAAGCGTTAAGAAAAGTTATTCTTGATTTTATTTTGACCCAATAAAACTAACCTTAAAGTTTGCGACACCGCTTTATGAAACATCTTATATGTCAATGGTAAAATTCTAAACCGTTGATGAGAAAATGTTCATAGTTACATGAATTGTTATAGACTCTTACCTCTGTATGCAGTAAATGTTTTCTAAGCTCAGCTGATATCGTGACACGCTCTAACAGCCAGGTGGGAACAGCTCCAAAGTCTGTCAGCAGCTGGAGAGCTCCCCACTCACTGAAACCGTGTATGTTCTCTAGTAATCACTCATCAGTTATGGAAATATTTTTAAACACTAAAGAAACTAGAATGGGTACCATTGTTAAGAACTTTGTCACTGTTTGAATGTGTGACAATTGTTTCAACGGTATTTTGCCGATCAAAGTGTAACCTCACGAAAAGCATAAATATACATGATCATAACACTAGAGGTAAAGATGAAGTGAGAACTCAGCAACACCGAACTCTTGTCTTTGAACATTGGCAATGCAATTTGAGTCAAAATTATCAACAAACTCCCAAAAAATATAAAAACCTCAGATAGTATTCAAAGTTTAAAAAAAATCAAAGATTTTTTTATGGTTAAACAATTTTATTCGGTTGAGGAGTTCTTAACGGGCTGTTGGGAAGAATGATATTTAGGCCAATAGCTTGTTACAGTCAGATACATTAAATTGGCACAGATAGAAGAGTATGTGTAGGAGCCTACAATTAATATAATGTATAAACATATTTCACAATATAAACATGTCTTAAGTTCTGATGTTGTATTAAGTTTTTATTTGATTACTTTTTTTAAATTTGTATTATACCATCCATACTCACTATTCATCCATAATTTTTATTAATGTAATTCATCCCATTATTCATGAACAGCTGTACTCATTTCATTATAATGTCATTTCATATCCATCATAATAAAAATATCAATTCGTCACTTATTTGTTTCAAAATTTTTAGTGAATGTTAACACATGCATTAACATTGTTAAATTTGTTTTATTAAACATGTAAATAAATTGAAATTGTATCAAAACATAACATTGAAGATTTGTTTATGCCAAAAGTGTTGACTTTGTTTGAATACTGCTTTTGCACAAAAGACAAACGTCAAGGTACCTGAACTTGATTTGGTGTGCGTATATGTGGTCCAGCCAAGCTTCGCACATGATGTGCAGCACCATTCCACTGACTTTCTGTTGAACAGCCAGAGGCAAGTTTGTCGAGGCCAGCAGAACAGGACGTAGCACTTCATCTGGAACAGACACCAACTTTGTTCATTTCCTAAATCACTAAATCACAATTTTGAGATGCCGACCACTCTCATGAGGGAGTTTTAAAGGCGAGGGATGGTGTGATGAGTGGTAGTAATGAGTTATGAGGTGTAGTTTTGTTACAACTAAGGCCGACTCTTCCTTAGAATGGGTCATTAATTAGTGTGGAAATACAGACACGGCTAAACGTGACTTCGAACCACAAGGTGATGGTCTGATATGTCTAAACGTTGATGGGGAATCAGACTATCTGAGCCGCTTTAGATCTATATCATCCTCAAAACCTGACCTCCATGAAGCTGGATTACAGGACCACGCCACGAGTCCCAGTCAAAAAAGTCATGATTTCCAATTACATTCTGTTATCTAAATTCCTCTTGTATAATGGGTGATATTTTTATTGAATTAAGCTTGACAACACTCACCGAGATAGTCTTCAACATAGTTGCTGGCAAACTGAGGCATCTCTGGAAGTCGTTGTCTCCAGTAGTCTGGGTCCGGGAACATCATGTGCAGGTTCGCAAGACTCACTGTACGACACACTGCAGCCAGTATGTCGACACACTCTACGGTCATGTTCTAAAGCAATACATCATATCGGTTCAATCCGTTGATAGTTTAGTTTGGAAATAATGCAATGTATCCTGTAGTTAGCCAACAGTGGTGTTTTTCACCCTTTACAAGAAACTTTTGTTATTGTCCCCTAGGTTGGCTTACTTATCCTACAAATTGGACACATGGATTTAAACACATTAAAAATGAACCTCCACCCGTTTGACGACGTAATAAATGTAGGTCGTAGAACAATACTAATACACAAATAATCTTCATAAAATTTAAGCCTCCATGGTTGTATAAATTTTAATATTGTATCAGCAACTTCCTCTTCAATAGGTACATTTCAATCTTTGGTAAAAGTAAAATTTGATCCTACAAATAAATATTTATCCTCGTAAATTACCTGAAGTTTCTCGTGGTTGGCTTTTACTTCAGAAACAAGTTTTGCTCTCATTTTCACGCAGACTTCCACATGTTCACTGTTGTCATCATTCAGTATATCTATTTGGCTGGCAAACTGCAAAAAACATTTTCCTGTTTAAAACTTATTAGCGATTTTCCATAGGAAATAGAGCTATTCATTTACTTTGTTTTACACTTAAAAACAAACATCGTATTAGACAAGTAGCTTCAATACTGGATTGTTTTAACAGTTTTAATTAAATAAACCAATATTGAATTTAATTTTAAGGTCATAAAAGTTAAGTTTAATATTGGTCTGTAATTCAAAAGTTATTTTAATCTCATAGTATTAAGTAATTATTGTTAAAACTGTTGATTTATTACTAGTCATATTCCACCATAATACTGGTGGTATATTGGTCTTTTTATTGCTAAACTTGTCTACCTTTTATTTTTAAACTTCGAATAACTTCAGATCTTAATGATCCAATAAAAGCTATGTTATCTTAGTTAAAATATAACCAAATAGCATTTACCCTTAGTTGAGTAAGAGCTTGAAGACAGCTGTTTATATCGGATTGAGTGACTCGGAAAAACTGTTCCATGTTCCAAGGGTTACTCAGCTGACGAGCCCGACTGATGACCCAAAGCCGCACCTGTAAAATAAGGAGACACAATATGTGTGTGTGATTTCGCTCAGGGGTTCGCAACCCCTGCCAGAAATGCTCATTCGTAGGAGCAATTAGAGGCTCCATATGATTAAGAAGCTTCACCACTTTTTAAGTTTTTATTTTAAAGAATATTGAAGATTTCACTTACAGTGTGGATTGAGTGATCCAGACGATGAAGGATTGGAATCTGCTCGACAATCGGCACCTCCTCCAGATCAGCTGTCGTCCAGTTCTTGCCCTCACAAGAGTTGCTGAGATAGACAAGTTCTGAGAACAGATCTGAAAATAGTTGACCTGTGTATGTACCCTGCAAATAAAGCGAGCAAACTGTTGAACAAATCCATTAAACAAAACCACATATTACAAAATTCCCTACTTCGGTAAAGCTTTACTACAAAGCGTTATGGAAACAACGTTGTATTTGTTGATACAAGATAAAACTCACCTCTGCGACATCGTGGACTATATGGCGACTGTGTTGTGTGCCAGCAGTAACCAGAGCTTGCCTGAAGTTTTGATCCCAAGAAACCGAAGTCACATGACAACAGAGAGAATCCAACAGACTCACTATTGCAGGCTTTAATACTTCCGGCAGTTTTACTGTAACATAACCACACCTTAGTGATCCAACCAGTCTGAACGAATCTAGTTAAGACAAATCTTTGTCTTAGCAAGCCCATTCTATACCGGATCGATTATTAAACCAATCTATGTCTCATTTCTTTGTAGTACCTGGTGAAGATTTATCGAGTTCGTTGACAAGTATTTCTATTTTTAGTGACATTTGAGAAACACTTATCCGCGCAGAGTGCTCAGTGGTTTATTCTCGGAAAAGTGTTTTATTATTTAGGTAGAAACCTTTTAAATGGTGTGTATTGTTTTGTATAACAAGTAACTGTATAACAGTTTCAGATTGCGACAAAGACAGTTCACTTTTCACAGAACTTCGACCTCGCTTATTCTATTCTTTGAAAACTAATTCGCTATTTTATAATAGTGCTATGGTCATTATGGTATTTTTACGGTCGGTCACTCTAGTCAATTTAGTCACCACCATGGTTTGGACAGGATGGCATCGAGACTACGATGGGCGAGCATATTACAAAATAAAGATTCCATGATTGTGACGCAAAAACGTGTTTGCCAACATATTATAATTGAGTGTCACGACCCTCTTCCTAGACCAAACACCGTACAAGCCTGGCTTAGACGAGTGGATGAAAGTGGTAGTGCGCTCAAAACTGAAAACGTGAATGATGCAGACCAAAGACCACGCTTGGGTGTCGTCTGTCCTAAGAACAAGTCGTGACGCGGAATAAGAAAATTCTGTCGAAAAGGTTTTGCGTCACAGTCACGGAATTTTCGTAATATACTCGCCCATGGTAGTCTCGATGCCATCCTGTCCAAACCATGGTGGTGACTAAATTGACTAGAGTGACCGACCGTAAAACAATACCATAATGTTTTCCTTCCCTCACCACAGCCCGAGTAATACGCAAGTCAAACTGCCCAGTCCGTTCTACCGCACCCGGTACTTATGTTTGCTCGCTTCTCCATACATGGCAAGTATGGCTTTTCCACAGTTTGTTGTCACAGCGCCAGTTTGTTGGCGTCCAGCCCCGCATGAGTGCTTGGTCCAAGTGAGCTGAGATAAAATTCAAGTTCTCTAGACTGTAACGTAAATTTAATTTGTTAGTGAATTTGGGCCTAATGTGTCATTGTTTCATTCATTGCTACACTTACTGATGTCGTTATCTGGAAGACTCCGTTCTACAACGCATAACCCATGTATTTTTGATGGAATAAACTATATTCTTATCCTTACCAGTTGATTGAAAGTTTTGTAGCCAGTTACGAAAGTTATGACATATTTGTGTCCCTAGAGTGGTCTGGTGCCCCACCACAGCAAAACATGATCCAGAGATGACCCAACTTCACCCCACAACACCTGCAATCAACAAAAGTGTTTAAAATTATTCACTTGCATCAAACTACTGGTAAAAGTTACAACAAGTGTTAGTGGTTAATTATAAATAGTTTTTTTTATAAATGCAGTAATTAATTATTTTACAGATCAAGCAAACTTCCACAATGTGAAAACCAGGAGAGTGGTTGGCTCGTATAAATGTACAAAATGGGCTTACTGGAATGTATCTGTAAGTTTACTCTACCTGGGAGTAATACTCAAGAACCTTCTCTTTCACTCGTTTGCGCACTTTGAACTCTCCTGAAACAAGTTATGGCTGCAATATAATGAACAAGTTATTACTTATTGTCAAAACTATGAAAACATTTCTACTTAAGAACTAAATTTGTGTTTAAATGTGACAAAAATAAAAAAACGCAGATATAGTCTGTGTTGGAGCACCTGAATGCTTAGATGATTTGACAGCGTGAGGCCCCAGCAGTGTGGGGGCGGTCTGGGAAATGGTGTTGAGTAAAGGTGTGAGTCTCTTATCTTCAGCGTACATCAGTCTGTCCAACACAACCTGACTGTGTGCCTGGGGCTCGGGCTGGGCTTCCAGCGGTTCTTCTATCAGCTGCTCAGTTTCCTCGGGGTCATGAGGGGGAGTCATGTACCGTGTCAGTGTCCTACCAAGCATTGACAAACATTACGCACCGTTCATCCTGCCATGGATTAAAAACCCTTAAACTCTCAAAATACGTATAACAACTATCAAATCTAATAATGTAAATGCCCTTCTATCGAAAACTTTAACAGTCCCAATCTTCTTATGAACTCCAAATAGAAAAGACATCACCTATGACATATTTTACCCCTTAATTCAAAAGTCAATTGTAGTGAACGAATTTTTACATGGTATTCATTTTATGTTCAATTTCAATCTTGTAATGTAAATTGCAGGATTGTGAAATTAAGCAAAACCTGTATATTTCCATGGAGGAGTTGTCCTGGCTGGGTATATCGTCGGAAACTATAGAGGCGGTTTCCTCTTCACTGTTGGCGAGACCTGTGTTTTGGTACAGATCCAGAAGCAAACCGACAAACAGGTGACCACATTCTTCTGCTCTCTGTTGAGCTAAAATCTATCAAAAACATATTCACATTGCATTTTTACAAACAGTATTGTATGTTTAAAAATTACTTCACAAAATCTAATATTTTTTAATTAATCTGAGGCCTTTCAAATACTATGTATTCATCTTCAGAGAGGCACCCAAACTGAAGGAAAAATAATTTAAATTTAAAATAATTGTATAAAACATATGACAAATAGATTTTAGAAAAATAAACTTAAAAATATAAAATAAAATAAAAAGATTGTATTGACATACTATAAAGAGTTAGTTAAAATAACTTAAGGAAAGGACAATTTTGTAATACCTCTCTGAAGATGAATACATAGTATTTGAAAGGCCTCAGATTAATTAAAACACTTTATTAGATTTTGTGAAGTAATTTTAAAATATATATCTAATAAGAAGAGCTTCATCTCTCCATGGAGTATTGTATGTCACTGTTGTTTTTAATTCTCATGATATCATTCCTTAAAATATTCAAATTAAAGTTATAGTTAAAGTTAAGGGTCGTCAAATAACAGGTTACTACGGGTGTTGCCTAAATATGTTACTTATAGTAATGCTCAACCAATGTAGTTTTAGTTTTTTGTTTGAGAAAGTTGCTTCTATTAAACTTATCTCTTTTATTAAACAAAAACTGTGCTTAAATTGCTACGGGTAAAATAAGTAACAGTATCACTACTATTACACCCCAATAGTGCCATCGGGCCAACAACTATGTACAAAAGTAGTTTATAGTCCCTAAAAAAGGTCTATAAATTGCGCGCGTTTGTCCTGCGGCATTCAAAAGTTATTAAACCGTCTCCAAACTTAATTGACACCCTGAAATAAAGAAAGAAATATTTATTCCGTAGCATATAAGATGGTGCATAGGAAAACAAAAAACACATCAACAAATAAACAAACTATTTCTTAATATAACAATAATTCAAAATAGGGTTTTAACATGTTATAATTCTTTTATTACATCAAAACAATTGATATGAAATATAGAAACTCAAAGTTTATTTGTTGGCATCAAAAACTTAGTAGCCCAAAAAACAACGCTAATCTTCACATATTTCTTAATATAACAATACTTTATTAATAAAAACAGTACTCTACATATCTATATACAAATGTTCATGAAAAAATCGTCAAAACAAGTTCTGGGGGTCAGGATGTGTGCTCATTTCACCGAGGACCACCTCGGTCTGGATCTTACCATGCTGAAGGCATGATCATCTCATTTTTCAAAGTAATTTTTTAAAAAATTTATCTGAATAAAACTTCAAAGTCAAAATATCTGTATTATATTATCATCAAGATTAGTAGGCCCTACAGTGTCCCAGTCAACAATTCATTTAGGGCACTTTAGCCAATGAAAGCCCAAAGTCATATTGTGCAACGAGCAAGTAAAATCACCACCTTTCAAAAGTGCTAGTTAATGTAGCCTACCTGGAGTATTTTTGTCGTGGAAAGACGTCGAAAGGGTTGCAGTAAAGAAGGGCAAGTGTTTTTCACAACTGTGACTCCTCTCGGTTTGCAAGCAATGTTCATACTCAGGAGTTGGTTGAAAAACACCACTAACCTAAAACATTCGATTTAAACGTATTTTAAAGTACCTACATTTTGTTTTAATCTCAGAAATCAGCATGGAAACCCTGCTACTACGCTTTGTATATATAGAATTTAAACAGTACTATCAATCAGAAAACTATATTAAGGTAAGTTTCAATGGAAAAAGTCAATTCCAACTTCAGTGAAACGAGGAGGTTTACAAGTTATCGATTATTTTTTTATGTCTGTTCACGATTACCCCGTTTTAAAGTTTGCTTTGATTGGATCTTCTCTTGGTCCCATTTAAAACTCTTATATTTCTATATAAAAAATTTACCCGTGTACTTGTTGCGTGTTTTGCGTTAAAACACTTTCAACTACTCGATGTAGAATTAAATTTGCAACAAGGTAGTAGTCTTAAGTTTTCTAAATCTTGGGTGTTGTTGAGATAAATAGATATTTTCGTCTTTCAGTATTTACAGAGTTCTAGTAAACTTCCAAATTGGAATGGCAATTCATATTTGGATTACACACATATTATACAAAATAATAATAAATATATTCAACCCAATTGTCAGATTTTTTTTAAAATTTTTAGTATTACTAAAACGATTGAAGGTCTCGCAAATTACAAGGCTAATTAAAATTGAATTTTCTAAGTTTCCATAAAATGTTTTAGACTGTTAAAAACGATACATTTTACGAAACGGGTTCCCGACAAGCATTCGATGTGATGGATGTATATGATAGATCCGAGAACATAACTTACTCCAAAAACTCGTTTAAAATTAATCTGAAAATTTCCAAAATGAAGCGTGGAAAACATTTTTTTTTCAACATTAATAAATTATTAATACAAAAATTCAATATCAGAAAATGTCGCCCGACATATTTAAAAACTTTTAGGTTAAGTAGTAGAAAGATTACAAATTCTAAAGGAAAGCAAATTGTACGCCGAAACCTAACTAAACATGTCTTGTGAGTATAAGCAAATGAAGGCCAGCAACAACGAAGCGTTGTGGAGCGAACCACCTGTCCTTTTTGTTTGTTGGAATAAAATCATTATTTCATCGGCAACGCTACCGCAGCAAGCCAATCATTATTTCAGAAAACATTTCTTCAGTAAGACCGATGCTGAAGAAAATTCAAACCAGCGATTGAATTGAGACTCAACCCTAGGGTCCGATACACTGGCTGAAACAGTATACTTTAATTATCGACTTAATTAAATTAAAATATGATTACATTACACCACAAGCGCTTTAACCAAGCGTGATGTTTGTCAAATAGTTATGGAATTGAAGCAGCAATGCAATCTTTAAATACATTATTTTATTAATATAATCAAGATTCTTGGGATGTCTTGGTTTTGACTGTTGCAACCTATATTAAAGTAAGTTTCAATGGAAAAAAGTACATGCCATTCCATTTTCCTTCCAACGTCTTGTTTAAACTGTACATTGTATAATACTCATACAGGTTGTTTTTATAAAACACAACTTAAGTAATTCATTTTTACGAGCGCTACATGGCCATACATTTTATTATTGGTTTGTTTTTACTTCAATATCTATCAGATGGTATGTATTGTTATAGTTGTTTTGATTTCCTAATTTGATGTTATTGTGAAATACACGCAATCATGGTTTTAAGCAAAGATCAATTAAGGACTGTATATCTTATAAACGCCTCTTGACACAAAAACTTATCTTGTTCTTAAGTATTCTTCGACAATAAACGCTCTTTGACCTTTGCTAAGAACCGCGATTGCGTTCATTTCATAATAACATCAAGTTAGGAAATCAAAACTAGACATACTGCAACAATATAATTATACCATCTGATAATATTGAAGTGTACGAGCTAGTTATACAATTTATGAACATATACGAGTATAGCTATCGTTAAGAAAGACTTACTAAATTTGTAAATTGGATTGCGTCAAAGACACACCCAGTATTTACGAGTATACAAATTGTGTAGTATTTTGGAATTTTCTGGTTGGTGTTATCTGTTAGAAGAAAACAACTGTCTTGCTACTAATACTCACTTGATAATGCTCGCCTGGTGTGCAGAGGATTCCATGCACTGCACCAACACACTTGAGACTATCTGCAACAACATCAGTTTTAAGGTTTTAAAGAGACATACGTCATACTTACTCGTCCTCATTTAAAGTATCGAAACAGACGTCATGAAACCCATTCAACTACATTTTGAGGTTTAACTATTCCAGTTGAATTTAAACATAACAACTGGCATAAATCACAATTAAATCACTAAATCACTATTTGAGATGCCGACCACTCTCATGAGGATATTTTAAGGCAAATATGTGGCAAGGGATGAGTGTAATGAGTGGTAGTAATGAGTTATGAGGTGTAGTCTTGTTACAAACTAAGGCCGACTCTTCCTTAGAATGGGTCATTAATCAATAGCCCAATGACCAATGGAAATACTAGGACCAACGGCTTAACGTGACTTCCGAACCACGCAGGTGATGGTCTGATATGTCTAAACGATGGTGGGAGTTGATGCGGGTATCATCAGATGATCTCTGAGACTATCTGAGCCGCTTTAGACCTCTATCATCCTCAAAATCTGACCTCCATGAAGCTGGATTACAGGACCACGCCACGAGTCCCAGTCAATTAATATTGGACAATCGAATTAATTATTTTTAATTAATTATCAATTATTTTTAATACTTCAACTGCATTTCTTTTTTATATAACGACACCAAAAAATGGCTTTGCTGATTAAAAGTGAATTCATGATTGCAATAAAAGTGTTGAATTGCTAGCTAGTGATGATTTAAAATGTTTAAATTGAATGAATATTGAATGAGTAAACAGCTAACCTGGTTTATAAGATAGAGTGTTGCTAACCGATGATGCCATACTCGACTCCCCCACCACTCACAGCGGGAGTTGAGAAGATGGTTTGAAATCTGTGGTGTGTTCGTGGCTTTCCCGTAAAGATGTAAAATGTTGGGAAGTCTCTCTGCGATTGCAGCTAACCCCTGAAATGTGCATATGTTGCATTGACACTATCACATTCATAGTTTTATTTCACTTTCGGTACATTTATTTTTGACATTTTACTGAGCCTGATAAGTTAAGCGAAAGGGGAGCAACTTCTAGATATTTTTGACAAACGTAAATGTCCCTTATTTGTTTGTGGAAGGGAGATACTAAAGATTTTACATGTCACCTAATGATTAAAGTAATATACTTATTTCAAAAGTTATATGGTAGGACTCACTGTGTGTTTGGCCTACCATACTCAATGACGACAAGTCTTTTAAAATCAAATCTTAACATATAAAAATTAATATTGTGTTTGTTAACAATGGCATAAATCGAGATAAGCTTCACAGATTAAATTTATCCTTTTTAAGTTTTCTATTTTTGTATAGAATGTTCTTACGGAAACCAAAACAAAGAAAATCAAACGGAAAATTGGAAAGATAGTTTAATTTTACAGATTCAATCATAATTAGTTTTTAGTCAATCTGTTCTAAAGCAGCTTTAGACACATGTATTGACATTGCTAAAGTGTCACTTTTTATCCCAGTTAAATAAAGTAATGTTTTGATGATGTTTTTCTCCCTAGGGGAAAATGTCCATTTATTGACATTTATTTCTCATTATTATTTGCATCATGATAAAAAGTATCGATCATCACTGGCCCGAAAGTGTCTTTTGACCCTCGGTCATTTACTTGACCTTGTGTCAAAAAGTGTCACTGTAGGACCTAGTGATGAAATATACTATTATTTAATAACAAAGTATAGGGCCTACAACTGATAAATACTAAGTAGCTTTAGTCAACAAATTTGTGTGTGTTTTTTTACAGAACAAAGTCTTTCTGGTCAGCTAGATTAAAAACAATAAATTCAATGGTAGTTCGTTTCATTATGCAAACCACAGATATAACCACAAGTTTTTTAATAGTTGTACTGCGCAAACGATAGTCTGTGGAAAGTGTATAGCTGCTGCTCGCCTCTCAGTTCCTGATGCTTTCACTTATGTTTAAAAAAATACAATTTTCTTTTATTTTCATCTTTTAGTAAAATTACAGTTTAAGTGCTAATCTGATGGATAGTTTTCCAGAACACGTACAAGAATTCTTCAATAGTATCTATACTCAATGCTCGTGCAAGGAAACAGGATGATTAGTAAGAATAGTAATATAATGTTTTGTCAAAGATTATGTTATGGTGAGTATATGGCGCATAGATGCCACATGGCTGAGGCAGGAAAACCAACATAAATGCCGCCGCCCAAGCACAGATAGCGCTGCAAGCTCTGCCATCTCTTGCCGTATTTCTCCCCCTCGGCTCGACAATTGACATGTGCGAGTTTGTCCGATGTCAATGGTACCAAATCGTGCGGTTTTCGTGCACGAACGATCTTGCGCGTGCGTCAGTGGCTCTACTTCCCTCGCAGCGCTATCTGAGCTAGGGCTGCCGCAACTAAGTTGATTTTTCTGCCTCAGCCATGAGGCATATATGCGCCAACTACCTACCATAACATTATCATTGGTTTTGTATTGTAAAATAGGAAATGAAGCCTGTTTTTCTTCCAATCTTAAGGATCGTTTTTCAATTGCCTGCTAACCAGCTGGCAATACCAGCTATTGATGCAATACAGGTATTATTTTCCATTCTTTATTGAATTTATCATGTATACATTATGCTAAGATATAGGCTAGTTAAATACAAACACTAAAGTAAAAAATCAAAACGGTCAAAATAAAGCTTAACAAAATAAATATTAAAATATTCATTATGGCCCCAAGACAGACTAATTCAACAAAATATGCTATTTACCTCCGTCGATATGTCTATAAATTGTCAGTCTGGATGACGCGTTTCGGGTTGACTAACCCATTGTCGAATCCCTCTTCATTTCAGCCGTAGGCTTCGTCATGGTCACATTGAAGACAAACACACACACACGAACATAAATAATTACAATTAAGCAAGAACTGTACGGACGAAACGGTTGACGGAGGTAAATGTCATATTTTGTTAAAATAAATATACAGCTTCACTATTCGTTTGGTGCCGGTTAAATTTTAACCACTGGTTAACCAATTGAGCCTTAAGGCTAAACTCACCTGCCAACTGTCCGGGTCACCTCGCAGCAGAGCGCCCAGTCGTGCTCGTAGCTTTGTACTTAAATTGTGGATCAGTTTGCAATAGTTTGTAAACTCTTCTACAACCTTGTCGCGTGGTGGCCGCCATCTTGCTAAACTCATGCCTCTATCTTATTTTTTATGAAATTCATTTTAATTTATTTTTTGTTTATCTACGTGACTTTCAGTCAATTACTAATTAATTCCTTCCCGTACAATATTTAGGTTATCTAAAATATTTAGGCTTTGACTGTAATTGGCACCTTTGCAACTTCCCTGCTCAGGTGCAGTGCTTTCATGTCAGATATTGTAATCTAATTCCATAGTGAAAATATTGTTATTTTAAGGTGTTTAGTAAAGTTTCTCTAACAACAGCGAGTCTGTAACAAAAAAACATTAATCATATGTGTGTGAACAGGCAATAAATAATGGTGAAATTGAAACACATGGTATAGTATTGCAAAAAACGTCACAGTTTTTCGACACTTTAATCAACACAATAAAACGTTTACTACTACAAATTAGATTTACTCATCAAGGACTTGCACCATCAAAGGGTTTTAACTAGAATACAAACGGTAAAATAGTTTTAATGTTCGTTTTCATTGTTAATTTGTTGGTATTTGTACCAAAGAATATAGCTGTAGCACTTTTGCCTAATATTTGTATACCTGAATACTCGAAGATATCCTTCTGGTAACCTTTAGTCGTCAAAGGGGGTTTTCTATTCCTCTTCAAATGTGAAAAATGATATAGTAGGCTTTCTTAACCAACCAGCTTCTTAATTTTTCCCGAGTATTTCTATTTAACTTCATTTTTCATTTCCAAAGGTTAATTTATTATAGATTTTAAAATCAGAGTAGTAAATTCCTTCTTTTGTCTGTTCGATAAAATTACTCTCTGGATACGGATCCAAGTATTGTAATGTATAATAATGAATTTCATCGTTTCATTGTAAGTTTGGAAACAGTTACTATTCTTCTTTAACAAAAATGAGTCCTCCAATATATGGGTTTGATGCTATAGTGAAAAGATTTTCCATTGTTTAAAGAGGTCAGTTGCAGTGATTGTTTACGGTTATCTGATAAGCCCTGTAGCTTTTAGACCATATAACGATGTAGGCTTAGGCCCGGTGCAGTAGGGGTGGCGTGTACATTACTTATTTCCCAAGGTCCTACCCTAAATGATACGGCGTATCCGCTCCAAGGTCTCTCGTGGAATCACGCCACAGTTCTCGCCAAACACGAGACAGCCTCAGCCTAACCGAGGGTGATTGTCAGCTATTGATTACACTGCGGATATCCTCTCTTCTCACAAACACTTCCGTGCCAGTTCGACTCCAAGGCACTGTGGAAGTGTTACGACTAGTGGTGTCTTCATTTCAGCAACATCACTAGCAAAAGTGAAACAAATTTAAAATTTTATTATGAGGCGCCTTTTGACCAACAAAGCTGTCTTTGTTAAATAACAAAAATTAAAAGCTTTTGATTTTTGAGTTTGTTGTCCTTTGCTGGTCAAAGGACACCTCATATTCGTATAATAATAAATATTGGTTTATTGATTGTAAAATGTGTTTCACTATATTGATCCAGTATTAGTGATTAACTTTCAAGATTACTAGCTCTGTTGATAATATACGTGCATTCATACATTATCACTTGTCAGAGTAGAAAGCGACATGGTTGGGGGGGGGTTTCGAAGTCCATTGCGTAAACCCCACCCGATAAGAACTTCAAAGCTTCAACAAAGTATTTAATTTATTTTAGACGTTTAAAATATTCCTAGCCTCTGAGTATTCAATATACACTCGAAATGTGATGTGAAACTACTAGGTCTACATTGTTTATATGTATTTATGTTTATATGTGTTTATATGCTCCATGTGGAGACAAACTATCAAAAATAATGTTGCTCTTACTACTACATAAATTTCAAATTCGTATGAACCTGGAAAATAAAACTTGAAATACGCTTTCAGTACGCTTTTCTTTGTAGAAGTTTAAATCGTATGCGTACAACAGGTTTTTATGTTTTATAATACAAATTGAGTCGACATATTAAATAAGCTACATACAGAAGGCGAAAGAAGGTACAGACATTGAAGAAGTATCGACGTGTCGGCACTGATCTCTCTCACTTATATAGCAGTTAAAAAAACACTAAATAACTATTGCCTGTATCTACAGTTGACTCGTTTCCCCTCCTCCTCCTTGTCGTGGAAGAAAGAGACACTACAAGTCCATGTCTCTCGCTAATGTTTTCTACGTTTAGGCTGCTACGCTCGCGTGGCAATGAGATATAAATTCTCTGTGTTAAGCAACTTGTCGTTGGTGCCAGAAGGGTTTGTCTCGTGGAAAAGTCAGTTTATACACATAACTTTCATCTACACAACACGACTCCTACTTTATTCCTCGATCTAATGGACCTTGAATCACTGTTTTGCTGTTTTGTTTCAACTTCGTGTTTGAAAGTTTTATCGTGTTATTCACATAAAGGAAAGGTTTTCCTATTGAGTACTGGTACACTGAATGCATGCAACATGGTATGGGACATTTTCTTTATAATACGGAGCTATGAGTAGTCAAATAAATCAAGAAGAGCACAATAACTAATGTCTATTCATTTAGATCTATTCATTTCACATAGAACGAAACAGTTTGCAGTTTTGAGCTTACAAACGCCTCCTGAATCAAATACAAAAACTTTACATATAGATGTTATATTGTATTTGTAGATATGTACATGGATAGGTATATAACTATGAGAATGAGAATATTCACTTCAGAGTGTATATTTGAGTATGGAGAAAAGAATAACTAAGTACCCTTGGTTTAACAATTTGTATTTATTTATTCTTCCGACGGAAAACTCCTTATTTTAAATAATAATTTTTATATAAACAATGAGAAAGCTCTCAAAGAAGTTACAAGGCAATTATGTTGCGACCGGTTTCGAAGTTGACTTCATCTTTAGGTGTACTAATTATACTGTATATAGTTTTAGTTATGTGCATTTTTAGAAATGAATATATAATTATTATTATGTGTGTTCACCGTTCATGTCGCATTTTCGTCCATTAACACAAGGTTTGGAGCTAATGTTTCTTTTATAAATCTCTAGCTTGTTAACAAGCAAACTAGTTCCACCGAAGTGACCTTTTTAAAGAGCTTTTCCTCCAAAAAAATTAGTTTTAAGGCATAAAACCGTGCGTGATACAATTAGGATTAAAGTTAACATAAACACTTAAGTGACACCGTACTTAAAAAGTGTACAAAAATTACACTCATGTGGATTCTGATCTGACTAATTGGATTCTGTTGGTTTTGGTATATATTTTAGGTACGGTGACATAAATATGTATGGTAATTTTAATCTAAATCGGGCCATAAAAGCAGTGTTTATCCCCCTTCCAAAACAAGAAGGTCACTTCCGGTGTAAATTAAATCCTGTGACAGGAATCCATCATGATTCACGGTAGCGCTTGTGGGGTTGAATGTTGCAAAGTTTGTCGATACTCTGGATTGCGGTAGGCCAAGGCTGTGTGAGACGGAGCTAGGTTAGGGCCGCTGTCAGCTGTTTGAATTGTTTCTCTTTGCTATGACAGCTGATCAATGTTGCCTTGACTAAGGACATGTATAAAAATAACAACAATGCATTTCGCGTGTCTGATATATTCGAAACAGTTTATAATACAAAATTAAGTTTGGTTTATGGGTCTCTGCTCTAAATGTATACTGTACTGTATTTATTTTGCATAGTCTCTATGATTAAAATTGTATCAACTTTAAAACTCAATTCATATTAAGTTCTCTAAAAATAAGAAATACATTTTCCGGAAATATACCTTGATCTAGCAGTCATAATTCCACTCAGATCAGCCAACTTAAATTCAACAAAAAGCTTTCACTGTTAACTAAAATTCCTCAACATATTTTGTCGAACGCTGGCAGTGTTGCGTTGGAAAGAGCGGCCGCGAGACCCGCTCAGAGCACCGCTTGTAGCATGGGGGAAAACTGTAAACGATGTTTTAAACTGGTTTGTGTACTTAAGTAAAAAATCCGGTTCACTGGAAGCATAGAGTTAGTCAGGTGCTAGTATAAACTCAGTTCAGCAGTGCTGTATGTAAGCTCTTGAACTTCCGTCAAACAATTACTTAATTATTAGGTGACACTTGATTTTCTCACAAGGACATATAACTCGAATCGTCCTAATGAATATTTTATTTGGCAAAGAGGGTTTACGTTTTTGCTTTTATATGCTGCAGTATTAGTAAGTCTATAATTCTATCGAAACACATTTCCTATTTCAGTACGTTAATCGTCTTAAAACATCGTTTGCAAAATTATCCCGGGTAGAGACCGATAGGGCTTTATCCGGCTGTCTGTTAAACAAAATCTAAATATGTTGAATTTCAGTTTCAAAGGCACAATCAGACTAAGAATTTAACCTCGATCTCTGTAATAAATGTAAGTATGGTTCGAAACATTTCGTAAAACGTGTGCTACTAAATTTAAGTCGGTGCTGAATTTAGTATGGGTATTAAAATGTCTGTAACTTAAAACCTTCGTTGTTGGATTTGCAGATTTATTTGGCTCATAAGATTTGGGATGGTAAAGTGTTTACTGTGCTCTTGATTACTCCTATAAAAGGTTATATTTGACCAGAACTCTGCACTCAAGGCCACAACAGAATGTCGTGTTGGATCAGCTGGTACAGATGCTAACTATTTCATGAGTTAGTTTCATAAGTGAGCTGATAGCGTTGACTGATACTCGTGCATTATGCTGATGACATGCCGACTCTTCAACCAGCACACGACCATGCTTATCAAGCCACGAGCTATAACCATTGTGAAATCTATGCTATAACTTGCAGCATGAAAGTGCTGAATATCGATATCCAACCGAACGAAATGTATAAACAAAACCTTAAACTACAATGCCTAAACATTTCTATTTTTTTCTTTTAAATTCGAAATAGCGGGGTAAGTGCGTTTTGCTAGGAGAATAACACGTTAGATGATAATAAGCATAAGACAATAATAACTCTAGGGGTCACGCAATTTTTT
This sequence comes from Matsumurasca onukii, assembly GCA_018831715.1. Classification (NCBI taxonomy): domain Eukaryota; kingdom Metazoa; phylum Arthropoda; class Insecta; order Hemiptera; family Cicadellidae; genus Matsumurasca; species Matsumurasca onukii. The sequence goes on along the minus strand of CM032062.1, from coordinate 15,025,576 downwards.
TTATTTTGTATGATTGGATTGTTTGTTAAAAACCTACGAGTGTGTTTATTAAATTAAAACAAATATATAGATTGCAGCCTGCAAGCTAACTTTAAGTTGACTTTTACCTTCTATTAATACATAACTAACGGCCAAACCATTTGACCCAGGATGTATTCATGTCAAATTGTCAGAATAAGCTATATTTAAATTTTGTTGAGTTGTATAGTTGCACTTTGAGGTTAAGCTCTTTCAGTTTTCAGCTTTTATGATTTATTGTCTTTTGCTTTCATACCAATACAAGCAATTCTTACGAACTGGTTTATAAATTAATTTGAATTTAACTGCAATATATTTTGAATTCTTACACTCAAATGATGAATATCTTTTCTACAAAGCAAAATGTAACCAAATGATAAAAAATCTAGTTCAAAACCATGCGCCTAATGCACTAGTGAAAACAGTAGCGTAGTTAAGATTTTATAACGGTGGGGTTTCCCATGATCATAAGAGCGAGAACTGCAGGAGGCCAGAAGAAAAAGGGTTAAGTTCCCTCCCGGAAAATTAGCTATAGTTTGATGGAAAATTGTGAGTTTGAATGCTTTTCAGTGGTAATTCTTTGGCTTTAAACCGATATGTTGAATAAGTGCTTTCGTAAGAATTTAAAGTTGTGATAAGGCGTTTTATAGGCACTTTGAAAGAGCCTATAGTATCTCACATTTGGGCTGGATACAATACCAGATCTTTTGGTAATGGTATAACTTGGGCTGAAATAAGTGTTTACAATTAAATGTTATTTGTTTGCGTTACCTATTAATCAAATTGTCGTGAGGTAAGTCAAATCTGGCTTTTCGGTGTTCGGCTACCTTTCAAGAGTTATAATACTCTCGAAACTGTGAATTTTGCGTCCGAAAATCAGTGCTCCTGTAGAAAAGGCAACGTGAGTGTGTGAATGCTTTTGAGTGGGGCAATAGATTTTGTAAATGATAATCATACACCCATAAAATTTGTAAATTTAATACGCTATCAGCACAGGATTACAAAAGTGCCGGGTGAACAAAAGCTTTAAGGACAGACCGCTTACTTTTACCCATTGCAAATCTTTTTCTACTATTATTATTTTTAACTGAATAACTGTAGTGCTCGTGTAACATGTCAAATTTGTAATACCAATACCTAATATTTTGACAAAAAGGTATACATACAGCCATTCAGCGTTTTGATGTTAAAAACAAAAAGCCCTTTGAACGTAATTCTAAATAATTTACAGACAGAACAATAACTGAATTTATATCGAGAGAAGAATTCATAAAGTCGAAAGTATGTATGTGGTAAATATCTCCTTTCACCTAGAGTGAAATTTAACGTTTTGACTGTAGATAGCATACATTTAGAAAAGTTGAGATAATGTGCTGAGTACATATTCAGTTGATACGACACACTGACTTGTAGTGTACACAGAGAACTGAGAATGTAACTGATCAAAGTCAAGCTGTACTGCCGCGCCAAGGTCTGTGATACTGCTCGCGTGACCAGAGCGAATCAAACTACAAGGTGAATCAGCCCGTCAGATTTACTGGGTAACGGTAAATTGGCGAACTGAATCATTTGCCTTGAACTCCGGGCTGAGAGCTCAATATTCTGCGCTACTTTGTTCCTCTGATTCTAGTCACAACCACACAGCTGCTATACGTACAGATTATCATTTTATTGAAATTAGTTCGCTTGTATAGCTGTGTCTATTACAGATAATGATTGAAAGAACTGTCTTTCAGTATAAACTGTTTTAAAAGTAAACGAAACTATTGTGTTAAAGAGTGTTTGACTATTGTGTTTGACAAGTGCATCTTTAATTAGATGATCTAAATAAAATAACTTTCAAATATTTCCATTTTAAGTGACTACTTCAACGTGACGTTGAAAACTCTTTCATAAGGGCAAGCAAGTTCGTATCATTTTCAAAGCTTGGACGGACTACTGAAGCTTTATTCGGTTTTGTTTTTTTCTTTGTTTTACTTATATTTTATATTTCTATTTTGTTTTTACTTTGTTTCATTTCATTTGTATTGTCTTTTACTAATAATGTTATTAATTGTTCTTTTTATATTTTTGTGTGTGTTATAGCTCATGCAAAAGCTTACCTTTGTCAGGGTTAAAAAATTCTTCTTCTATTAATTCTTTATAGCAATGTTCAGTTTTGCAATAATTGTTTATGAAAGTTGAAAACATTTTTATTGCAAAAATGTGGTTTTGAATGGTTTTAGAGAAACAAATTTGTAACGATTCCCATAAAGAACGCTTTTAGAAACGTCATTGGACAAAACGCTAGATCTAGTCGTTTTTAGTATGACGTAGAGTAAGTTTGCAGGATTAAAAAAAGGTTTCAACGATCAATTAAATTGAAGAGTACTTGTATGTTAAAAAGTATCAATAATGTAACAATAAATTTTAATTAAAACTTATACTGTGCTTAAAATATTTCTATGAGGTGCCTTCAGTCAGTAAAGCTAAACATTTCAACAAATATATACATGTGGTTAGTAAAGTTTAGGATGAGTAAAAAATTGAGAATAGATTGATATGTAATAAATATGTGTATTCAGAGTGTTGTGTCATTATGGGATCAAACTTAACCAGGTGGTTTTTCAAGTCATAATAAACAAAAATGTCTTATAACACATATGCCTATCTCGCATAGTTTTCCGTCTGTCTGTCTATGTTTTTCACTAAATCATTTTTACCTCCTAGGTCAATTAAGTTACAAACTTTAAACTTTGCACATTTGTTAGTATTAATAATTCTAATATTAAAAAAAATAAACTTGACTAATTTTCACTTCCGGTTTAAAAATGGCGTCCGTGTTATATTGTCCATGCTTAATATCTCAAAACCTTAAACCTTTATGGTAATACACAAGTCCAACAATACGTGGCAAATGTTTTATAAACATTTTAGACCTAGTTTATTGTGCTGCGATAAGTAACAACGGACTAATTAAAGTTTTCCTGAACATATTCCTCTATTTATATTTGATAAACATATGAACATAAAGTTTTTTGCACAGGAAAACTTTAATTTCTCCATTGTTACTTATCGCAGCACATAAAACTAGGTCTAAAATGTTTATAAAACATTTGCCACATATTGTTGGACTTACCATACATTTTAAGAGTTTTGAGATATTAAGCTTAGAAAATGTAATACGGACGCCATTTTTAAACCCTAGTTTGTAACAAGACTACACCTCGTAACTCATTACTACCACTCATCACACTCATCCTTCACCACATATTTGCCTTAAAATACCCTCATGAGAGTGGTCGGCATCTCAAATAGTGATATAGTGATATTTAATATAATAATCTAACTATCAAATGTCACCTTTCAAGTATCAAATGTCTTAGATTGGCAGCAATGTAACTGTTAGTGATAAGGTTTCAGACAATAAAACTTTACTTGATAGTTTCCAAAAGTTGTGCAGAGCTAACTAACTTGGCTAACAAGTATAAGCCAGCAAATTTTCAATTTTAAAAGGGTTTTCAAGTTGAAAGGGTACCTTCTTTCTTAACTTTTGAAAAGCTGAGCATTTTAAAACTCGCTTCCACACATTGTATTAGGGTATACTAAAGTACTTTTTCAAGTGCTATGGGAATTTTCCCACCGTTCCGAAATGTTTATAGAGTAAGTCCGAAATTTCTTTTAAGTGCCCCTTCAAAAATAGCTTGCGACCCTTAGTTTTAAAGACCCAAAAAATACAAAAGCAGTGTTAACCCGTAACAAGTTTTTGACGCTCCGGTTTTGGTTGGCAGTTTTGGAACCTGTACCACTTTTTAGTTTTTGCATGTGTAAATTACTTGTCATAAAAAAACATTGATACATTTTGTTTTAGGACGAATAAGAGCTTTACAAAAAGGTGCAACTCGACAAGGTACTTGAATAATAAAGAACCCTGGTTTTAATCCAGTATTCGGTTAACGGACAATACTTTTTATGTATCGAACGTTTATTGAGTTGCACCCACTGGTTGCATCTTGCTGTAAAGATCTTGGTCCACTAAAACAAAAAATCGTATATTTTTTATTATCTTGCAAACTAATCCATTGGCAGTCAATTCATCTGTGCTAAAACGTCGTACACGATTTAGGCCACCAATCAAGAACAACAGTCCGTACAAAAGTTTGTTAAGGTATCGGTGGTTTTGTTTTTTAAGGTCTTAAAATCAGATCTCGGCAAGCTTGGGGTTCTCGTAAGAAAATTCGAATTTACCTTACAAACATCCTCTTGTAAAACGGAATATCTTAAAAACCAAACAAGTTTCAGCTCTTTGGTCATGATTAAATTTTATAGTTACAATAAAAATTAATTGTGATATGATTTAAGATCCAAACCGATTCACAAGATACAACATAGTTTGATCCCGTAATTATTTTCACAAGGTGTGTTTTGCTAAACTATTTCTATTAATCTGTTATAATTGTGTATTCCACTAAATTTCCACTTCAGTTGATACTTTCATCCTCATCAATGAATTATTCACCACATATGTTAGGTTCAACTACTAGCAATGAATCAATGATTTGTGTCTACACTGTATTGACAGTAGCCTAGGCCTAGTTGCCATGACCGTGTGTGTACATTACCTGTAGCGTGTTCCCAGAAGCGTGTCACACTCAACTGAAGTCAGGTTCCCCAGGCCGGCACGGCTCACAATGTCTCTCGCGCAAGCGTCAATCGAACCCACAAACACGAACTGTGCTTCCCTTCCTCTTCCGTTACTGCTGTCATATAAACTCTTAAAGTGTTCGGCAAAAATAAGCGCTGGAAGAAACAAAAATCACGGAGTCTTGTTTTGCGACAATAGTTCAATACCTTGGAAGTGATCTTCGCCAGACGGCGGCTCACGAGTTATTAAGGAAACCACGTGGTTTCACTATATGTAAAAAGCTGGGTTTCAGCGGTTTATGTCAATAGAATATCAGAATAATAGCACTACTGGTAACTAAAGGCGCGGCTATACTACACCGTCACGTCACGTCACGGCACGTCCTGTATGCTCCCTGTGTAATCAAATGGAACCGGCTATACTACACCGTCACGTCACGTCACGTCACTGCCGGATTCTAGCGTACGCATTTTGAGGCATGGAATGACGGTGGTGGACGGACGTGACGTGACGTGACGGTGTAGTATAGCCACCCTCACCGTCTAGCAACGTCCAGCGTATCATAGAATTGGTGAAACTCGCCAAAATCGATGCAACTAGGACTTTCCGAGAGGGGTAGGGACCGGTTTCAAGGCACAAGGACGTGTAAAAAGACATTAGTATATTTTTCCTGGTTTATTTCGTTGTAATTACTGTTAATCGTGTGATTTAATAATTGTTTTAATCCATTAGTTCATTTTTCCTAGTCTACTTCGTAGTAATTATTGTAAATCGTGTTCAAACTTATGAATTATTTGTTTTAATCCATTAATTCATTTTTCCTAGTCTATTTTGTTGTATTTTTTATATTGGTGTTCAAAATTGTAATGTTATCAATCTATTAGTTTAATACAATTTCTTATTCTACTTCGGTGTAAGCTTTGATCATACTTTGTGTTATAACTCATTAGTTTGTTTAACCAAGTCTATTTTGTTATTAACTACTAAACAATTTGTCATGTTAAATAAACAGAAATAAAAAAAGAAAATTGTGAGTAATTTTTTTAAATTGCGTTGTTAATAATAAACTTTTAAGACGAAAAATATTGTAATTATTACTATACCTTAAACAAACCGCTAGTTTTTCTTGAGTAGAAATAGGTGTCCGAAAGCGGGCATGTTTTCTTTTATGTGAGGCTCTATCAAATTGTGAAGTTCACAAAATGTTTCGTAGTCCATTCGGAAGTACTCGAAGAACCTTTCTTCAGTACTTGACGGGACGTGACGTGACGTGACGGTGTAGTATAGCCACACCTCTGGAATTGACGGTGGTGGACGGAGGTGGACGGGACGTGACGTGACGTTGTAGTATAGCCGCGCCTTAAGACGCTCTCAAGGAGGTTTGGCTTTGCGCTATGCAGGGGTTTCCAAAATCGTTAAGATACTTTGGTTATAAATGCTAGCAGATATTAAAAAAATGTTTATAAATTAATTAAACTTATTTTTTAAACTTAATTTTCTTGCTCTTTATCCTTTAAACTTCATTGGATGGGTGAATGTAAAATGAGTGACCCTAACCTTCAACTAGAGTAGACAATTTATAATTAGGATCGATCGTTTGTTTGTATAGAAGATAGGGATAACTGATTTCGGTAAACATTGTACGATAATTTTATCTTTGAGATAGGAAGGCTACGCTCAAATTTGAACCATATCGAGGCACCATCTACACAATTCTGCCTAAATGCGTGAATGTTCTGGCTTTGGGTGTATTTGCCGTACCCAAATAATATTTTCAATCAAAGTTTCAAAAATCTTTATAAATCTAAAGTTTTAAAATTAAATTTTGTTGCACTGATAAACAAATGCATACATTAAAAGCTGTGGCAATTTGTGTGATTGTCTTTCTTTGTGTTTATCTTCTGCTACAATGACACTTTTCAAACGTACCTTGAGGTAATTATATGCCAATTTTAGTAGGTACCTCAAGGTAATTATGTGCCACGCTTAGTACGTACCTTAAGGTAATTAAATGACACTTTTAGTACGTATCTTAAAGTAATTATGTGCCAATTTTACCTCAAGGTATTTATGTGCCAATTTTAGTATGTACCTCAATGTAATTATGTGCCAATTTTAGTACGTACCTCAAGGTAATTATGTGCCACTCTTAGTACGTCACTTAAGGTAATTATATGTCACTTTTAGTACGTACATTAAGGTAATTATGTGCCTTTTTAATTACTATCATATTCATATATCATTAAATTCGTCACAAAACCTTATCGTTGTCTTGATTTTGTATGCCTCTTTTAAACGAATTCTCTTCATGGAGGAAACCGAGAGGAAACAAATTCCCTTCAATTCAATCCCTGTCTATTTGTTTTCACATGCTATATATTGCTATGTATTGATATTGTAGATGGTTTCCTTTGTTAGGCATTGATATTATCAAATATCCAGGGCATGAAGTGAGACACGTTAGTGAGTACCAGAGGTGTCAGCCCGTCCAGCCGCTGCTGACCCGGATCTGCTGATGCAGAACAGGCTTTACCCAGACTGACGACACCCATCAGCACGTACCTACGAAGAGAGAGAGAGAGAGAGAGGGAGACATTAGTATTTACAACAAATAAATATAATTGCAGTTCCTCTCCGGCTTCTCTTGAGCACCTGTTTGAGTTGAAGGTTTTCAATGAAAACCTACATACGATTTTATTTTTTGTAAATTAAGATTAAATTTTTTTCAATTAGTTTAACTATCGAGGTTCTTAATATGCATTACAGTCATGGCTCGTATGAGTACAGAAGCCACCTCCCGGAAAATATCGGTAAATCCATCCACAATAAAGGCACTGTTTCAACTCCGCCTACAAATTGATAATGTTCATCCTTCTGAAATTGACAATTCAACGTGTGAGTGCCCTTATACCTCACCTAGGAAAAAACTCAATACCAAGGTGGATCAATATTGATATTATGACAAAGTCTTTTTATGTAGTAAAAATACTGGCTGTGATTAGGCTATAAATACGTAATAATGAAGCAATATGTAAACTATTATCACCGACTCACCGTCAGATTTACTCTCATTGCGCGGAAACGTGATGAGTAAAATTTGATCTAATAACTTGTCAGAGAATATTGTCCGATGTACTCGTATGTAGAGATCAGGCACAACGAGTCACACGCCTGGTGACTCTTTGGCCATTTAAGACAAATATTTGTTAATTTTAGTCGCGGCTTTGTCGTAATTCAGTGTTTAGACTTGCCTTTTCATAACACGCTCGGTGTTATGAGCTTTACAAGCCGTGAGACAGATTTTTATCAACAAATATACGGAACACTTCAAACACCTTTTATCCTCATGCGCCTTCCTTGTTCCACAACAATCAGTTCAGCATATGAGTGTTTTACCTTGGCTCCTGAAGTGGTGTCAACAAGGAGGTCTTCATCACCATGGGGCTTCCGGAGTCCCCACTACAAGTTCCATCCAAGTAATTTCCCAAAGCACAAGTCATGCTCTCAGGCCTGGGCTTGTTCCACCATTGTGCACACCAAGAGTTCCCAGTGATCTTCGCATCGTACTTCTTCAGTGTTTCCACTGATTTATTGGTCCCTGTTCACAATAAAACTACTTGGTTTATAGTATTTGAATACGGCTTTAGGTATACTAGTTACTTGATGTATGTATATTAAGTACGTGTATTGTGTCCAAATACAGTTTCTCACCGTCATCTCCCCAGCCGGAGATAGTGACGTTGCTGTCTTGAAAGTCACTCTGACGGAGCTCGCACTTCCAAGGCAAACAGATCGGCATGAGTACCTCTGTAACAAAATACATTTCGTAACCCAAGTAAAGCTTTCTGATACAGTAAGCTCACTTAAAACGTTTAGTTATTTTATATGCATTTCAAACAAAAAGACAATTTTGACTTTGTGACTATTTAAAGATGTTACCGCATTAAATTAACTGTAACTGCACTGGTAGTATTAGTAATACGCTTAAATAAAGCCAGAAGCAAAACTACTTACGGGAGAAAGTCCCGACAGGCACATCAAGACGAACGAGAGCGATGTCGTTGGTGTAGTCTTGTCTGTTGTGGCCAGGATGGTTGATTATGCTGACAGCTGTTCTTTTCTTAGGAGCGACGTAGCAAGTACTGGTGTTGGTCGGAACATAGATTCCACACTCTGTTAGGTTAGCGGGTTCATCAGATCTTAGAGGTCTGAGATGTCTGCCTAAGAAAATATCCGCCCTGCAAATATTGATAGAACAAAATTAAGCTGCATTGATTATAATCCTACAGAACTCAAGTTTATGACATCCATCTCCATTGATCAAGAAATGTCCCTGCTGTTGGTTCGGTCCAAGCTTTCTGTCTTCAAATTTCTGTAGTAATAAATTAGCTATTTACATTTATACAAATTAAGATCAATTTTGTATTTAGTTATTCTACTCACGATACTTTCTGGACAAATCTATGTTCTAGACTTTTTGGTGTTTTGAAACAATGCGCTGCAGTCAGGACGTAGTTCTCATTGATCAGCGCTCCCCCACACTCTGTGTGAAGCACCTGAGATCCATCTAGAGCTGAAATATGAAAACCAATTTTATAAACACGTGACTATGTACTGATGCCAATTGGCTTTAAAGCTTACATATCATATTCTAAACTGTTGGTAGTTATTAGCAACTAAGGGTTAGGCGGTGTGACCTAAAAACCGTTTATGAGATGGCACATTAGCGGATCCGTGGCGGATTGGTATCGCACGCGACTCCGGTGCTCATCACTCCGGTGGCGCGGGTTCGATCCCCGCAGTCACCACTTCCATTTGTAATGTGACTAATACGGTGACGCTAGGTAAAGGTCGAGGTTGAGTGGTAGAGAGGACTTTTTAGTCTTAACTCCGCCTCGTTAAACAAGACAAACTTTACCTTTACCTTTCACATTTATCAAAAAGCACGATTTCCTTCAAAGTAGTTTCCTATAATATATGTAAAATAATAATCTAACAGCACAAGCTCTTTAAAATTGATTCACAAACTATAACAGCGTTACAGCAAAACATTTTCTAAAACAGGGGTCATGCCACATGACAAACTTGTTTGAGGAATATTTTTCGAACTGATGCATTTATCTACGATTTTAGACATTCTAATTTTGTGACTGAGATATTTCGACTTACTCAATTTGATTTTGAGGAAAGCCATCCAAGGAAACTCATTGAAAAGTGCCTTGGACCCTCCACGGATCCTCGCTTCGACCGAGACTGTAGAGTTGTACTCCCCTGCGAACCTTGAGGGAGTTGTCATCCACATGACGTTGCTCTGTCCGCAATAACCTGCTTCCGGTATCTGGGCGAAGTTCCGGTGCTTCGTCAAGTCTAATACGTATAATATATAGTGTTTATGTTTTGTCTGTTTTTATGTTGGTTGATTTATTTTCATAATCTGTGGATACTATCTCAACCCAGTAAAATTTAAGTTTAAAACGTAGTCCTTTTTACATTATTGATGCTAAGTTTGGTTGAAAGTTTATTAAGGCAAAACGTAATAATATGCGACAATGTAAATATAGCATTGCTCATATAAATATAAATGTATACTTATTGAGTATTGTTACTACATGTACACTTATTAAGTTTGCAGTTTAGATTTTGGTGGGAGTGGTACCAATGGGAAGTGGTACCCCTTCCCATATTTGTTTAAACATTGTACTTATATGTTTTTAACAAAACTTGTTCAACGGCACATTATTAAAAACATCATTTTATACAATCGTGATCTTTACTTACTTGAATTGTACATAATTTTAGTTGATATATTCTTTAAAAGTGTACGAATAAATGCCACTCACCAAGACAATCTGAGCTTACTTTGTAAATTAAAGCAGCTAAAAGCGTTAAAATTATTCTTGAACTCATGACTGAAAGATTACACCACATAGTCTAAAGCGTGTTTCATTCAAAATTGGAATGATTGTTTTGCCAAAAGGTACTTATCAATGGACCTGCACTTAACGGAAGGAACCTACAAAACCATATTACGTTCATGTAATGATTGTTTAACTTATTGTTCTGTTTATCGTTAAAGTAAACTTCTAAGTGCATTCAAAAGTTATTTACGTGTCATTAACTACTGTGCACTTAATACGGTTTTAACTAATCAGTATAGTACGTTAAGGTTAAAGAATATTATTATTTGATACATAACATCAAGATAACGAAAACCTAGCAATGTAACCATCTCGAAGCCAATGAAACACAGAGAGATGACTATTATCAATAAAGAAGAGAGAAGAGGTTACCACAGCAGATTAGGAAGGAAGAAGCTTAGAGCCGCCATCTTGGAACTTGTGACCTGCAGTATTGTCTGCGTTTTCAACAATACATCAGCAGAGGAGTTTGTGTGACTAGAGTCATAGTCATTTATTTGCATCATTTACATCAATTTACATTGATTGTAATTAAATCAAAGTACAATAATTAAATTAAATATTTTGTTGTAAAAAGAACATTAAAAGATAAAAACAAACACACAAGTGTGCAGGGTCTTGACAAAACAACTAAAGTTAAATATTAGTGAAAATGCACATTGTGTAGGCAAGAAAGAAACAAAAAATCAGTTTGGCAAACCCTAAGCTCTTTTTATGTAGACTGTCCCGATGACCAAGCGAGGTACACCGGAACGCTATAAAGCAGTGATTAAGAAGAACATTGAAGATACTTTGTTTGAAGGATTTAAGAGAGGTCTCGTTTTTTCAGATGGTTTGGTAGTTTATTGAAGAGATTTTTGCAAGAGTACCACGGTGTTTTTCGAAAAAAAGTTGTGCGATGACCAGGATATTGCAGAAGAGCAGAGTTTCGAGTAAAATGATAATGTATGTGGTTTCTACCGTAAAAACTTTTCTGGGTGTGAGTTAACAAATAAAAGGAATTTGAAAATATACAGACAAGGGGAGGGGAGTATTTCTAACTGCTTGAAAAGAGCTCTACAGGGTTCCCTGATTGGTGATTTTCTCATGGGTCGTATGATGTTCTTTTGCATTCGAAAGACTTTAAAAGCGTCAGATGAGTTTCCCTAAAAACATTATGTCATACGAGATATGTGACTGATAGTAAGACAAATATACCTCACGTAAGGTTTAGAAACCAACTACATGAGAAAGTGTCATCATAGCATAAAAAGCCCTACTGAGCTTTGGAAGTAATTTGTTTTTGTGGGGTTGCCAAGTTAGACTTGAGTCGATCTCTACACCAAGTTATCTTAAAGAAGGCACAACGTTAAGGTTATCTGGCAGATAAGAAGAATCGTTTTGAGATGACAGGCAGTGATTTAAGTGAAAATTCATTATTTGAGTTTTGTCGGAATTTAGTTTGAGTCCATTAGCTGAAAACAAACTATCAAGGAGGTGAAACCGTTCGATCAGAAGATTTGCAATTGATACTTTGTTTTGATGTGACATTATAACTGATGTATCGTAAGCATATATAACACAGCATGACCTTTGCTGTCGACTCGAGGAAGATCGTTTGAATAGATTAAGCATAAAAGAGGCCCCAAAATCGCCCATATAACTAAGGAAGACGCTGTGGCGACAGCTTATAAGGAAGTCTATGGTATAATGTACACTTTGTAGTGTTAATCAGGCAAAGTCTTCTCTACAACTCTACCCTGAATTGTTACCTTGTGTTAACGAATAATCAATTAAATTAATAATGGTAACTGCAGGGATCGAGCCCACACCACCGGCGAATAAAGTAGGGTTGACATTCATCATGAGGTTCTAGAATTATTACACGAATATTTAAAGTCAAAAGCAAATATTTATTCATTTTAATTGCATCAACTGAAACTTAGACTCGGCTAACAACTGTAAATGTTACATACTTTGATTTAGACTTTAAAACACAAAGTTGCTTTGTCTTGCTTTTATACTTTCAACACAACACAACAATTTTTAAATATTTACCTTTGTGATATACTTTTGTCAAGACTGTTTTTTATGAGACTATCTGAAGATGACAACATTGCTGATCAAAAGGCCTCATAAATTAAAATATCCAATATTTGTTTATGTGTTTACTCTTTTACTGTTTTATTAGTTTACGTTCTCTTTCTAGCTAATTATATATAACGGTGAGTTTATGTGGTAAAATATACTATGTTAACAATGTTTTAAACTATTTAAAGGTAAAACCCAAAACCAATTCAGTTTGCTTGTTCTAGTCAGTCCTTAAATGAAACAACCGCAAAAATAGACAATTCGTCGTTACAAACTTAAATACTTAAGTCTAAACTAAGATAAGACGAAGGCCCCTGTATATGTTAGATAAGTGCACTTGTTTAACCAAACCAGACTTAATGGAGGCTATCTAATGGAGTTATGCTTTCGAGAGTTAAGCTACTGTAAATAAATTATACGGCTGTTACAAAAAGGGGGTTACTATGTACGCCTATTCAAACTATTATGTTAGTTAACAGACATACACAGCGTAGCTCTATCGTTTAAAATTGCGCTAGTAGCCTGATTATCTTCGTAAATTTATCCAAAGAGATATTTCTGATCCCTAAAAATGTGTATGGGAAAATATTAACACAATTTGCAAAAGTTATAATTTATTTATGATTTACTGCAAAAAGAAGTATTAGAATATTTCGAACTATCATGTGAACAATTTCAAGAGATAATTTTGGGACATTTGTATATCTTAGAAGTGATAGTAAAATGTTGGTTCAATAAAAATCACTATGTGCTTAGAGGAAAACCACTTTTTTAGAACTACAAATTTGAACAACTACCCATGAAGTGGTATCTAACTTCTATAAGATTAACAATTTTTAAATCGAATAGGTTGCTGAGCAAAGCTTATTACGGTATGATGTAGATATCTTCAGACAAATAATTTCTTAAATTTCTTCACCTTAAAGCCATCTGATGTAAGGTTTGACACATGTAGTAGTACTGATAATGTTTAATTTCTTATTGTAGTGTTGTTTTTGTCTAGAATAGTATTATATATTTTAAATTAAACTAAAACGAGCTTTAGGATGCCGGCTTGTTTTGAAGTGCATCTAGGCATAAGTAGCTACATAATAAACGAACGGATGCCGGTTGATTTACATATTGTACCTCGATGATTTCATGTCTTAGGGGTTGATATTATCAAGTATCCAGGGCATGAAGTGAGACACATTAGTAAGCACCAGAGGTGTCAGCCCGATCACCTGCTCCTCACCCAGATCTGATATCACACAGACTTTACCCAGGCTGATAACACCCATCAGCACGTTGCTACACAAAGAGAGGGAGACATTAGTACTGGGACCTGAGCGTGAAGCGGAAGGAAAGTTGAAGGATTCCAATCTGAATTTAAAGAACATACTACCTTTTGGGCATTCTCCTTCATGCGAATTTTCAATATATCCTTTTACAACTTCCTGTCATAGCCTTATTCACAAAGATTTAGTACATTTAGTTGTAAGATTGAGACTTCATGACTGATGATCCTTCCCTAAAAGTTCGTTCCAAAAGGCTGCGACTGGTATCCTAAGCACCTGATTAAGAAAAGTACACTTTAAAAGAAGTAGTGCAGGTTGTTGAGCTGCTAGATGTCTCAGGGCAACCTGACGCCTAGTGAATCAATATTCAATACCCTGACCATTACGTTCATAATAATCACCTAATACTTCGCAGAAAATCCAACAACATTCAGCGTGACGTTTTGCACTATTATGCATTTAAAAAGGACCATTCCGAAATTAATTGCGAGCATGCTTGGCTGGTGGGGCTACAAGCTGAACTACTTATCAGTTGAAGGGTCTCAAACCTACGGTACGTAAGAATACATAACAACAGACATTGTCAGCGTCTCAATTGTTCAAAGTTATGAACAGAAACAAAAGAACATTCATCTAACATATATCCTACACTGAACTAGATTAGTTTGTGTCCTCGTCTCGTATCTTTTGTTAGATTTGTTTCGGGTTGGCAACCTCTACGCACCGCATCGAGGCAAAAATCAAGTTTGATACAATACTCGCCAGAACACGATTTCTTAGGGGGCGCCACGAGAAAACAAAGATCACTTTGACTCAATATCTAGTCTGCTGATTAACATACAACGTTTTTAGGTTCACTCGAAAACGCCTTCGTGTGTCTATTAAAGTACTTATGGCATTAGTACAGTTGATTACCCGAACTCCTACCTTGGCTCCTGAAGTGATGTCAACAGAGATGTCTTCATTACCATGGGATTACCGGAGTCCCCACTACAAACACCGTCTAGGTAATAACCCAGAGCACAAGTCATGCTCTCAGGGCTTGGGCGTGTTCCACCTATGTGCACACCACGAGTTCCCAGTGATCTTCGCATCGTACTTCTTCAGTATTTTCACTGATTTGTAGTCAGCTGTTAAAGGTATAAAAAAAACCTCTCTGGGTTGTCACGGTTTGAAAAGTAATATCGAGATAGAAAAAAATTTAAATTTGTTTAAATATTTACCTATTTTAACTATACTATTTAGTTCCTTGACACCCTGTATAGTGAGTACGACTTTACGTCCAAACTTAGTAAACAGTTTCTCACCGTCAACACCCAAGCCGGAAATAATGACATTGCTGTCTTTAAAGTCACTCTGACGAAGCTCACACTTCCAAGGCAAACAGACCGGCATAACCACCCCTGGAATGGAATACATGTTATTTAGTAAACACATTACATGGTAAAAGGTCAAGTTTGTCTTGTTTTACGAGACGAAGTTTGGATTACAAAGACCTCTCTGCCACTCAATCTCGACCTTTTCTGAACTTCACTGAAAAGTCATTAAACAATTTGTTAGTGGTGCCTGCACCCACCTTAATTGCCATACCGGAGTGATGGGCTCTGGAGTCTTAGGCAGTTAAAGGGTACACGCCTCGAGTCAGCTATACTAGTAAAATGGTTGGTTTGTAAGCAGGTCTCAGTCTCGCGAAAACTCCGACAGAAATAAATTACTGGTTATGAGTAAGTACTGTAAAACGCGAGAGAGGAAGAACTAGATGTTTTAATAGAGACTGTAAATCGAACAGTATCGTACTTATGTTTAGGGTAATTATACAGTGCAAAATACATGTACATCAAACCATTACATGAAACATTCTATGTATATTTTTAACAGTTAACCTAACCTAATACAAAGCTGAACCCACAAAAACTATATCGTACTGTTCTAAATACTATATTAGTATACATACAACCTTTTGCTAACAAAAGATCACTCTTCCTAACCATTGAATAGGTAAAGACAATTAAGAGTTCACCAGAATGATTCATTAATAATGTCAACCATTTGATTCCAACAGCAAAGCTTTTCAAAATGCTCGTCTCAACTTCACTTACGGGAGAAAGTCCTGACAGGCACATCAAGACGAACGAGAGCGATGTCGTTGGTGTAGTCTTGTTTGTTGTGGCCAGGATGGATGATAATTGTGACAGCTGTTCTTTTCTTAGGAGCGACGTAGCAAGTACTGGTGTTGGTCGGAAAATAGGTTCCACACTCTGTTATAGTAGAGGGTTCATCAGATCTTAGAGGTTTGAGATGTCTGCCTAAGAAAATATCTGCCCTGCAAAGGTTGTTAAAAACAAAATCAGGATGATTAATGGTTTTGACGTTTTGCAAAGGATACGTTTATATTATTTTATTGGGAGACTGTTTTTTACCTTTGCACACTTAAGAATGAAAAATATTAAAATGTTTAAAATTTCTTTGTTATTTTTAGTGAAACAATTATACAAGAAACCGAATAAAGAGAACAATAACTTTCAGTAATATTATCTGTCTACCCGTTTTACTACGTTTTCCCATACATTTACCTCTGTAATCGCTGTATTAGCCTACAGTCAAATCTATTGAACACTTTCTAACTACCTCACTATGCTTCATGTTAAGTCGAGGTATCTTTGTTTTCGTAATCAACTTGTAATTGATTCTACCATTTACATAAACCACCCAAAAGAAAGCACTTAGCAGAATACATTTTAAAACAACTCAAACCGTTCAATGACAAATTGACAAATTTGTACTAGCCGAATAGCTTCATTTACTGAGTTTTATGAAGTTTTAGGCTATAAATATTTTAATTAGTTCAGCCTCAAAACAATGACTAAACATAATACAATAGGTTACAATAAAATTGCAGATTGCTTTGATAACAAGGAAGCAGTTCTGCAGGCTGTCAGCACAACATTGCGACACTATGTTATTAGAAAGAATGTGTTAGTATTCAAAACTGAAGGTAAAAGAGATTCTTTTATAACTTACATACAATATTAAAATCATGAAAATTCTAACTATCGTTATATGAAATTTTCTTCTAAATACTCCAAGGGGTTGTGTTATAGGGTTGTAATGTTTCCCTCAGAGAAAACTTTGTGATTCAAAATAAATTGTAAGTGGCAATTCAAACCTGATTTTGTGTGATATTTAAATTAGTATAACAAAAAGTTAGTCTAGATAAAAGATTTTCTTTGCGTCATTGAATTTGTGTTGAAATTTCCTTTCTTTTGAGGTGCCGCACAGGAGGGGGGGGGTTGTATTTAACAAATTTGGGGGCCCTATCCCCGGATTTTGGGTACGTGGTGGATGACGAAAAGTACGCCAAACTAAACTTTAGAAACCTATAAAAACATTTTCCAAGGGGGTTTAAAAAATATTTTCTTTTTCTAAAGTCAAGGCAGGGGCATTAAAACTCACCCTGCATAGACTACTAAGATCTTAAGCTCCCAAACGTTCTTTTTTATGAATAAGTACTTTCTAAAGTAGTGCCTATCCAATATCCATATTTAACATTTAATCCCATAAGAAACATTTTGAGATGGGATTTAAAGAGTGTATGGTATGCAATTCTTGTAATTGTATAACTAGTTTTTTAATTATTCTTCTGCACTTGACGCCTAGTATGATAGCAAGGCTATGTAAATTAAAGTGTTTACTTGTTTACCAAGTATATTGTTTAAATTAAGGCTACTATTAGTTATGATACTCACGATACTCTCTACAGGTCTTGCTAGACCTTTTGGTGTTTTGAAACAATGCGCTGCAGTCAAGACGTAGTTCTTTGTTAGGCATTGATAATTTGCGCTCCGAACATGTCCCATCACTCTGGTAAATTTATGAATTGGTCTACTAGAATATTTGGAAGCACCTGCGGATGATCTGATCATTCAAAACATCTTTTATTCACAAAAGAGCAAGTGATGGCGGTTAACTTTATTCGAACATGATTACTAGCTTTTCATGGGCTGATTCGAAAGCAGTTACCTGTAACAACCCATTGTAAAGATCATAAAGTATTTCAAGAGATGGGATGATTCATCTAAAAAACCTAAGGGAAACGAAGACGGCGTCATTAGAAGGTAGTGTTTATGTGCGGTAAATACAGAGATCCGTGGAATTAAGTGACTAAGTATTCTTACTCAATTGGATTTTGAGGAAAGCCATCCAAGGGAACTCATTGAAGAGTGCCCTTGACCCTACTCGGATCCTCGACTGAACCTTCCCTGGAAACCTTGAAGGAATGTCTGTCCACAAGTAGTAGTTCTGTCCGCAATCACCTACTTCCGGTATCTGGGGGAAGTTCCGGTGCTTCGTCAAGTCTAAACATAAGATGAGTAAAAATGTCAGAAACAACTTTGTTACTCAGGGAAGTTCTTTTAATCTTCAGTTAATTGACATTGTTTTCTGCAAAACCATTAAAACAATAGTTTGAATTTAAAAGTGATTATATTTCACCAAATAACATCAGGTTTCTTCATATTAATATAATAAATTAACAATTTTTTCCTTTTTTAAATAAGTGTCGAGGTTGAGTGGTCCTAATAAAACGAACTTTGTAGTTTTGTAATAAACAAGACAAACTTTACCTTTACCTTTTTTAAACCATAACGATTCTGTACTTTGTGTTTTATACAAATAACTACGGTTTACTCGAGACTGTACATATCTTGTATGGTCCTTATAGTGAGTAAATTCAACCTACCTTGGCAATCAGCGTTAACTTTGTACATTAAAGAAGCTATAAATATTATTATTAAACTCATATCGAAAAGCTAGCGGCTATAGCATGTCACGTTAAAGATTCAAATAGTGGAATTGATAAGTCTAAACCATTAAACTATAAACCTGTATTCTGTATGTGACAAAAGGTCTACGTATTGTTCCCTCTTGTCTTGTAATAAAACAACAAAAGTGAGTTCCGTATCATAAATCGAGCCATGACCAACCAATCACTTAATATGCGTGTGAAATCATTCCGTATCATTTTGTGTTTCGTTGTATGATTTTATTATAATCACTATACAAAGTGTCAATTATGTCTGGATACGATTTATCAACATAAGGGCGAAAGATAAAAGCGCCAGTTTTACAGACCTTTTCTAAGGAATCGTTAGACTACTCTTCTATTCATAGTAGTAGGCCTGATGGCACTAGTGAGGTGCGCCCCGCAAGGGGTTAGTAAAACGGAATTTTGCAGATTGCTACAACACATTGCATTTTGTTAAACAGGTATTTTTTCAACACAAATAATGCCACAAACCACGCGGCTGATATTCAATTGAATCAAACTTATTGCTTTTTGAAGTTACAAAAATTTAACAACAACATTTTTATATGGAATGTTTGATTTAAAATCATTTTATAGCGTTGTTTTTAGTGGAAAAGGATTTGTTTGACGATATCCAACTTGTCGTAATTATTAGCGTTTTACAGCCACCATTTTGGAACTTATAATAATTGCCGATTTTGACCCGTGACTTTTTCTTCAAATACGAACTTAGCGTTTCTTTGTTATATTTTGACTATTACTCATCCCTATATTAAAATTAATCTGCAACCTAATGTTGTCATCAATTAATTTACTTATAGTTTATCAACATTGTCTTCACAATCAACTGTTCAAAATCAAAGGTTAGTCATATACTATAGTCGAATTCCTACCCACCGTTTGATTCCGTCAGATTGCGTCCCAGTTCCACAATATAAGAACTAAACTTTAACGTAAACAACAAAGAAGAAAAACTTAACGTATCAATTTTAAATTCTATAAACCCCGCATTTGTAACTGTTTCAATGATATACATATTTTAAACGGAATCAGTAAGCAACTATTTACAAACAAATAAACTCAAAATCGAACAAAAAATCATTTTCAAAGCCACAGTGAGGATTTTGTTCAATACATTCACCGATTCATTGAATATCAGTTGAGAACTGCTCATGAGACGTGTGATCAGTACATTCTTGTCCTGCCAACGTCATTCAGGGCGCAATGCTTGGTACTGTAGATTAACAGGCTTTGAGCGCAAAAGCGAAGAGTATTTCAACTACAGTAGAATCTATGTTATCTCCCGAATACACAGCGCTTCTGCGGCGTACAACTGAACTACAAGAAAAGGTAACATTGAGAGTATTTATAGTAAAGTACTGTATATTTTTACAATTTTACAAGTACGCCCGTGACCCGTCTTGTAAATTTCTAAGGGTGTTAAGTAATATGAAAACTTTAAACCACTTATTTTATTAGAGGACATTTTATAACTAAAATGTAAACAACAACAAACACAACTATTGAACATATGGTAATTAAATTATAAATTATATTAGTATCCAAACAAAGGGAACGTTGTTAATCAACAGTCAGTTGACATCATCTCTTTCCGTAACTCGAACTCGAAAGTGTGTTTAAGACCAAAAGGGTCCGGGAAGATTCTGCATGCAGTATTGGTTTAGTGTTGCAACGTAAGTTATTTAATTCCACCACGGATTTATATGTGTTGGGCGCTGTCGTGGCAGGTAATTAAACTAAAAGGTAATCTACGTTATTCGTGTTAGCACTAGCGCCTCTGCAGGACAGGTGTTAAACTATTGTTCTTTGTCCTATAAGTACTCCTGTTATTGTACTCTGTAGGTTACTTCATATTATAACGGTAGCTAACATTAGTTACAATACAACATTCAATGTGTAAACATTACGTACGGTTATTTTCAAAATACAGTTTACACTTTTTTTTAAACTAGTTAGACCAAGGAAAAGTATAAACAATAATTAAGTATTGATTTTAAATAAATAAATACTTTTTTGTCATTCTGCTCTGAAAACAGCTGCTTTCGACAAATGTATTGACATTGCTAAAGTGTCACTTTTACACCCAGATAAATAAAGTAAAGTGTTGATGAGGTTTTTCTCCCTAGGGCAATACAATTCAGATTGCTGAGTTCAAAATCTGTGTACTTAAGTTTCTTTATAATGTTAAAACATGTATTGACAATTATTTATCAGTATTATTTGCATCATAACAAAAAGTTTTGTTCATCACTCGGCCTGAAAGTGTCTTTTTGACCCTTGGCCATTTAACGTCCTCGGCTGCGCCTCCAACCTTAACTTGGTCCTCGTGTCAAAAAGTGTCACTTTAGGACCTAGTGATGAAATATACTATTTATATGATTTAATATTTGGTCTACTGTTAATTTTTGTTATAGAAACGTTAATACTTTCATTGTTGCAAAGCTATTAGCATTTAATAATAATTGTATAATTTACAACAAGCAAATACCTAGAAAAACATGTTTTTTTACAAGTCCTTTCAACGTACTAGACGTCTACGTAAAACATGGTATAAATTCAAACCGTAATTAAATATTTAGAAAGTTAGAGTAAAAGAAATTTTCTCATGGGAAATAGAAAATATGTTATACCGTTAGAAAATCAATAATTAAAGCAAATAAAGTAAGAATTGTTTTACACGCAAATAAAATAAGGTAATTAGTCACCAAGATTTAATATTTCTTAGTAAAACTGATTAAATCCGATCATATTGAGTTTAATGAAAGGACATTTTTATCTTTGAGTAAAATATGTTTGTTTGTTTTGTTATGAATAAATAACAGTTTTGTCTGCAGAGTGTTGTGAGTTGAGTTTTATTCAGTGTATTCAACACTCAACAAGTTGATCAAGAACGCTCTGAAGAGTAACTGAGAAACCTTACTAATGAACAGGGTTGAGTCGAGATGGAAACTCAAGACTTCAACTTGTATTTATTATTCACCGGTTTACGGTATAATCAGCCACGTGGGTGTTGAAGAGTAATTAAATTAGTATTCAACAGAATTCAATTCGAGCATTTAAAACTCGTTAAATTACTTCCTTGAATTGCGATTAGGTAACATCTTAATTTCTAAGGTTTTATCAAACCTTGTCGTATTTAATACCTTCATACAACTTTAAACACGAATACACCAAAGGAAACGAGTCGTGTAATCTTAGTTCTTACGTCTTTGATAAAGTTAGGAAAACCTTGCAAATATTCTACTCAGCGGTTCCCTTAAATTTAAGTTTCATTAATAAACACAATTTTGCAACGGGAATATCACAAACCCATTCTGAAATAAGGTGTGTAAGTCAATGTGTAAAACATATGGAATAACTATTTAATTAATTGGTAGCTTGAAGAAAACCAATTACTATAAGTAGCCAATTATTGATTGCGTATTCCCGAAGTATTATATACAACTGTAGAGTACGGGCAAGGTTTTGGAATACAGTAACGAAGATAATGTTCAATCCAATATGTCTAGACCTATCTTAAATTATGAAATGTGCTTTTAATTGTGTTTCATTAACACTGTTGGCTAAAAACTAAGAACAGACGTACAAATATTTTGTACTATGGAGGTTAAAGTAATTGAAAATTCGTTAGATAAAATTCATTAAAACTAAGTTGTGTAATAAATGTCATTAAGCATTCAACTATCGCTATGTAAAACCAAATTCGTGTGGACAGAGTCAGACTTAACAAGGAATATTAAATAGAATATATCGAATGGAATAAATAGAATATTTCCAGCTTCTTGATTTAAAGTCGGTATTGACAGTCACATGTTTTGGATACAGATTCAGATTTAAGTACTTCTCTAAGTTTGATAGTTGGGCCGGATGGTGTAGTGTTCAGCATAATCCCCGACAAGCGAGAGACCCGGGTTCAAGTCCCGGTTTCGGTCCAAACATTTTCAACTTTAACTTTTTTATTGATACAATATATCGTTGATAATTCTGAAAGTCTTATTGCTGAAGTGTGAGTTTTAAATTTAATTACACCTAAAAGCACAACTCAGTGGGGTTCACAATTCTTTCGTAACGAATAATAATTGTCTGTGACACCTTAACTGTAACTTAGTTTTTAAATCGGTGTGTAATATTTCCAGCCTGTTGATTTAAGTCGCTATTGACATGCTCATGTTTTGGATACACATTCAGATTTAAAAAGTTTCTAAATTGAAGATATAAACTAGTGAACCGGGTAGTGCAATGGTTAGCATACTCACCCGACAATTGAGAGATCCGGGTTCGAGCCCAAGTTTAGTCTGTTAATTTTGGTATCGAAACTTCTTTAGTGTTTAGTATTTATTTGTTTCAACGGATTACACCATTTTACATGCACGAGTACAGAAGGAGAAATACGTGCAGGAAAATACTTGCATACGTTTTTGTTGAGTTATGGTTTGAGTTAAGCTTGATAGGGTTTTGGCAGTGATTAGATACAATAATTTATTAAAACCTTAAAAATACAATATGTATACTATAAATAATTGAAAACAATAAGTGATAAGTAACGGATAATTTAGTTATAAGTTTTCTAATTAGCATTTATGCAACTTTATTTATAAAATATATCCGAAAAGAGTTCGTTTCAATAACTTCGGCATCTGTGAATTCTTACATTGCAGCCTATTCAATCACAATCAGTGAATCATAATCGCCCCCTCCCCAATCAACCCCACCCACCCTTCCAGCTTTAACAGCCCCTCCCCACCACCAACACCAACCACCCGACCGTCATTAGAGTTGATTTCATTACGTCACAAAGTGGTGCTGTACCTATTCTGTTCCGTTTACTAATTGCACTAATTGATGTACCCATTGCACCAGCCAATAGACTTGGCGCAACAGTTGAGGTCAATTTGAGTTTCCAAAGACACAAGAAACAGATTGAGGACATTTCAAGGAATAATATTTTCAGGGCTCGTTATTTGCAGAATAACAGTGAAATAATAATGTATTATATTAGACACATTCAGGTGGAAAGGAATTTAGAAGCACGTAACGTTCAATAAATTATCTTACGGATATTTTGAGCTGAACAGTGGTTGATTTATTTAAATATCACCCTGCGAAGTTGTTAACTTGCAAAGTCAATAGTTTTTAATCTCAGAATGAGAAAAGATGGAGCTGGTATAGAAATTTAGTTAAGTATAAATTCTTGAAGCGGAGATTATTGGCAATTAATACAAGTACTTTTAAAACACACAAAAAATATTTGTTTATAATAATTTTTCGTGTAACGTCACTTGCCTGAAGATGACAGCTTAGCTGTTGAAAGCGCTAGTGAATAAATTGTCACATTATATTGGCCTTTTTGTGTGTTTTAAAAGTACTTAGTTAAGTACGATTATTGTACTGACGCCATAGTAGTGGGCACTTTTTCTATTAATAAAACTATTTCAAGTCAATTTTTTTACATACTACATATTAATACCAGTTATGGGTCAAAACTATTGTAAGTAGTACTTTGAAATACTTCATTAGTGTTCACAGGGAAAGGGGCATATTTTGTTTACCTCATATAAACTATGGTATAATTTTGTACTTTTTCTGTATATAATTTTCTAGGAATAATACGAGTTCAGAGATTCATGTAGATAAATAAATCATGTAGAAATTATTTGGTGATTATACTGTTCATATGTCGAAACCATAATTGCATTATATTTGGTGGTTTAAGAACTAGTCGTGATATTCACAGTAGCCAAGTCAATGTAGGCATAGTAATTTTAATATAAATATCACAGAAATAATCCTCGATCCTACATTTGGATTACGTGTTGTACCAAATTACCAAAAATATAAAAACCTTATAGAGTATAACCAATTTTTAGCACATTTTTAAATAATTGTTTACACTGTAACAAAGCTATTTAACAATGAATGTCTATTTACTGTTTTTAGTTTTGTTTAAGGATATTTAGTCTGCATAATTGAGTCTGAAAACCCCTTGCTGGAAGTTCCGTTGTATTTTGATTGCCAGTACTATCAATGTCATCACTTTGGGCTCTGTACAATCAGTTTGCCAATCTCTACCAGACCAATATGTAAAAGTATGAATGTTAATGGTGTTAATTTTAAACATTCACAAGATTTGGCAGTAACAACCATTTATATCATTAAATTAAATCTTATATTTAATCTTATATGTTTCTTTAATTTATATCTTAATTCCAAACCATCAACTCTAGCAGGATATTGGATTTGAACTCAGTTTGTAGCTACAAAACCAAATCACCTGGAAACCTTATACAGTTTAGTTCACGTCAACCACATACGTTTCCTGGTTCTAGAAGTAATTTATCAACTTTTCAATCCAAGAAAAGTAAACTCTTCCAGTGGCGTTCATTAGCTGGCTAGTATATATCGATAACGAGAAACTCGTACAAGGAAATGTAGTTCAAATATTGGTTAGCTTTTAATTCTATGCTTTTAATTGACATGCCGGTAATTGTATTCCGGTAGACAAATAGAAAATTTTCTAGTCTGTGCTGTAGGGTTCGGTTGGTGTTATTCTTAGAATCTTCCATTAGCTGTTTAAGAAAGATATCTTTAGTTCTTTGGACAATGCGTTCTGCTAGCCCATTAGAGGCCGGGTGATACGGTCGTGGCAACACATGATGAATACCTCTAGCCCTTAAAAACTGGTTGAATTCTTGGGAGGTAAACTGGGGTGCTCCATGAGTTACTAAGGTTACCGGCAGACCGTAGGCTGCGAAACAAGATCGGAGTTTCTCAATGACTTTAAGAGAGTTTGTCAATTTCATGTGGAAATCTCTACCCACTTTTGTGTGCTGTCTACTAAGATGAGAAAATCCTTTCCCTCAAAACTAGCAAAATCCAGGTGTACACGCTGCCAGTTATGATTAGACCAGGCCCATTGTTGTAGTGGAGCCGCTGGTATTGATTATCTTGTTTTCTGACAAATGTTACATTCGCATTGACTCTATGGGGTCAAACGTTCTCCTCCTTTGTGTAGAATTAGAAATGGTATTCTTGCCTTGCGAGGAAGGATTGAGGTCTCAATCAATATATAGGACCTTACAAGGTATTTGATTTCTATCTTGTAAAATATATTTTCTTATGACAACATTTGTTACACTTTGGTGTGCTGTTACGCAGTACTGATTAATCCGAACTCTATAGTTCTGGTCCATGTTGGGCCACCACACAAAACTACGAGCCAGAGCTTTCAAACGGGAACATCCCGGGTGTTCGTTATGTAATAACATCAAAACTTCTCCTCGGTGCAGAGGTGGAATTATGACTCTCGACCCCCATTAAAGGCAATCCTTTTCAACCGATAGTTCCATAGTCTTGCCTGAAAAAAGGTTTAAGTCGGTCATAATCTACGTAAGTGGGCCACCCGTTCAACATTAAATCGAGAACCTTGGATAGAGCTGGGTCTAATTTGGTTGCTAGTCCTATTTTTAGTGAGTAATGCGAAGCGTGTAATTCTCTGAGAAAAAAACATTTCTCCGGTTTCCTTTTCTTAATTTTGCACAAGGTTATCTTGAGAAAGCGTCTGTATTAGGTATTTTGGATCCTTTCCGATAAACAAGCTGATATTAATATGCTGCCAACGTCAGGGCCCATCTCTGAACGCGTGGAACAGCGAGGGTCGGTATTGACCTAGTCGAACCTAGCAAAAATTTCAGCGTTCTATGGTCAGTCACTAGCTTAAACCTGCGACCATACAGGAAAGTGTAAAACTCTTAAACTGCAAACACCAGCGAAAATTTATCGCTTTTAAACACAATATCAAACTGAACTATAAAAACTCGTCGCTATATAAAATGTTATACAAATTAAGCCTTACTGAAATTATGGTCGGTAGAAACGTAATTTAGAGCTCGTACGTACAGAGCGCATAACGTAGACTGATTCACTTCGTCAGCTGATCCCTTTTCCAGTCGATCTATTGACATTTGTACTTATAGTACTTTACAACACTACACATTGTATATTTGATTTCAAGACAAAACAAACTAGTCAAACACAATATTTAGTCAGATAAATGGGTGGTGAGTCAAAGTTTGCAAGCGCTAGACAGTTTGGTAAACGTATTTACAATTCTGACATACCTCAAATACCAATATTGTACTGACTAAATCAACTCCTGAAACCAGGACATGGTTTAGTTTCTCTGAAATCATACGCTTTGGTCAACTAGTTTGTCAGCAATTACTGAATGATGTGATTGTAGCTGCTCGGAAGCCAATTGGTACATAATTACGGGATTGAATTAATTAATTTAATAGTAGGTTTCAAGTAGTTAATTTAATCGTAGGTTTTCTCTGTTAAATATGAATAAGGAAACACGTTTGATCCTCGTTGCTAAATTATACTTGGCACTTAAAATTCCTTCCTATAAACGTGTCCAATGTTTGATTGTACATAGAAAAAAGCAAACTAGGACTCTTAAAAGTTGTTCATCTCGGACATTAGAAATTTTGAGCCAGAGTCTGTCATAGAAACGATGCTTTGTGGGGGCTACAAATGGAACTGAGAACACTTTGTCAAAACTGTTCTCAGGGCTAAAATATCGATCTCAATCAACTTGCGACGTTGCAAAATCGGGTTTGAGCTTTAACGGGTCTATGTAGTGTACGTAAATGCATAGCCTCCTCACCGCCCCCTATCCCCTACACAAAAAATACTCTAACCTAACATAGAGGTATAGTGCGGACTGAAGAGAGACAAACAAACCTTTCCCTGGGTAATCGAGTTGTAAATGTCCTAAGACGTATGCCTGCAAGATTTTCCATATTTATTTTGAGTAAATATACAAAGTGTTTATGAACTCTCTTATGAACTGTAGGAACATGTTCACTGAGTCGTAAAAGTGAAAAATAAAACTTCCCACAATCACGGGTGCCAGATAAACAGTTAACTATGTGTCTGTCTGTTTGTGTGGGGTTTTACTAAATAGCGTGTAAATTTAAAACGGTTCATTTTTACCAAACTTGAATTCACAGCATACTTTTAGGAATGCCAACACAAATCATTTAGATCTGCTATGTTTGTAGCTTTTCTGTTCGAAAATGGTAACTATTTGAAACTTTAAAAATGCAAGTGAACCCAAATATCTAATAAAACATTTGTTGTTTAGCTTATAGTAAACAAACTAAACTGCAGTCCAATAACACAAGACATGTTAAAATCGGTTGGAAAACAATGGAGATTTGCTAAGAAACGAAGCCAGGCACACCCCAAGGTTAACCTTGGGCACACCCACCCTAAAGGCGCCAACACGCGGAAAATGATGGGGTGCACGGGTGCCTGGCTTCGTTTGTCAGCAATCAGCAAATCTCGACTGGTTTCAAACGATTTTCATATTTCTGTTGTCATTGGACTGCAAGTGCAGTGGTTTTCATTAAAGTTATCACGATCTTTACTTTCGATAAATTAATATTATAAATAAGACCGTTCTTTGTTTTAAATAAAAGTAACTGGCTAAGTTTCTGTCGCGTTAGTTAAAATAGCCTTTGATCAGTCGATTTAAACCTTAGGAGTGGAACATATTCAGTCTTAATCCTAATTTAAAACTAGGTTAACGCACCTATTATCAAAGTTAGAAAGGCTTAAATCAATGTAGACATTTGCAAAATATTTGATTCCACACTAACTTTTTTCACGAGATTGAAAATCTGACTAATCGTACACTATAATCCAAAATCAAACAAAGGAAAGGTCCTCAATATAGACACTCTAGTCTTCGGTCATAATCTTGTGACAGTCTCAATTTCAAGATTCACAGTTAAATATCAACACTACAGAAAGATTCAAGTTTCTGTTTCTTTCTTTTTAGGTTAATTCTACCTTTTATCCTTGGCATTTTTTATGAATACATGGATTGTTTTGCGTTTTAACATGTCTAACTACTTGTGTATTTATACATTTGCCTTAACATAAATTTTGTAAAAAAACGTTAGTTAAATAAAGTACTTTTAATTGTCTAAAGTTTAAAATATAACTTAAACCTTGACAAGTTGTAAAGAATATAGTTAGTATTTTACTTTCCCTACAAGGTGTGTATATGTACGAGTATATTATTCTGCTAAGGATGGACAAACATGGTTTCTTCCTACACAAACAAACAATGGCAAGGAAAGAACCCCCTTTGATAAAACAACACTGAAGTAATGAACCTCTGTTCACTGACACAAATCTCCATCTCCATTCGTCATTAAGTTATGTCTTGGCTTCCTCATTTCTTTGTATTCTTACTCACTTTCTTTGTGTGACTCAACGTTTTTAAGCTTGATTAACGCATTTAGTCACGAACTCCATCCAAATAGTTTACTCCATTGATCTGTGTTACAAAACAGGATAGGCCATCCGCCATAGCAAAATTAACATTATGGAGTCTTAAAATTAACGAGTTGTATTAAAACCTTTAGTTATAATAACAAAATCCAGTCATGAATTATTAAATTATGCTTTGATGTCATAGTCTACACATAGTTCTTTAATTTGGTAAAAACTATTATGCAGCAACGAATGAAACAATTTAATTTTATAAGCTTCAATACTAACATGCCTAGCATCCTTAGTTAGCTTATGAAAAACTAACATAATTTTACCATTTACAATAATATTCAATGTTAAGTTAATCTATGTAGAATCATTTTGTCTTACTTTTAATTATTCATCTTCTTTTTTTTGTCACACAACTTGTACTGTAGACGACAATAAACGATTTTTATTTATTATTCATGCTACAAATTCTACAGACAATAAATTTGTTGCAAACTTCACATGAAATAAGAAGCTGTAGATCGGTCAGTTGTCCCACAAAAATACCAGTCGAATATTTCCTTAGATCTAGAAAAGTCCGACTGTACTCGAATGAGTATTTCATATCAGGTTTATTATAGAACCGACTGAAGCTCGCAGTGACCATAAAACAGTCTCATAAAACACAATGATTATATGCAAAATAAAATAGCTACCTTTTAAGCGTTTTTAGTGTTGGTACGAATATTAATTCACATTGAATTTGTAAAACCAAAAATAAAATATGAACTAAGCTCGTATATGCCAAACAAATATCTGTAACTTAATTAGTTTTGTCGGAATCCACGTGTCAGTGTTTAATATTTACAAAATGTGAATGTCAGAACTTTTATCTCATGTCCTGAAAATACACATATCACAACGTGTTGCCACAACCAAGGTAAACGAGTACACTTTTCAGTGTTGACTATTGTTGGTTCTGTTTAATAGTTTTTCCACGAATCCAAAGCATTGTTCATTATTCGTTACAAAAGTGTCATTTGATCACCATCCATTTAACGTTCGTGTCTGCGTCTTCAATGTTAAACTTAAGCTCCACTGCACAATTCACTTTAGCTCGTAAAATGTCAAAATAATTTCAAACAGAACTAAAAATAATAATAATAATTTCCTTTAGAACAAACCAACACAGATTGAACATTTATTCCCAGCTAACTTCACAGGCGGGTGTAACATTATTTAACACACTCCCGAACAGTCTGAAAATACGAAAGTTTTAAAGCATTTAAAATTAATTTAAAGCACTTTCTAATTTCAAAAACATTTTATAGTGTTGATGATTTTCTGACTGGTAATTGGATTGCTCATTATTCTGTTTATTTCTTGTTACTGATGGCTGATTTGTTTCTAAATTTCAAAAATGAATTACAAACATAATTTTAATTTAATTTTGATATAATTATTTTCAACGTATTTTTGTTTTTATTGTTATACCAAAACAAAATATTTTGTATGGTTAAATAAAATAAAACCTTATCTTGTATCCAAAACTTTTCATAATATGAATCTCGGAGCACTCGCTTCCTACTAAAAACTTTGGACAGTGTTTACTGTTACGAGTATATTTTATAAACTAGCCTAAAATATATCTTTAAAAGGTTAATGGTTTGTATTACTTTATAGTTTATTCCGTTGTTTAGATTGTTGTACCAACAAAACAAAATATATTGTATCGGTTAATAGTTCAATTAACTAATACTGTAACTACAAGCATCAAAATAAACAGGTATTATAAAACTCACAGTGTGGTTTGAACAATACCTGTTTGCTATCAACTAGTTAGCTACTAGTCCGTCAAGGTCAATGTGAGGGTTTTCTTGTTTAATAAGGCCAAACTAGACTACAAAGACACCTTTACCAGTGAACCTCGAGCCTTACCTAGCGTTACCGTATTGTCACTGTTAAAGTTGTCAGTGGTGACTGCGGGGAGGGATGAGCTCCGGAATCGTGCTAATTGATTCCAACCCGCCACGGGTCTGCTAGTTTGCAACTGGTCAGTGTTCAGGTTAATACAACTCACTGAACCAGCAAATAACTCTGCAGTAAAAATATCGTAAACGTTATTTTTCCTCTCTAAGAAGTAGTTCAAATCTTTTATCTTAAATAATTGAAGTGCAATTTATTTTGCAAAGGTTTATAGTGAGCGATAGCATAAAACGTAATTTTAATTTGTTTCGTACAACATTTCTTGATACTCTGATTTCTATTGTGTTGGATTTGCATTGAATATGAATTCTTATTAAAGATGCAAAACTTGCTTGAAAAGGACTTTAGTTTGACTTGTCAACACAGATCTCTATCGGTAAACTGAAGGTAAACATTGCCATTTCTTTTATATAAGTGCCTCTTTATGTTTACTTACGTTTGGAAAGTATACTTTCTGTGAGAGTTTTGATAGTTTTGCAAATAAAATACTTCATTCGTACTTCTGTGCATATGTATGCCAACTCGCAGCTATTCATGTATGTTTCTCTTTCTCGTATAAGTTCATTTCCATCTTTAACAATGTTTCATATTCGGTTGTCTATTCATAGTTTCTTAAGATAGTAAACGGTTTACTTTTAATACGTAGGCCGGAGTCATAACTATAATCTAGGCTTCCGGTATCACACCACGTCGTAAAACTAACACTAACGTTGTCAGAAGTTTCGCCCAGGCCCTTACACAGGCAATTTTACCCATGAGGGGAGCTATTTCCATAATTATAAATTTAAAACAATGTAATTAGGCTATATTAATTCATAAGACTATTTAAAAAAACATACTGTAAATTTATATTGGAAATAAATGATTTATTATTATTACTATTATTTAAGTCTTGAAAAAAACTTAAATCTTTTTCTGGAGAGTCTTGGCCGGTAATCATTACATGGTTTGCGGTCTAGATCAATGCTGACGGCATAAATAGCTTATTTTCTTAGGAAAGGTTGCTTACAGTATATTATATTCAGTTTCTATAAAATAGAAGAACGGATATTCCTTAGAAAAAGTGCAATATTCTGATGGTCGTCTCCATCAATCAGGTCTTTAAGTGCTTATATCGGCTATAACGTAACTATTCGCTCACCTGGTGTCTTTCACCACTCTCATTCTTGACATTTGTTTACTCGTCTTTGAAATAAGCTATTTAGAGTATTATTATGAATAAGTTCGTTCCTAATACTCAGCAAACACTAACATCAGTAATCGCTCTACATTTTTCTAAATATGTTTTTTAACCCTCAATATTCAAATATCACACAAATTGAATGAAATTAAATTTGGAAATCAACTAAAACTACATTACTCTCTAAAATATGTATGTGTTCTTCTGCGTTTATTAAAACACTCAACAGTAATACAAGTCAAACTAAACTTTTGGAAAATTAACTTTTGAAGTGTTTATGAGTATAAGATCTACGGATATGATACAGAACGATAGTACTCGTAGTAGACTTTTATTTTTATTTTATAATATTTATAATTATAAACAACCGGTTGGCATCAATGTTTTTCTACATTCAACACAGAGTACTGTTCCTGTCATTGGCAGTGAAACCAAATCTGTCAATAAACCAGTGTCAAACTGTCAAACTCTTGGGTGCGACTAACTTGACTTTGTCAAACTCTGGTTAGGTCAGTAATACCAAGTGTTTCTAAATGAAAATCGGGATTTCAACGCTTCATAATATCTATTACATTAAACTTACCGTTATAAATGATGATTCAAACGAAAAAAGCAACACACAAAGTTTTCCTAAAAGCTTACAAGTGTTTATATGAGAACCATTTGTCCCCCGGCACACTTCAAGTCTATTTTCGAGTTCTTCCCAAACGTTGTAAAGTGTGTACTACACGTTGTTGAAACCGCTGCTTCAATCCTGTTTCTTAATTTGGGGAGATCAGCTGGTAGCGGAGGCGTATACTACGATCTTTGATCAAGACCCAAGGAGACCCTCTTATAGGAGTCTCAATGCACTTGTACCGTGAGGATTTTCTGAGCCCCAGGTCAGCACATTATGAGCGTTTTCATGTACATTAAGGTGAAAGGTCGATTCATCACTAAAGACGACTAATAAAATCTTCATCGCCACTCTACAACATTTCGATACAACTTTGATTCTATCACTTTCAAAAGGACGGCGGGGGAAACGTTGCGTGTACATGCGAACTGGTGCAAACAAACACAACTTGTTGAGTGGATCTTTCATTTAATATACAATTTATAATTATAAGTTCAGTGTAATAAATATTATGCAGCGTTAAAACCCCGATATTCATTTGTAAACACCCGGTATATTTACATCACAAATGCTTACCTTTAAACGTGCAACAAACCTACAACGTAACTATCCGTTTTTCTTCAGTAGAACATTTACGTTATTTAGGTTATTAAGATTATTAGAAGGAAATGTAGTAAAGAATACTTTGTAAATCACGTTTGAAAATACAAATCAGTACGTATAAGTAGACAGGTATATAAATATGATAAGGAACATAGTATCACTTGACATTGAACTGCAGACAGTTCTAAAAAGATGGTCAACTCAAGAAACTCAAGTAAACTAAGCTCAACATCGTCATTCATGCGTTTCTCTTTAAGCAACGCTCCAATTATTCTCATAATTGAGATGCTTCCACTTTAAGCCCAATTAAATTCTGTACTTCAGAAATCCTGCTCCAGTTAGATAATGATGAGCTTACGATGAAATACAATATGTGGATATTTTAGATTCGATGGAGGAATATGTTGGGTATTATGATGACACACTAGAAGTTCGTTTATATTTGTTGTGATAAACAAAGGCTAAAACACAATACCCTTTAAAGACCAATATTTATAAAATATCTTACTGGTTTGTCTGAAGGTGATTTAAAATTTGAACTGGTAGCATTACAAATAGTTTGTTTACAAAGATAATATGTTTACAATTTGCGTATTATAATATATTTTACTAATAAAATATAAAATAGAAACATCGAGCACCCTGTAATAGTATAACTGGATAACCCGAATTGCCCACAACAGTGTTAAAAAATCGTTTGTCCACAAGTTCGCTAAGCCTCCAGACCCCCACTTCGGCCTGCAGCCTGTTCCGTTCGCTTCGCTCACGGTTCTGCTTCGGCCTCTCGGTTTGGGTATTCACTTCGCTAATTAATATACATTTCAGTTAAGGTATTTCCTTGAGAGTTGAAAACTTATACACTGTTATTGTTATTATTTGTTGATGTTTACATTTACAGCAGCTGGGCAATTTTAATACTTTGCCCATATGTTTTATCTCAAGCAAATTTAAATTCTTAACTGTGCCAAAAAAGTCGTTTGTCCACGCATAAATCCTTTTAGAAGTAACTAAATATGTCGAATAATATTTCTAATGAAAGAGAACGAACAATTAATTTCAATTAGAACCTGAGAAATGACAGGACAAAGCTAAGAAAACATGGGAAAAAAGCCTTTTTTGAGTATAACTTGAGAGGGGCGAACCCCTCAACAAGTTGTATTTTTCTGTCGGTCAAATACAATACAGTAATGTTAAAGTCAAAAATGCTAATACGAGTCAAAATCACTAGATTTTGACGGTCTGTAAAACCGCAAAATGCACCAACAACGTAATGGAACGACACATAGAACGACCATAGAAACGCAACACGTTCACGGGCAGTGATTGCTACCAACCGAGTGATTCTGACTGGCTGAGAGCAGCAAATGACCAATCACAAAGTATCAGACAGACCAACTGTAACGCAATAAAACACACAAATCCCTATGTATGCACAGTTTATGGGGGAAATTGGGCTTTCTTACACGAGTTAGGTTCTCTATTGCATGTGATTTGTGTAATATTTCTTGTTGAAAGTTATGTTGTAATGTATGGTAACCCCTACGCTTATATTGTTTTTGATGAGTGGTAGCCAGAGTGGCATTATTTCAACCGAACCATGACAGATTGAACGGTCTGCTAGTTTTACATAAGAGCCCTCAATAGATTCCTTTTAAAACTTTGGGGTTCACGATGTGTTGTGCTCCTCATTTTAGTCCATGGCATGATTTTCAGACTAACAATGAGACCACCTGAGTCTTTCTGAGAAACCCTTACGCGTAGTTTTTGACTATTATATTTATGGTAATTGCTTTTTCTCCTATTGGTTTTTTCCTATATCAATTACATTTTACACTGTACTACAGTTTTTCCAAATCCTGAGAACCATTTTTGGGATTAATGTTTACGAGACTTTGCTTAAGGCTATTCTATGTTTGAACGTGGTTCTAAATTTAAATTTGTTACCTAACCCTTTCAGCTTTTCCAATCATCCTGGCTCATAAGAGATTCGCCTTTTCTACATCCTAACTTTCTGTTTCAATTTTCTTTAGCTCTATATCTTTCGCATTTATTGATTTTTTTATGGTTATTACAATCTTTTCATACAGAGCAATGCTGTGAAAAGACCTACTTCGCGTTGACTAAGGTTATCAATTCTTAGCCAAATCACTTTCCATTTTTTTTTATTTCA
Source organism: Matsumurasca onukii (assembly GCA_018831715.1). Classification (NCBI taxonomy): domain Eukaryota; kingdom Metazoa; phylum Arthropoda; class Insecta; order Hemiptera; family Cicadellidae; genus Matsumurasca; species Matsumurasca onukii. The sequence goes on along the minus strand of CM032062.1, from coordinate 14,990,017 downwards.
CAATAATTGTAAATCTTGATCCGACCATAAGCTCGCTGTTTTACCGCATAACCACTTCTTCTCTGACAGTTCTTTTATGGTTGGACAATAAGCTTTTATAAGCACCTATGTGTGTAGTTTTCCAAATACTGCACTTTAAGAACGTCCCTAACTCTTTTTGCACACAAATCTAACCTTGAATAAAATCAGGTTTATTCATCCATAGTTGATTGAACAAATCCAATATATACTTGCGAAGTTAATTACCAGTAGCCATGATCAGTACACTTATCTACTCTATCTACTAATATACACTGTTGTACGCTGTTTGAAACGTTCTTCATATTTTATAATCATTTATTATCTATTACTGTGAACTTGTATACATTTATGATGGTTTTCAAATGCAGAAAGGCTCCAATCTAATGGCGGGAGATAGTGTCGAGCTAAGCTTTTGAACATACCTTGGCTAACCTGAAGAACTATGTGTAGTATCGATCAAACTTTAATAAATAATAACTCTCTGCGCTTTAATCCGATTCCGATATTGCACCGTACTCAAGGAAAACATCCAACATTAAGCCTTTAGTTCACCAGGGAATTGGTTGTTTGTAACAAGACAGAAGATTAGTTGTCGTATGGTCTGGGGTTTTACAGTTTAGAAAGAGCTTTGTGTAAGTAGTTTGCTATTTATTTGGCTCTTCAGTAGAGACTGTGCGTACAGATAAAAATATTAAAAGCCAAAGGGGTTGTGTCAAAAACAATCTACAATTGTGTATAGATACGTTGTAAAAGGTTCATTAAAAAGGGCCACAGTCTTTCCAATCCATAAAAAGTGAGACACTAACTAACATTTAATCTGAAAAACCGTTGGCGTTTCAAAAAATAAGTTGGAAATTCTAATCACAAATGCTTTAAGTTGAAAACACTTACTGAACCGTCAGGATGAACCCGATTAACTTTACGACTGGCTTGAAACTCAAGTATTAAATATTTCATAAGTAATGGCGTTGTCTCAAACTTACAATATTTAAATATCTAAGTATTTCAATACAATTCTCACATTTATCTTGGCCTGAAAGCCAGATTAAAACTTCATAAACAACATCTAGCCAAAACAGATAACAAGACTAGCTATCATCCTTAAAAAAAAATTGTACTTGACGTTAAAAAAGTAATAATTAACTAACAATGTTGAACGGGATACGGAAGATAGTTCAGTTCCAAACAAGCACAATCTTGCTGACAACTAAAACTGGCACCTGCAACTCATTTCAATTAAGTCCATGGCTTTTAAAGCCATGGTTACATTTTCTTCGAAATAGGTCACAAATAAGGAAACGATCTGAACACGCAAATTACCCTTAACTCAAATTATCGATGAAGAGGGCGAGGTAACTATACCACCCATCAGTTACGTAACGGCTCAATCAATGACGTAACAGGAATGACGTCACCACATGATGACGTTATGTAAGATGACGTGGTGGAAAGCCACTACTCGTCCTTCATGAGAATACTCAGGAGACAACGATGTAGGCTACAGGACGGGCGGTAAAGATACCCTTTCTACCTTCCCAAGTATCTGTCTATCTAGATAAGGCTTCCGCTTGTTAGTAATAGAAACTAGGAAGGAATAAAGTTAAAATACGATATACACGGAATTGTTAAAGAAATCCTGAAACAACAATATGCTATTGATTTAGTATAACTAACAAGCCAGACAGTGCTCAGTACTGGAAATACGTAGTTAAATGGGTATACTCTGATAATTATACCCTCAGGACTAAAGAAGTCTCTTAATGTATCATTGGCTCGTTGAAATATACAGGTGAGTTTTAAATCTTCCTCACCTTTACTCTTCAAAAAGAAAATATTTTTGAAAACCTTTTGAGGAATGTTTTTACTGGATCCTGAAGTTTGTTTTGACGTACTTTGCGTCACCTCCCCCAAGTTTTGAAATGCAACGCCCCCCTTAGTGGCATCTCAAAGGAAAGAGAATTATGATACAAATTCAACAACATTAAGAAACATTTTGTATCTTGACTCTTTTTTTTTGTAATACCCACTTAAAGATTATAAGAAATTAGGTATAAAATGCCACATTTCATTGTTTTTAGTGGTAAATGTTTTTGAAAATGAAGGAAACATCACAATCCTATATCATTCCAAGAGTGTTTTGAAGACACATTTGTCTTTTAAAACATTGTATGTGTACTACGTTACATGTGATCATGTTAAAAAAAGTTTAATACAAAAAACATAATTTCTATCAAGAGAAAATATGCGTATTAAGTTCCATTTCAAGCTCCTCTCTAAAGGTTCTCAATAATAACAAATAACAGTTATTATTGTCGATTATTCATATCGAACATGATTTTATATATACATATTACATATTTGTACAAAAGCCGTGCCATTTTTCAACTTTCTGAATATTTTGAATTTTTCTGAAACTCTAAACCACGAATTTCAACGCATTGTGCGTCAAAATCGAAAATGTCATAAAGAGTTCTCTGTACCGCAAAACTTTGACATTTCCAACTGTGATTCAAGGAAATTAACCTGTCGTTCTTACAAAGCAGTTTGATACACGAAACAAGATAATTAACTGGGCGTGTAGTATAGAAGCGTTAGTTTCTTACACGTTTTGTTCAACGTTGAAAATATATTTTATAATTTGTATTTAAATTTGTTAGTTATTTATTTACATAATTTAGATAAATTAACATTGATTTTGATTATGTCAAATTAAGATACCTTAATCAAATTCCAAAACAGTCACATTTAAATAACTGACATTTTGAAAACCCTAAAACAAGAAAACTGCATACGGGTTTGTTTGTTTAATAAATATGTAAAAACGTTGCAATTTAAAAGACGCCTTTTCTGCGTTTATCAGTTATTTGTATCTGCGTTGTCGTTATTGAAGCTTAGACAAATGAAATACGCAAAATACATAAATTACCTAGAACATACGCCCATTCGTTACATATTTTCTTTGTTTAAGTCAAGACTTTCTCGTAAAAAACACATATACCTTTTTGGGGTGCAGGGTTGTAACTTATCGTAATAACTAAGTAACCATAATAGTAATTGGAATGTTTTCTAAAAATATAAGTAAACAATGATACAATCATGAAAGACCAGCTTAGTATGGAGATATACATTATGTGCGCAATGACTAAAAGGTGTTAACGAATAAAAGATATTCTAGCCTGAATTTTACTAGGCAATCCATTTCATTTCAATAGTTCTTAGCATATTCTTCAACGTAAAACAGGAATAATTCAAATAACAGATGAACACAGAAATGCTGCACTTGAAGGATCTCACATTATTCCAGGAATTTGTTCCTAAAGGAGTTGAGTTAGAAAGGAACACTGACATAAGCTATTAATATTGATTAATGTAAGCCCTTCTTGGAATCCAGATTACATTAATGAGGTATTATTGTAATCTGGATTTAAAGAAGAGCTTTTGTGTGAATGTTTACCGGAGGTTGGCAGAGCTGATTAGATATTCTACTGTTGTTTATCCTCAAGTTGAGAACTTCCTGCCAAGTTTGTGTCTTGGTTTCTAGATTTATGCTAAGAGGTACTTTATAAACTGTAGATTCGTTGGAGCAAATAAAGTTAGAGTCGAAGTTGACATAAAAGTAAGTTCCAGACGAAATAAGCCAAGCGAAATTTTCATTATACAAGACAAATAAACTCTTTAAAGGTTCGATAAAGCTGCGTTTTTACTATCAAGGCAACCTTGACAAGGTTTACCTTGAGCAGGATGTCTGCCCCGGTGGACAGGACCTTGATCAAATTCCTTGCAGGCTGCTTGCCATTTTTGAACCAGATTCAGTCCACACGTTGTGGGTAACCTATTTCAGGTTTGCCTTGGCAATATTAAATTTTAGGTGGAAACGTGACTTGAGTATTAGGTACATTAATCAAGTTTATTCTATATAGCGTAGGACTATAATACAGGCTGCGATCAAAAGGTATCAGGGCTGGCTTTAAGTTAAATAACTTACAATATATACATACACGTGAGTGTGAAATGTTCTGCCCCCTTTACATTTGAAAAAATACATATTTTTGAATATCCTTTGGGGAATGTTTGTCCTTAAGTTGATCCTTAAGTTTGTTTTGACGAACTTTGCGCCATCCAACCCCACCAAAAGCCGGGGAGAGGGCCCACCCAATTATTTTAAATAAACCCCCGTCTGGTGGCCTCTAAAAGAGGGAATGTAAACACAAATTCAACGACGAAACGAAAAATCTTTTATTTTTAGAATATTATAAAAACATTTCCTAGTGGGGGTTTCAAAATAGGCCTACTTCCTTTTTCAAAAGTTAAGGGGGGACATTTAAAACTCAGCGTGAATATAAAACCTGAGTAAACGTCCGCACAAGTACAGTGCTTCTACTATGATTGTAAGCTATGATTGGAACCATTACTTATCACCCAAACCCAAATTAAAACCCAAATTATCAGTAGAACTATTAAAGTAAGCCAACTTTTATTTTTAAATAGTTAAATAGGTCAAAATAAGTATTTTGGAAGTTTTTCAAGGGTCACGTGTCCAAGCATAATATGTAGTCAGCTTTACCGGCCACGGATCAACATTGATTGGTAAACTGCGAAAAATACTTTGATGTTGGTTTTAACTGGCATATAATATGCGATGTACCAAAACTAAATAAATTCTGATTTGCAGACTAAGATTGTAGTGGATCAAGAACCTGACATCAATCCAGAAACAATTCTGGATAGACTCGTATAAATGTATTGCTTTCCTCCTATGTGATATTTTAAGTAGAGTTTCGGTATATACGTATATGTTATTGGACGAAAAAATTCGAATTTGTTTTGACCAAATTAAGTTGTTCTGTGTTATTCTTGAAAAATACTCTTCTTTGCTTAGACTTGTTTAAAACTTACTGGGCTGTGGTGAGTTGACTGAGTTTTGTAACAGCATTGGCTTGTACTGTAATTGAAATAGAAACCTTGTAATAGATTTTAATATTAAATAAAGTCTCGTTTTAAGCAATCAGTGGTTTTGATCTTATGTTTAAAGTTAAACGCCGAAAGTACCTTTTTCCAAAATGTTTTCTTTGCGAAAAGTATAATATAAAAACTCATCAGAAACTTAATCAAATACAACTTTCCAATAGTTGCAAAGCACAAATTAAATTATTGTCTCTTCAAAGCAAAGAAAGACCTTTGTTCGAGTGTTTCAAAGTGCTTTAAAAGTGATTTTGTTGATCATGCATTTCATCTGAACTTTCGAAAGTTGAAACGTTGAAAATAAGTTTCACCCCTAAAGACAGTTCTTTAGTAAGTTTGAGCTGTACTTTTATTTTAGAAGTGTTAAAGCCGAATTTGATCGCAAACACTAACCATATAACAAGAAAAAGATTGATTGAACATGATGTCAAGTGTTTTGTGCTAGACAATGTTGTTTATAAATTGTTATGATATTTAAAATAATATGTATAAATCCTTCGACAGGTTACTGCATCCTGAACTACATTTCGTACAGTACGGTTACCTTCATATTTTCATAAAAAGGGGTTTTTAATTGTGCGATTTAAAAAAATTGGCTATGTCAAATAACTTGTATTATAATACATTGACTCAATGAGGGTAACTTTAGTTATATAATGTATAAAATAAACCATACAAAAGAAAAACCAATATAAAAATATTCTTCTGTGGCATTCATTTACAGGGTACTAACTTTTATTAATATAAAATTCATTTTTCAACCGCAGTGTTATAGACTTTGTGTTAACATTATTCCAGGCATATGGGTTATCTTGGAACTCCCATTTGAACATTGGACTGTTAGATTGGACCTTCTACGAACACGCTATGAAACGCAGTCTGAAATCATTTTTAAACACGCAAGCCATTACACTGTTGTTAAAATAATTGTATGTTTACATTAATACAAAGTATTTGTCATTGGTTTATTAAATTTTTAAAATCCACAAACACAAAAATAACAAACACCCCTTTACTGATATAAATTAGCGTCATAACCAACAAGGTTTTATTTCGTTTTTGGAAAACGAAGTGGTAAATGTATCGGAAGGAAAAGAAACTGATAAGTATCTATTAATTGATGTAAAGTGTAACATTTTCAACTTTTTAACTTGAGTAGTTGGTCATAGTAAAAGAACCCTTTTTCCACAAACCACTGAACATATTTTCGCAGTATAAAATACGTAACAAAATGTTTCGCCTACTCTGTGGTAGACATCTTCAGTTGAAGACAAATAAGAGTATATACTAGAAAAAGAGTGTATATTATGTTCAATATGTAAAAAGTTTAAATATAAAATATATAGGGATTACACAAAATCCCTAAAGGTAAACACTCCTTAAAATGTCTTATACCTCCTTTACATTTTTATATTTACTTTTTACATATTTTTTGAAAATATAGCTTATACTATTCTTTTTCTACAACCGAAGATGTCTACCACAGAGTAGAGAAAACTTTTGTTTTGTATTTTATACAATTAAAATATGTTTAGTGGTTTCTTAAAAAAATTTCTTTTGACACAGTTTAATAGTTTATATGTCTGTAGTAATTTGTTATAGCTGGAAAAAGCATCAATTTGAACTAAATAAAACTAGAGTATGAGTACTTTAATAGTCGCATTCAGTTAGACGACCCAAAACTCTTGTTACTTTTATAATTGGCTTTTCCTTAATATCGTAAACAATTTCGTGACATCCATATAGCGAGGAACGCAGATGAAAGATATAAAGGAGTAAAGGGTTGTAATCATGTAATATGAAGGATTCCAAGGATTATGTAGGTGACTTAACGTCACAAATCCTGCGAAGCCGTCGGTACTGTGGCTGATTATTTTCCAGTTTATCTACGACATGTTTTACTCATCACCACACATTCCATGACACATAAAACATGTAAACCTTTTTTTGCAGTTTAGGAAGTGATAAAACAATATTTAGTGGCCGAGTTCGTTCAGTTGCTGCGAGTTACAAAGCTATAGTAAATTGCTAATGGAAACACTAATTTTCATAATGTGGAACACCAGGTTGATACAGGGTGACACAGATTAAACGGACGAATTCGAAACCAATATTGAAATGCTGAGAAAAGATCCACAGAGTATTGATCACTGATATATGACTTCTAATATTGATATCACTATCACTTTTTGAGATGCCGACCGCTCTCATGGGGGTATTTTAAGGCAAATATGTGGTGAAGGATGAGTGAGATGAGTGGAAGTAATGGGTTATGTGGTGTAGTCTTGTTACAAACTAAGGCCGACTCTTCCTTAGAATGGGTCATTAATTAATACCCCAATGACCAATGGAAATACAAGGACCAACGGCTTAACGTGACTTCCGAACCACGCAGGTGATGGTCTGATATATATAAACGATGGTGGGAGTTGATGTTCACTTTTTTAAATATCATAAGCGAAAGTCCGCTCCTGAACATTCCACTGTACCATTGTAGCTTAATTGGAATACAATTACCTTCAAAGTTACAAAAACAACGTTGCTATGACAACTAATAACAATTTGTCAGTAGTTTCCAGAACGTCCGTTTAATCCGTGTCACCCTGTACCACGTGGCTGGTCTTGAAAGCTGGGAGGCGCGTTATCAACCTTTTCTTCGACTTTTAGTTTTGCTTCAACCGTCTTCAAAACTCAGATATAGCTATTTCTCACTATAATAATGGTCTTAAAAAACAAAAGTAATACTGTAAATTTAAGTTGAGAGGGTTTTAGCCTTTTAATTTATTTTATAATTAAATCATTAACATCGATCTGATTATTAAATTAAATCCAAGTACTGGTTTGTGTTTTGTCATGTTTAAAAGCATTCTAACGAGCGATGATAAGCATAAATAAACCGTTGGTTTGAAACAAATTAAAAGTGTCTTGTAAAACAGTTTGAAATTCTCGATTCAACTAATTTTCCCCTTGAATAAAGCTTAATAACCTTTGCTCCTTTTATCCGCTTTGTATTTGGTATAAACCCGTTGAAACTGTTTTTATAGCTAACTTTTGTAACTACAACTTGAAAACGTGGAGAAATTGTCAGTCCCTTAAATATTTCTGAACATTTTTCGAAAAAATGCTGTGTACAGCTTACTTTTATTAAAAAATAAGGTTTGTAATATTTTGAAATAAAACTTTTTTGATTTCGTTCTTCCTTTGTTATGCTTAAAGAGTTATTCCAAAACTCATAGTACTTAAAGTTGCATTTCATTTTGCCAGTAAAATTTGCTTCTTCAGCGTGTAGTAAAACTTTACTTTACATAGCTAATTAAAATGTGAAATGCCTCCTTTAAAAGTATTAAATTTAAGACTACTTTATGTTAAGACAGCTTTAAACTCTTGGCAACTTTGTATCCTGCTCAAACAGTTGATTAACAGAAACAAAGGAACAAACTTGGTAACGTTACGTCCCAACACCAGAATATAAAATTACTGTGTATTCCATCAAACTTTGACAATTGTACTTTGAAAACTTGGAAAGAGGATTTCACATTTTTAACTTGACTTTTGATCAAATTGGCCCTTAAAGTGTTGCAATCGATACTAAATACGAGTCAACTACTTCTGTAAATTAACTGTATTCTTTTTTTGGTAGTTTAAATAACTGATTTAAAATCTAACCGCATATAAAATACGACTTTACTTTGTCAGGCTCTTGTTCAAAACTAGAGTATGTATCGTACTAAAGAAATACGAATGATAACAACCTTAATATTAGGGAGGTTCATATAGAAACTTGGTTTAAAACGTTGAGAATTTTAATGTTACCGTAGTTAATATAATTATATTTTGTAGGTTTCCTTCAACAAACTAAAATATAATAAGTTTAAAAACCTCTACGGTAAATTCTAGACGGGCCTAACTAAACGCAACTTGTATTAACAATATATATATTGCATATATTTTAACATAAAACGTGTTGTGTTGTTGCAAACAAGTCCTGTGTTCTAGACACCTTAAACGCAACTTGTATTTAACAATATATATATTGAGACTTTTACAAACGCTAAATAACTAATGTATTACTACTAAGAAAATTTACTAAAGAAATGTTAAGACAAAATATTTGGACCGAACTGGGACTTGAACCCGGGTCCCCCGATGCTGAAACCAGTCAAGTCCCGGTTCGGTCCAAACATGTGTGTCTTCAAAGTTCTTCAGTATTTAACAATATTAAATTTGATATAGATTTGGTGTAGTGGTCAGCATAATCGCCCGGCAAGCGAGAGACCCATGTTTATGCAAGTCCTAACATGTTCGGTAATAAACGGTCCTAACATGACCGGTTCAACCTTTAGGTCTTCAAATTTCTTTAGTAATAAACAATATTTATATTTAGATATAAAGAAAAAGTACATAGTACCCTGGTAAGATTGTATTTTAACATTGACAACCTTTAGGCCATCTTGACAGGAAGAGCGCATGTAAGTACATTGCATAATAATTATTGTAAATAGTATAATAGTATAATTATTGATAATATTTACAATTATAATTATATATAGTACAATAGTATAATTATTGATAATATTTACAATTATTATTATGCAATGTACTTACATGCGGGAAGATGGCCTAAAGGTTGAAACCGGTCCATGTTAAAATACAATTTTACCAGGGTACTATGTACTTTTTCTTTATATCTAATTATAATTACAGTATCCCTCCGTGAATCTGTTCTAAAATATAATATTTATATTATATATATTTTGAAATAAAAAGGTTTTGTTGCAAACAAATCCTGTGATAAGTAGCACATAGTTTTCAATGGTTTGGTTTGTTTTACCTCTTTTTTATATTTACTTCTAATTATTTGGTACTTATAGGAGTTTCCGTTTCAAATTGCCCATTTAACTCTAAGAACACATATTGAAGAATGAGAACGACTTTCTTAAACCTGCCAAAAAAGGTTTAGAACTGAAAAACCACCATCCTTAACAAACCATCCCCTTCTCAACCACTAATGACTACTTCTATTGCTAATGGCCAAATAACGATGGAACATGTTCATTAATTGAAAGGCTGAAATGGAGAGGGAGTTTTAACTAAGGAGCATTCAGTATGGGAAAAGTTTTACACTGGCATAAAACAACGATAAATATGGTATACTATGGTAAAAATGGAAGTTTAGGAAAACGAAATATTAGTAAAAATAGTAAGTTTAATATCGTTTTAAATGAAACCCATTCAGTTTGAACGTAAGAAGGTGAGGATTACTCATTAAGAAAACAAACAGATCCCATTTTAAAACATTTATTTTACAAAATATTTTCAACGAGAAGATTTAGTTTTACATTACATTGGCGAAAAATAGAAGGATTATTGTAACAACAAGTTTCATAAATCTAAATTTATGTCCAAGAAAAGGTCATAACATCTTTTGAAAAATATACATCTAGATTTTGGACACAAGCAACACCAAATGCAAAGCCCAATAGGTACAAATTGTTTTACAGAGAGGACAATTTCTCTTATCTTAAGAGTATGGGAACTACACAACGTTTTGGTTTCAAAGAGGAATATATGAAAATCGGATATCGGCTTATTGATTTTAATATTGTTTAGTTTGGCTTCAACACATTCACTATTAACAAAAACTACATCTATTTGTAGTACTAATTTGAATAAAGGAGTACATCAACACCTCTACTTCTATTTACAGATTGATATTTTATACACCCATTTTTATAACTCGTAATGCTTTTCCCCAACCTTAAGTCACAATGAAAATTAAAACCAAGCCATAACCACCGAACAAGACAATTTCGACTCACTATCATCTTAAGTACTTTAATTTGTTGTAAAACCAAGTTTTCTTATAATGAAACTTGAACTTTAAACGCAACCTTTTATTGGCCCTTTTATGTTTATAAGATAAAACGACAAACTTAATATACTGATATGAGTTGGGGTTGTTGACGTATTATGCGTAATTTCGTACAGTTTGCTCAATTTAAAATTGGGCACCCTCTTAAGTTCGGACAGTTTATTTCAGTTAACAAAAGTGACGTCTAACAATATCAGGACTTTTCATAAGTTGAGATTATTCCTTAGTGCTACAAGTAACCGTATCTTGAAACCATTTAGCCAAACTTTGGTGTCAGGTTTAAAGATAGAAATATTATTAAAAGTATAAAGTAACTTCATTCATGGTAACATTTGGTATATTTTAAAGTTAAACTCAGTTACTACTCAGTTGCTTAATAACCAATTGATTTATGGTGACGGGACCAACTTAACTATACTCGTACAAGTAGAAAATTTGATTTCTTTTAAATTTCGATACTTTGATTAAAACTTGATATATATTTTTGGCATAACGTTAAACGGTTAACAAATTTATCTTGATGGACATCAACCTAGATTATCTGTGGGAACAAGTCGTTCTTCAAAAAAAGTGTTTACGTTTATAAGACATGACACGTTTTAGAGTAGACAGGTAATTACTGAAATATAAACTGCACAAGGCTTTTGGATCGATATTACGAAACGAACTAGTAAGCAAGTTTTAAATACATATACCGGAATAGGTATATTTTGAAAGAAACTGTATGAAAGATATTCCTGATTTTCATAATGGAATTTTAATGTTTTTAGTGAAACATATATGTAACATATTGAAACATATATGAAACATATATGTGAAACAGCTATGTATATCAAAGTATGACCTAAATTCTTCAACGTAAATGTTAACTTCACCACATTCTCAAATGATGACTAGACGGAAATTGGTTCAGACTGACTGTTGCTTTGGCTCTTGATGGTTTTCAACTTCAGGCTAGAACACCTGCTGTCTTTTCTGGAGAAGGGAGAGGCAAACCAAGAAGGGTGTTGAAGCTTCTGGGTGGTCCTTAAATCTGGGGGAAAAGGGACTTCACACAAATTGCGCTGGGCCGAAGGCATTATGTTAGATTTGTTGATGGTGAGCGTATTATCGATCATCACAACCATCTCTTCGATGTCATCGTCGCTAAAGGAATCATTATTCTTTCTCTGTTGGATCCCAATCATGATGCCTTGGATTTGGGAAGTATCAGTCTTCCAGCATTGAGTCCTTCCATGGATCATCTCCAGCTTTCTTCTTCTGGCCTCTCCTCTGCAGAAGAACTTCTCAAATTCTCTTCTGAATCTGGGATGAGTCACTGCGTAGATGTAGGGGTCCAGACAGCTGGCTGTTTTGCAAAAGAGTGCAGGTATCATCGAAGAAAGTGGGGATATCAAGTGTGCGTTTCCGGATACCCCAAGCAGAGCCACGACCGCATACGGGGTCCAAGCGAAGAACCAGAGTCCAACGACTCCGACGACAACTCCGGCAAGCCGGATCTCAGTCTTCCGCTTCTCCTGCTCCTGACCTCGACGAGAAGATGCCCCACTGGATTCGCTAATCACCTCCCGGTAGATCTTGGAATAGCAGAAGGTGATTATGGAGAAGGGGATCACCCAGGCGGCGAAGAAGAACACGAGGATGAACGTCCTGTTGGAGGAAGATTGGTCTAGGTAATCAAAACTGCAACTGGTTAGGTATCCTAGAACAAAATAAAGAAATAAAACATATGATAACTTGTGGCATTCAGTTTTTATTAGGTGTTTTGTATCAATATTGGTCCGTTTGTTTGCATACAATATATACATCGGTGGTTATTTGGCCTTTACGTTTCGACTAATAATAGTAGCACAACTTTGAGATAACAGTGTCGATACAAGCAACATAGGTTCATTTTTATACAGACTTCTTTCAACTACTAGATAATATGAAAAGCAAACTACATTGTGATATATTTATCCACACTAAATTCGAATGAAAACTTCAAAATTAAGTGAAATCCTCTAATACTCGTACGTAGTCACGTAAGCGTACACTGAAGTTTCACTGAATCGTCTTTATCACTATTCGATTAATTAAAATCCTCTCAACATTAATGGAAAATCAACCAAACCTGTCTTATTCCAAAGGTGTTTTAAAATTTGAACTTTTTATATTTTGAAGGATTTTTCCCAAGCAAGAACTTAAGCTATTTTACCATTGACAGCGTAATAAAGCCGTTCTCACTTGTTTACTGTCTCAAGTTTACTGACATAGCAACCCCTTTTGTTAAGAAAATAAAACTAATTATACATATTTGATACTGATATTAACTTCAGACTAGCTTGATATTATTTTCAAAGGTTTGGTTATACTTGTATGTTTTTTGTTGCAAATTTTAAAACCAATTCTGATTTAATCAGTTTTAAATGTATTGTTAAAAGCTTGACTAGAATCTGAAAGTGTAGCCACATGACACGATCGTAAATGTTAACTGCTGCAATCTGCATGGTTAGTTAAACCGTTGTGATATGTGCAGGGTAGTGCAGTTAGAGAACCCCTGAGCGTGTTTACCACTGTGTTAGCTGGCACTGAGAGCTACAGTACTGGTGGCGCTATCCTGGTGGAAAGGTTTGGCGCTACTGGCGATCACTTGATCTTAACAGTTGTGAGTTGATGAGAGCTCATTGTTATCTACAAGTGAGGATTACCTTCAGGCACAAATCTGGAAAAGCCGTGATCAGTGAGAGGCAAGGAAGCAAAGATGCATCCGTAGCACCAGACTAGCAGTACGCACACCTTGGCACGTTGCCTGGTGGTGCGTCTCAGTGGATCCAAGGGGTAGACAATGACGTAGTAACGGTCCAGGGCGATGGCAGCTAGGGTCATGATGGATACCGTGCCGGTCAGGGCTCCTAGAAACCCGTACACCTCACAACCTGTATAACAGAACATTAGTTACAACAATGTTACACTCGTAAAATACGAGGAATTTTTTTGCTTCAGATTTATTTAAGCAAAAATTAGTTAATTTATTTAAAATTGAAACGTGTCATGATCCAAATAAGGAAATACTTTCTATTGACCTTTAACAGAACCAATTCATCAAAATAATCAACTACATTTTATACACGTGGACACTTTCAAAACTACGGCTAGGTCATTAGAGAAAATGTTAAAACCCATTGAGCTTACTTAAAAACGCATTGAAAATGACGGTAGCTCACCCATTTTATAAACTTGTATTCAAAAGATCGATTTTTGTTTGATTGCTTCGTTAGTAATATTAGTAATAGAAAAGCTAAATAGGTAATAATGAGCCCAATAGCACAGTTATAATGTTCTTTCTGACTAAAGCCTTTAATAAAGGGGTCATTACCCACCCGTAGTGCTACTGGTTCATTATCCATCATAACTGTTTCTACCAGTATACACCTTCATATCACCTATTTAAATCTTCAAAAACCAAATTAATGTTGTCAGAACTTCCCATTTGCAAGCGTACATATTAGGCTTGATCATTTACAAATGTTTAACGTTATTGAAATAGTATGTTTTTCTCTGCATTAACGTTTATGTGTTTGTGGTTAGTTAAGAAAAGGATAATTTAATGTATTAAAGTAACAGAGTAGGAAACAATAGTTCTTATCTTTAAAATTGGTAAATTCAAAATTTTTAACTGCATACCGCTATACAATATCTATCAATTTCAATAAAGTGAAACAATGTTTTCTATTGTAGAGTTTGTCCTCTCTTATGTTAGTATAATAGTTAACTATTTCAGAAACAAGGAAACAATGAAGAAAACTACTTAACCATTTGCAACCGTTACAATAACAATAATTCTTAATGTTCTTCACACCATAAGTATCACGTGCTATTTTTCACAATACCACGTCCTTCTATTTCCTACTATGTTCTACAGTTCTATATTAATTTTTCTCTAGATCAATTTTCAATTGATTATATCTAAAAGATCTCACCAATCCCAATAAGCTGTTACAAATCTCAAATACTCTAAAGCTCTGTCTCCAATTGGATATGCATTAATGCTCTTTGTACAATTTGATATCAACCTTTCTCTCGATGGCTAGGTTAACTTAACCAGTTTTTAACACCGTATTTGTTCTGAAGAGAGAAACTCAGGAGTATAAGTAGATGTGTATACTGTAGTAAGCAGTAGTATAAGTAATTTGGCTGGTTAAGTTTTACCTACAAACGAAACATAACAGTAATGTATACTAATAATAATTGGCTTTGTAGATACTATTAAGAGAAAGAAAATATAAAGGAATGCCAATTAGCAAGGATACAAAGTCTCAACTAAAGACAAAACTAGGTTGTTATATAAATTTGTCCAACTTCATTATCATCACACGTGTACGACTGGAAAACAACTTTCCCAACAAAAAAAACTTAACCCGTATTGTTTAGAGTTTGAAACCTAAAACGCAACGTTTAAAGATACAATTTAATAACTTCGATATAAAATGTGAAACAAGATCTGACTGGAAAATTAAAACTCGATCTTCTGAGACAGAATTCTTTGAAATTATAACGAATTAAGTCCTGCTCAGGATATTGGAAAATGGTTTTCTTCCAAAGAAAGTCCCGTGCCTTTATACGAGAAGCAGGTCAACTGCGGGTGCATTGTGTTAGAGTAGGAACGACAGGTTCAAGTCTTTGTTTCTCAGAATTCACTGTCAGCAATTAGAACAATGACTCTTTCTTCAGGGCTATCAACAGCTGCACACTTGACAGTTCTTTTCAGCTGTTACTTCCTGTTTAGCCACTTGAGAGGTAGAATTTCGCAAGGTAATTTTGGTTTAATGAGATATATTTTACTGAATACATTTCAGTTGGTTCTTGTGTAAAGTTTTTGTTTGATTACAGAGCCAATTTTTCTCTCAGTCTTTAAATAATAAATATGGTTTTCTTTATCTTGTTGCCTTAGTTACTTACTCCATTTTCTTTAATCACCAGTAGAATAAGTTGCAATATAACATTTTACTACAACTGCGGTGTGATGCTATTACACCGTAAAAGTGAAATGTGTTAAATTTTGCAGTTTCATTTAGAAATTGTATCATTTTGGCAAGTACACATAACAGTATTTCTTTTTATTTGGGAAGATTTAGGTTAGTATTAAGTATTAAGTTTAAGTTCGGAGTCAAGTTATTAGAGGCAATTTAAATATTGTATGGATGTGTCCGTTGTTTATCTTATGACAAAAGAAAAATACATGTTCCAAAGGATTAGCAAACAATGGGTAAGCTATCTTAAAACTTCAAAACTGTCAATGTTGTATAGACCGAGTCTCATCTTTTACTGTTAATTAAAATAAATATTAATTTAAGTAATTTACTAAAGTTATTTGATAGTAACAAATTTGGATTCTTAAAAGTTCAGTAGGCTTGTGACTAACAAATCTCTGAGCATAAATTCCATGTTTATATTTTACAAGCTGACCCGACAGATTTTGTCCTGTCCAGAAAAAAATTATTCATCAGCTCAATGCATTGTTAAATAAATACACTTGTAGAAAAGTTTTCAAAAATAAAACATTTACGTTTTCCAATAATTATTCGTGTGGTTTTCTTTGTTTTAATTTTCTTAAGAAAAGTATACAAAACATTAATACACTTAAATAAGGTAAATGAAGTATGTTTTCCATTCTTGAGTATCGTATTTTAAACATAAACTGGATTAAATTTTATAAATTAAGAAGAAGGATAATATAACTTCTGTTCGGTATACAATGTTGGCATGTTCTTCGTTTGGTAGCGCTCAGATATAAAACGTATCAATTGAATCTTCAGGAAGTTACTATGATGCCTGAGGATCTTTTAATCATTAAAATTAATAATATTATTTCAAATGTCTCGTAGAGTTATTTGGACATTTTCAAACAGGGTAGTTATTACGTACCAACAGCTCCAAGGGCAGGGCCAAAGTGGAAGGAGTTGTAGATGAAGACCGGCATCTTGGCCAAGAGGAAGAAGTCACTGACAGCAAGGTTCATGACAAGAACATTGGCAGGCGTCCTCAGAGACCGACACCTGAAACAGTTCACAGACTTCTCATGATAAAGAAACAATGAAACATTTAAAGGAAAAGGAAAGATTTTAAATACGAAAAAGGTATCTATTCACACATTGAATGTACACCAAAGCATCGCTTGGCGTTGACTCAGAAGGACCCCATGTGCGCTGGAGCAATGTTTTTTAATAGGTTGCCTAAAGAGATCAGATCTTGTAGAGACTCCATGCCTAACTCAACTTGAATAGTATCTTATACAAAAATAATTTTACGATGTCCGCGAATTCCTCTCTGGCTGAGATACCTTGGTCAAATTAGATCATTAATAATTATAATAACTTGTTTTAATTGTAGAAGATTGTGTAACTTGAATTTGTTTGTATGTAATCTGCTATTTTAAGTATAACAATTTTCAGTTATATTGAACTATATGACGATTGAGATGTACATGCGTATATTGTATTCTATTCAATAACAAATTTGACTATTGACTATTGACTTCATGTGACTATAAAGCTTCATGTGTCTCAGCAAGGCCACTGAAGATGCTCAATTGTAAAATTAGCGAAACGTTTGGCACTGTAAATAGTGTGAATAGTTTATTGGTGCGGTTTGTACTTGAAGATTTAGATGATAGTCTTGACTCAGACAGCTAAAGCCTTCGGAAAATCTTATTATGTAATGAAATGTTCCTTAAAAAAGGTAAACAGGTCTTAGGCAATTCAAACATTGAATCCCTATGTCAGGCAAATGTTTGAAAATACAATTCAGTTTAGTGTGTCAGACTTTTATGCAAATAATATATTTGCAAAAATAGTTTGGTTAAGGAAAAGTGCATATTATAGTTTAAAGCTATAACGGTTTTAAACTTGCAACCAATACTGCAAAGGAAAGTGGTTGGGCTTGGTTATACGAGTAAATTATATCAAACCAAAAATAACTGCGTTGTATAAAGGGTAAAGAACCTAACATTACCTACAAACTGTTCGCAAAATTTCAAAACTATGTCAAAGATTTAACAATTTAATTACCAATATACAAATTAACATTGTGTTGGTTTGGATAAAAAACAATAACAAATTACAACGTAGTAAACTACAAGCCACTACAGTAAATTTAAAATTAGAAAAATATTCTTTACATTATTAAAATTTGGAATGTATTATAGAACACCAGACTTCTGAGTTGTAAGTGAGTGGTCTATAAATTCTTGCAAACTATAAAATTCGTGGGCGACAAGATAATTTCTAAGTTCTTTCTTAAACAATTTAGAATTTTGAAGGCTTTGTATTTTCTTTCTGTAGGTGAGTCACTTGTTTATTTTATACAGCTGGTCACTATTGTTGACTAGGTTCTCTATTCACCATATCTCCAAAAGGCTGTTGAGTCAATCCCGTCAGAGAGCGGACCTGATTCAGCGAAAAATTGAGCCCCATTAGAGTTGGTTGAACTTCTATCTGTAAGTTTAATGTTAGTGGTTATGAGTTGCACCACCATACCTCACTGTTATTGTACAACTAGGAAGACAAAGTACCGATAAATTTCATTGCTGCTTCTGTTCAAAACGCAATTAACTTCAAACCATAAATCCCATAAAATTGCGATAATGTTTCAACCCTATTCGGGTGGAGTGGTTTCTAAATTACTGCTGATGTTCATACTAGTTTGAAAACTAATCATTGTTTAGCGTATAAAACTGTCCTTTATTCTTTGCATTTTTGCCTAATATAACTAAAAAACCGTTCTTAATTTCCTATCTAACACAAATACTTCTTTTCAATTACAGAAAACAGCTTATGCCAGCTAGTTAAAGAAGCACCATAAAATGTGTCTTGTCGCTATTAGAATCGTAAGAGTAGATGACTTAAACAACAGTATTTCAACAATTCAAAAATATGAAGCCTATCCTACATTGCAAAGTTAAAAAGAACTCTACTGATTTAACTTAACGATTACATTACTTTATAAGACCAAGAAACATCAAAACAACAGAATTGTAAACGTGTTTATTTTACCTACTTTTAAAACTAGGTTACTCGTACATTTAATCTCATCGCTGTGACTTATAACTCAAGTTTATACCGCAGATAAAGATATACATTTACGTTACGTGTCGCTATTTCAAGATTATCTTCAGATGGAGTGCATTCATTTGATGTATTGGAACTTGTTACGATTGGTATTACGTTTAACCTTGTACAAAACAACGTTACTATTTCAGTTAATTTCCTTTAATTTTAATATCTTCTATAAAAATACAAATAACATTTTATAGTTAGTTTATTATTTTTTTTCTTAAAACAAAGCCGAAGTTAACCTATTAAAATACATCTTATTAACATACATACTTGTACATGGGTGTCACAAAACGTGTAGCGCGTTATGCAGAACCGGAATTTACATACAAAAGTAAGTCGAAAATGTCTTTTTTTTCGATTTCGGCTTAGTTTGGCCGTAATCCACCGTTTTACGAGTATTAATTTTTAAATACCTAATAACTTAAAACCCTTTGAGGTTTTTTATGAAACTTGGTATAAATCTTAATGATTTTCCTAATAAAATCTTCCAAAATATTATTTGTCTAACTTACCAAATTTTAAAGTGGCAGTAATTTAAACATTACAAATTCAAATCACTAAATCACTATTCGAGATACCGACCACTTTCATGAGGGTAAGTAAAGGCAATTATGTGGTGAAGGATGAGTGTGATGAGTGGTAGTAATGAGTTATGAGGTGTAATCTTGTTACAAACTAAGGCCGACTCTTCCTTAGAATGGGTCATTATTTAAGGACCAACGGCTTAAAGTGACTTCCGAACCACGCAGTGATGGTCTGATATGTCTAAACGATGATGGGAGTTGATGCGGGTATCATCAGATGATCACTGAGACTATCTGAGCCGCTTTAGACCTATATCATCGTCAAAACCTGACCTCAAATCCATGAAGCTGGATTACAAGACCACGCCAAAATTAATGACCCAGTAAAATAAAAATGGAATCAAATTGGATTTCTTTATAGTTGTAACTTTGCTTGCCTGAAGTTGGCAACTTAGCTGTTGAAAGCGCCAGTGAATAATTGTGATTGTTACACTATATTGGCTTTTTTGTGTTTTTAGAAGTTTTATAATATTTGCCAATAATCTCCGCTTCAAGAATTAAGTATTATCTTGTGAACGTTTGACTATGTTTAAAACTATATAGGAATGAAATAAAGTTTTGTAGTTTATATAGTTTTCGATAATAATGAATTGGCATTTGGGACACAAGTACTACATTTTCAAAGTTCCAGTATGTTGAAATGTGGCAAAACAACAGGTGAAACCATCAAAGTAGTAACAGTGTACAGCGAGAGATTACTGTTATCTTGTTGCATCATTGGATTTATGGATTGCAAACAATAATAGCTCTGACCTTTGTATTGCAACTGTGATTTAACCTACATTGATCAGTATCGGAGTAAATCATCAGCTGTGAACCTAACTTATAGGGATTGTAGTAGATTATGTTTCACAACTTACAGGATCATGTAAAATCACATTAGCCCCTTCTATGCGAGTTGAAAATATCTCTGGTTGGGCTAAAGCTTTTCAAAATACAGTACATGAATAAAAGGAATATCTTTAAGGTGTATCAATACACTGTATTCTAAGGTTAATAAGCTGATAGTACTTGTTATGTGAAGGAGAATTAAGTCCAAGCTCACAGTAATAAATTGTGTTTTGCAGAAACATGACATAAATTCATAGCATCGTCATTTTAAAACTGAAGATTTGTAGCAAACGATTGTCCCTCACATTTGAACTTAAAAATGTCATTCAAACAGACAATTTTTTTCATTCGCTCTTTGACATTCATTCTAAGTTTTTCACCTTGAATGCCCGTCATTTGGCCAGCTAAATGACTCCCATATGTTTTGGGTCATAAACTCGTTTGGGCTGTAGAACACCATTTCGATCAGAGCTTGATAATATATTACGAAAATGTTCTGGGTTCTTATAAAAAGTCAAGATTTATATTTTGAAAAAAAATCATTTTTTGAGATACATGACAAAATTTATAGTTTATATGCAACAATCTCAACACAAATGTTTTTCTCTCGTAGGCCTTGTTCTCTTCTCGTCTTTAGGATGCTGCAAATAAACTCTAAATTTTGTACTTGAGGTCAAAATATAATACCGTCATACTTTGTACCGTACTTTTGTGTAAGCTGCATGATAGTTTTATAGCTTTGGTTTTATCTTAAGTAACTAAAAGGATACTGATCAGTTTATAGTCAAGTTTTTCAAGCATAGTTTCATTTCTATTTTGTTATAGAAGGTGTGTAAAAGTTAAAAGGGTAGTAAATAAACTGAAATAGTACCATGGTTTTGTTCAAAGACAAGACATCCATTGTAACAAGTTCCAATAACTTGTTCCAATAAATGAATGTCATCCAGTTGAAAGTAATCTTGAAATAGTTACGTTGATTCCAATCTCTTTTTCTGGAACAATGTAACCCAGTTTTGAAAGTAGGTAAAATAAACAGTTTTACGATTTTGTTTACTGGTATTGTGAAGTAATGCAATCATTCCGTACATCAGCTTAGTACATTTACAAGTTAAAATGTTAAATAAGGCTCGATAAACCGTTTTCTAAGTCACTGTCTGTAGATTATTTTAATGTGAGTTGGTCGGGATAGACCAACTGGTGCCCGATTTAGAAAAAACTCACACCAGTTGGTGGGTTTTCAACTGCTGGTGTAATTTAGAAAAAAAAACACACTACCTTTTCCTTGAATTGAAGTATCAAATCCAGCAAATATTAGAATAAATAGGATAGTTTTATTTATTTTGAAAGAATGGTGATGTTATTGTTTGGCAGATCAAAGTTAGATAGTTGCATTAGTCTCACAAATGTGCATTTGATATTTCATCATTAGGCCCTAAAATGATGCCATGAGAATCGTTGGACTAGCATGATACATCGAGTACCTTGCATGGCTTGAACTCCTATTCTGTATTATTTGTATATATTGACATTGCTTATTGTACTTGTGTATTGAACGGCCACTAAATGACTAATTAACGTGATTTTTTCGATCGAAAAGTTATTGAGGCCTTGTATACAACTAGCAGACCGACCTGCAGCCAAGTTTCGGTTGAAATAAGGCTTCTCTGGCTATCTCTTATCAAACATGCTTAAGCGTGGGGATAATCATAACTTTCGTCCTAATTTTGGTTTTAATTTTAAAGTGTTTGTACGTGTTGTTCTGTTTTCTAGGCCAGCTGTTATAAAAGCAAACGTTTAACGGGGAAAGGAAAAAGAGAAGGAAAATTCATGATATTTGGTGGTTAGCTTGACCTCATTACTTAAAAGTGCAAATTTATCACGTAAATACGTGCGTCTAAAGCAAATTGACAAAATCAAGTATAATATGATTTAGAGTTTCAATACTATTAATTGTAAGCAACTGATATGAAACTTCAAATATGCAAGAAATACGATTTAGAGATACGTATGACAATTGTTCAATGTTAGCTAACTCAAAACTGAGAAAGCGTTTCACACCTCGTAAGGAATTTCAATTCGGTGGCAAGAATGCTATTAAGTTTCATCTTTGAGTGAATAAAATAAATGTGTTTAAGAGTTTTATATGATATAAAGTTCTATATAACACTATTATATTAAGATTATTAAAAAATGCCTTCGAAAAATGTTCTTGTAGAACGTTTACTGTACACATGTATGTGCAATCTTTTACTTGTACATAATTTTACATTTGTATACATGTAATGAATGAACTAAAAAAGACGTTATCAACACGTAACAAACAATTGAAAATTACGCCAATTCTTAATAAAACGAACACTTGTTTTATATTAAATAGTAAACATGTTTAGTGGTAAACCGATTTTGTTTCGTTACCAAATAATAACAAAATAACGGTATTCATTTATTGTTGGTACCTTTTGTTGGTATTATTGTTTTTATAGTATATTTTATATAGCACTTATGATCCATTGACACTTGTTTATAAATAAATAATGAAAACATGATTGTGTTAATTATTTAGTTGTACTGTATTGAAAATGTCTGCATAAAAACACCTTCCTATGTACACCGTATTATTTTAGTTTATCCAAGTTGCATTAAATCATTATAATGTCTAACTGCCCAAATTAATCAATCCTCTGCACATAACTCTAAACACATTAATTATTATACGTAAAAACAATTCTTTTCAATCAGAAAGATAATCTGTGTGTGGCGGCAGATAAATACTCTGTGTGCTTCACTTCACCGCAGTCAACATCAAGGACTAGACTCGTCTCAGCAGCAGCTAGTGTTACGATTCTATGGTCAAAAAGAAATTGTAAAAAAATCATACGTTTTAAAATGGTTGATTTTCCTTTAAATATATTTAAATTCCACTCAACCACTAGGTAGTTAGAATTAATACTCACGAACGCATAACTTTTTTAAAGTCATGGGTTTTTTCTAACAGATATGAATATATTTATAAAATCAAGGCGTTTCATATTAATGTGGAAACCCTACAAAACATTTAACTTAAAAAGGTAATAATTACGCAAAACCACTCAGTTTTCACTGTCCACACCTAATTGTATTTAATTAGTTAAAGCTTTTCTTCAAACAATAATTAAACAAACATACGGTATTATTTTAGCGAAGAACAGGTGACTCTCAAAACGTCTGTTTTTTGCAGGGTTAGGCCTAATTGATTTAAATTATATACACCTGCCACATGATGTCAGCAAATTTCAAAACGCTGAATTTGCAAAACACGTTTGTAGTTAAAAAAAAAACAAAACAAAACACACACACACACACAGCTATGTTCATTATAAAGGAGGTAGAAGCTCGGAAACGAGTCTCCAATGTACGACGAGTTTCATATTTTATTTCCTTTCCATTTTGTAGCAATTTATCTTTGAAAGGCACTTACAGGGCTTGAAAGCTATTTACTCTTGAAGGAAGTACTTAAGTCCATTATTTTCCCGGATTTGTTTTATTACTACAATTGTCAAATAAGTAACAGCAATTCATAAAACATTCAACTTGTCTCATAAAATATATACATTTACTCAAATTGTATCAATTGTCTGCACACTTGTCAACTTTTACTTAAAACGATTTGCGATTTTACTTAACTTTTGACTTAATACAGCTTTTACGTGCTTTAGTTTATGTATGATATGTCAATTGGAGTACTTTTTGGCATACTTTTTAGGGGTTGCCCCACTCTATAATGAGATAGTGAGGGGTGGCCTTTACATTAAAGTTAATTTACCCCATCATGTAACCCCTAATTTAAAAGGGCACAAAAATACAAATAAATTTATGCAACAAAACAACTGTACGCCCCTGTTCAAAACTGCGGTGCAAAACATGTTTCATTTTTTGAGTTGAAACAAACAATGTCACAAAAGGAAGTTTTTCTTTATTAAGATCACCTGATGAAGTTACAAAACATATCATTTTACATTGTTTTGAAAATTACCGTGTTTAAACAAAAGTGGCAGTTTTCTGAAGTTTGCAAAGTGTATCTTGTAGCATACCTTTTTAAAGCATTGTTCAACCAAATACTGAATCCGAACTTTTGAAAACTTTTAAGAACGATAGAGACGTTGTTTATTTATTTGCTCAGTTAGTAAAACGCGTGTTGAGTCGAAAGGTTACGATCTAACAGGATATCGTAACACGTGTTTAACTATATCAACCCCTCAAGTGAGGGGTCATATAATGAAGGGTAACTCCCCACTTGAACCTCTATTTCGGGGTGAGATACAAACCCTGAAAGTATACAAAAAAATTGTATTCATTCAACAGTTAGAAGGAGGTCGGACATTTTGGATAGCCGGTATAATAGTCTAACACAACAGTTTTTGTAATGCAAAACGTAAAAAATAGTGGTTTTAATTGGTTAATACAAACTTTGGTATCTAAATCAAATACGACGAGAAGTTCAATGATCGATCAAAAGTACTTTGTTATATAAGAATCCATTCACAGTACCTCCGACAAGCTGTGGGAAGTGTATGTTGGGACACCCTGTATAAACAAGTATCCAACACTTGTCATTGCGTATAAACGTCAATGTGCTTTGAAGTGCATTGGAGGAGAAAATTACACACCCGGCAACCTTGATATCATGCATACATTTATCCGCGGTTCACTTGAATCTTTTTCATAGCGCAAGTAACCTGATACGTAAATACAAGACAAAACAATGTTAAAACGTCAAAGAACTAAGAACAAAGTATAAAGTGTGTGGCTCAAGTCAATGTATTGAGGAAAAAAGGACCAAAAATGAACATATGAAAATAATTTGAAAATTACCGCCACCACAAACAGGAAGCAACCTACTACTCAACAATAAGTTAGAGTTCACCTCGCACGGTATCTACGACTTGATGAATCAGCTGACAGATAAAGATCTAAGTGATAAGAGGACACCAGCTGGGCCAGTCAGTCGACTGCAGCGGGTATAGCCTTACACAACAGGTCCGTGCGTGCGCGAATTTTAGTAGCTACTATGAACTGTTTAAATGTATTTTTTGTAAACTACTCGTATTTATCAATCGACAACGCCACTTCCGGCCGCAGTGTTAATAGTGTGTAGTGTATGTGTCTAAGTGTAAGAAGAAGCCTGAGGATGCCCGTGTGAGGGTGAAGCGGACCGTCGCAATATCAACGGAAAGACTGCATGACGGAATACAACAACAGGTATTTAATTAAATACAGCAGTAAAAAAAAGCTTAACATGAATCTAATCAATGTATTGATGAAAGTTCAGTTTGAAAATAAGCTAGTACCATGTACGTCAAATCCATTTGTATATAAATGAATATCCATTCTTTTTTGTTCTAATAAGCACATAAATTTAAAATATCAAAGAACTTCAAAGAAACATCAAAGAACTCTATGACAGAAAAGTTTCTTTTTCAAAAGAAATTCCTTGCTCAAAATTCATTTTATAGTGTTGCGGAATTTATGAATATTTAAAACTATACTAATATTATTTAATTACGATTCAAGGTCTTACTTGTGGCGTATAGTATATTTATGATTGAACAACAAAAAAACAATTTTACTGTAATAGTTTTGACATTAAACGTATTGTTAGTGTTTCTTTTATTACTAAAGAAATTTGAAGACCGAACCAGGATTTGGACCCGAGTCTCCCGCTTGCCGGGTGGTTATGCTGTTTCTTTTATAAAATATAAAATTCAGCGTTTTAAAACTGATTAAAGTTAGAGCTTTCCATAAAACAACTACACTCGAATGAACTAAGTTTAGTTTAACATAAAATATAAATTAATGTTAACCGAAAAGGTTAGTTAGTACTGGGAGTTTATATCATAAATAATCACAAAAGAAAATTACCATTAATAAAAGTATGGATTACCATTAGTTTGATCACGTAAAATCGTTGATTATTTATCACCTGAGATTGGTAATGATATGCAGGTAAATGCAATATGCATTGTGATCTACTTAAGCTGACAGTGTCGGTCCTGGTTTATAGTGACGGGTAGATCCATGCTATATACTGCAACGCAGAGTGTCTCTAAATCAACTGTATACTGTCACTACAACAGATACTGCACTGGTTTATGTACTGTCTGCTGTGTCAGTGTTTGCTTCAGGTAAGCAGAACTTATATGATGACAGTAGAAAATGAACTTTTGGAACTCATTTCAGTACGAAGAGCGTCTACAATAGGAAAACATATAACACTACTTTTTAATTTTACTATGTTTTCTGAGGTTTTTCTACAGAACAGTAGAACAGTAACAGCATTTCTAAAATAATATATTAATAAAAACATGTGCTTAAAAGTACTAAATAAATGTTTGTTTTGTTTTTCATTCCTTAGCAACTTTTAACTTTACTTTACTTTACTAATATTATTATAGAACTTCAAGTTCAAGCCATGGAAGGTAGTATTAATACAATTCGATTATTTCTAACTACCAAATTAAATTTTGAAAGTTGAATAGGCTAGTAACACTTAGCTGTGGAAAACATGCATTAGAACAATGAACATTCTTGGAAAATAATGTGGAAAACATTAATAATATCATTGTTTTCATATTTTGGTTTTGTACGTATATTTTATACACCAATTTTCTTTTCTGTTCCTTCAATTTGTTTGTTTCTTTGATAATTACTACCCGTCGAAATATAAGGTTTTTTTTGTTCTTGGAGTGTTCCCCTTTATGAATATATGTATATATATTACTAAATAAATTTAAAGACAAAATATTTGGACCGAACCGGGATTTAAACCCGGGTCACCCGCTTGCCGGGCGGTTATGCTAAACCACTACACCATCCGGCCCAAATATTTCTGCCTTTAAATAAGTACTTAAATTTGAATGTTTATCCGAAACATGTGACTGTCAAATAGTGACTTTAAATCAACAAGCTGGAAATATTACAAACAGAATTTAAATACTGTGTCAAATGACTTATTATAGATCTTAATTTGTATAAACGCTAAATAGCTAATTTATTACTAAATAAATTTGAAGAAAAAATATTTGGACCGAACTGGGATTTGAACCCGGGTCTCCCGCTTGCCGGTTTTGCTAAACCACTACACCATCCGGCCCAACTATTTCTGCCTTCAAATAAGAACTTAAATCTGAATGTTAAGTATAATATTTTTGTCTTCAAATTTATTTAGTAATAAATTAGCTATTTAGCGTTTATACAAATTAAGATCTATAATAAGTCATTTGACACAGTATTTAAAATATGTTTGAGATATTTCCAGCTTGTTGATTTAAAGTCACTATTTGACAGTCACATGTTTCGGATAAACATTCATATTTAAGTACTTATTTGAAGGCAGAAATAGTTGGGCCGGATGGTGTAGTGGATAGCCTAACCGCTCGGCAAGCGGGAGACCCGGGTTAAAATCTCGGTTCGGTCCAAATATTTTTGTCTTCAAATTTATTTAGTAATAAATTAGCTATTTAGCGTTTATACAAATTAAGATCTATATGTATATATATATATATATCCATGCAGGCTAGAACCTGAGCCTGGACCCTGAGGGGACCCTGAGCCTGACCCTGAGGCTGGGCTGGACCAAAGTTTGTCTTGTTTAACGAGGCGAAGTTAGGACTACAAAGCCCTCTCTACCACTCAACCTCGAACCCTTAGGCCCTTAGGCTAGACCCTAGGAATTTCTTTCTACAAATACCTAAGACTGTAATTATTTACGAGTAACGATAAACTCTTAACATCCTTCAATGCGTCTATATTCACCAAACCATAATAAAACTAAGTTTTAAACAAACTACTTCCCCGGATTCAACAAAGTCCTATTTTGAACCTAACTGCAATATTGCTTCGGAAATTAGATATTTTAGAAATAAGTAAATGTTAAAAATTCTTCTATATATTTCAGATAAAAGTACTGTGTTTTTGTATTTAAAGTCAAAACGGCGATTGCGAGTGAAAACAGACAAGAAAGACTCTGCAAACATATTTGTGTTGAAATACGCGTTTAACATTCTCAATATTACGAGATACATGTTGAACACCTTTGATATATTGATATTCTCTGTGAACATGATTTAAGTGCTTTCTGTAAAAAGACACCTCAGGGATTTGATGTTGTCGTGGTTTGATATAAAATCCTTTGGTGGCGGTTAAATATTTATTGTTTGGTAGTGAGTTCAAAGGTTGATTTCAGTCAAAGTTGGATTAGACGACTATGAACTGTTTATGGGTTTTAAATTTTTAGTTTTATGTTTTGATAACTCATTACATATTTTTTTTAACTGTAATACAATTTAGATAAGACTTAACAACGGAGACTTCTTTCACGTGAAAGGCTGCACAAAGCTTTCTTTTTTATTCAGACTGACGGTTTTAAAGTGAGAAAGTAATCTGACAACATTTAGTTGATTAAACTTACGGTTTCAGCTAACTAGATATTTAAAACTTAAAATAATTTAGAAACGAAATGAAATGAAATGCACATTGTGACATAAATTGCTTACCTAAATTCTAAACTATAACAGGGTCTTAGATCCAACTTAATAGATTGTGACTTTTCATCAAAGGCACTACTATACTTTTTTTTAACAAAATGGGTAATTGGCCTGCAAAGAAACTATGGTTAAAAATCCTTGTCAAAACTAGTGCACGGTTTCTTTGAATATTTTAATTGATAAATTGTCAATACCACTTGATCTTTTGTTTTTCATTTTATTTATAATACAAACAATTACCCCTCGTACCACTATTCTCCCTGATATTTGATCTACGTTGCATTTAGCAAAAATGTTGTACCCATCTAATTGAAATAGAATGAAATTGATAGAAATTGATTTCCTCGCTACTAACCCATATTTCACTAAAGACTATAACACTAATTTTACACTGCAAATTTTTTAATTTAGGTTCAATAAAATTAAATTTATTATTTAAGCTCCTGATATTCCAATGAATTACTAAATTTACTAATTGTACTAAATTTATTTTGTGCTGATACAAAGAAAGGATTATCCAAACGTTCATTTAAAGGCTAATGATCTAAATTTGGGATGGCTTTTCAAAACAATAAAACACGTCCGTTATTGTACCATCGTCAACAACAACAAAAACTGTTCTTAACTATTCAAATGTTGCTTAGTCTTTTTTTACTACTCATAAGTGTAAAAAATACGTAGTATAGATTCTTTTATTGATTTTAACATTATTATTACCTCTTTTACGAATTATTATATCAAAACACGTGTTTTGTAGAACGTAAGTATGACATAATGGGTTTTAGCTTCAAAACAACTACAAGCAGAGCTTTCTAGAAAGTATTTACAAAGAGATTAAACACGTGTTGATACGCCAGTAAACATAATTTTGAGCCAAAAGTAGGAAATTTAAAAGGATTGATCACTCCAAAAGATGTTGCTGAAAACATGACCACCTTTAGGACGCTATTTTTGTGTGTAGATATTAGACAAGTTGGTTTCCATGTTCTCAAAGGCTGTCTCTAGGTTTGCAATTTTAAATTTAACGCCAATATTACTGGCAAAACTTTTAAAGTTGCTGAAAATAGGCTATTTTAAAAGTGTATCATATTTTTTACAAGTAGTTTTTGCCTTTTTCGTATATAAGGAACAAAGAACCACTCCTTCCATATCATGTAAATCCGCATTTGTACGTTTCGGTTCATAAACGACGTCGGAAACAGGGAACTACGAAACTATGTTTTGCTTTTTTTATGAGCGGACCAAAGTTGGAATTTAGCTACTACCATTTCTCTTGACTGGCAAGGTCGACGGCACGCGCGACTCTTCAAAGAGCTGGTTGAAAGAGTTCCGATAGACAATCCCACTAGAGCCGACTTTTTAAACAAAAGATAAACTTGGATTTCAACCTACCCCTAGTTTACCGCAGAGAATGAATCAATACTCCACCATTTCAGTGGAGTTCATGGGTTCCTGTTTGGTTGAATAATCCTACTAACACTTATCTCCACATAAAGTCTGAATAATCTCAAAAAGGTGTAACGTTTAAAGTTCAAATGTTCAAAATCTCTCAATACAATGTACGGGAAAGCCTTTGCAGGTGTATCCTAAATACAGCTGCCTGATTGTATTGAAACCAACAACAGGTTTTCCTTATAGTGCTCTGAGTTTATTGTTTTACTCTCCACTGTCCAAACACATTTACATACTCGAAGTATCGTTGGCTCATGACTCATGAAAATTGATACGAATAAAAGCGTAGAAATTGTACTCGTATATCCTTTAAGGTTTCTATTTATAAATAATTAGACAAAACTATAAGCTAGATGACTTAGAATCATTAACTAAGATTTACAGATTTCGGTTTAGGTATAAATTGAATCAATAAAACAATAAGGCAAGGGTATTACCACCATCTTTAAAAATCTTGAACAGAATCTAGGCTAACCATCACCTACATTAAAAGTATTAAGATAAAACAGGCAAACGCAAACATTGTAGTAAAAAGAACGTGTTAAATGATATCCATGTATTCAAATAATTAACTTGAACATTTGCCAAAGGGCAGACTTCCAACAATACTCTTTTTAGCAGAACGATTTGGTTTTTCCGAAGAAGATATACGGTTGACTTTTGTTTCAGTTATTTGATTAAAACCCATTGCTTTTCGACAAGATTGTTCAGAGCCCTTCCAAATATATTTTCTTACATATTATATTATGCCGGGTAGTCAAAGGTCAAACCCTCCCCTCCTGGCATACGTACGAAGGGTCAACTGAAGTACTTGATAACACATTTCGGGAGTTTGTCCCCCCCGGAAATAGGGGTAGTGGGGCATGACCCTTAGAAACCTAAAAGTAACTCAATCATTTAAAAGGGTATGCATTGACAGATTCATCGATACTTTTGTTAAAATGACGGTCCAAAATGTATTTTATTGTTAGAAAAAATAAATGGAAGCCAACGCTCTCGTTGTACAATACTCTTATTTTTGTCTTTTTCCAATAAGAGGTCACACAGTCGGAGTACATTTAAAAATAAGTATCCCAAAATATGCCAAAAAGTACCAACAGTCAGTTGACTTTCAATACATACGAGCTCTCCAAAGTGCGTTCAAAAATAGTCATCCATCAACAGTTAAGGAGAGGGATGTCGAACATTGTTGGGTTGGTTTCATTGGACTCTAGAATTATTGGAATATCTAGGCGTCGTCAAACAGCAATGGCATAGCAAAGAAAATAATAATACTTCAATTTCATTATTATTTCTGTAAAGGGCAATGAAAGGACTCACTACCAAACAAAACTTAGTTAAAAAAGAAACTTTATAACGGATGTTCCACAAATAATTAGGATATGTTTATCCTAAACCGTATATTGTCAAGAAACCCGACGGTGTGTTCATTATTTTGTAAGTAGGCGTCTTTATTTCTGAATTATTTCGTTCTTTAATTAGTAGTTATTATAAATACATATTCATACATACGTAAAATTATTAACAGGCTTTGAAGTTCAAATATTAATAGACATAATAAAGAATACGTAAAATAATTAAAGTATTGAAACATATTTCTTAGGACTACACTATCTTGTTGAGTTATTGATTATTAATGATGTTGTTAACATATTGATAGCAATAATTTATAAGGCAGTTCTTGTTTAAAAATTAAAAATGTTAAACTTAACATTAGTGTATACATTAAACTTAACATTGCTCAATAATGCAATATTGTTTTACAGTCCTGTGTTTGTTCCCGGTATCATACTTTGTGTTACAAGCTGCGAAGACAAGGGCCTGAGTTCTTTGAAGTCGTGAAAGGTAAAGAACACAAAGACATCTTCGCGCTAAATAAAATATCCTCACTTCGTCGGACTAAAGCTGCCTTTCAGTTGACAAAATCCTCTTTGTTCTCAATCTAAATTTTAATGCGGTAAGGTTTGCTGTGGACGTAGCCAGCTTTAAAGTTTTACTCTAAGTCGAGAATTCACTTTATTCGTTGACGCTATGATTTCCACTTGGCACCAGAAATGATAGTTACTATAATGTTATTTTGTAATTATTTACTGAATAAACATGTAAAGTATGTCTCAATTTTCAAGCTGTCCTCATACATCATTGCCACTTAAAGCCCTACGCAAAGTAAATTCCTGGTTACGCCGCTGCAGGGGTATTTTATTCTAGATGGTTTTAGTAGATAGAGTAAAAGTTACTAGCAAAACCAGGAAAATGTAGCCAATAATTTCTAAGCATCCTTCTTAGCAAAGATACGCCAATGTCGTCTAAGCTATAAGTTAAATTGAATCTAGCCTGAAGATATTCCTACCGGATATTTGTAAGAACCTTCTTCATTACTCTGTAATTGACACCCTTGAGGAGTTTGAAGGAAGTGAATATTCTTGAGAATAAATGAATCGTCTTGAGATTCAAGAAAGTTTATGAAGGAAACTTACTTTTCAGTTTGAGTATTCAGCAAACTTGAGTCTTATTTTAAAGATTTAATTGTTGATAGCTTTATGAGCTGTTTTCTTTTTCCTGTTTTGCGTCACCCAAAACGAAGTCACGAGTATTTAATTAAATTACAGAAATATTTTCTCTTTTATAACCATGCTTGGTTAGATTGAAATATTTGAACCATTGATGATTTAAGTCCATACGAACAACAAAAAACGTGTTTGCTATTTTTATAAATATTTGTTTCTAAACCCCCGGAGCTCACTTTTATTATTCAATTTATTAGGCTTTTACAGCCTTAGACGAACTTAAGTTTGAAATAATTACCTAAACTACGATTTGTTGCAGCAATAGAGTCACAAGTATTTCTTAACTCGCATAAAAAACAACTAAACTAACACAACACGTCAAGTGAGTTATAGGGTGAAGACGTATTTAATAAACGCTGCAGCTTCTCAAACCTGTTTATTATTCAAGGTACTACCATTCCATCTCTATTGACGACACATTACAGAGGCAGCAAACTAGCGTTGTTTTGGAAAACACAAGTTGTCTATCCTACTCTAAGGGCCATTGTTTCAATTCCACCGGCAGTTAAAATTTGTTTTATCGGTTTTGAACTTGCAATTAAGTGTTACAGTTTGTATTTAACTATTTTAGCATAATGTTTGCATGTTAGTTTGGAAAATAACGCCTTTATTGCATGAATAATCTTCAATACTTCATTTTAAGCTATGGTTTCCTAGAAAACGGTTCACGGCCGTAATGTAGCGGTGAACGTAACAGTGACGGTGGATGTAACACAATATTTAAACAAATGTAGACAAAAAAAATTTTGACATGGTGTTTTTTTTTTTAGATGTCAAAGTTTATTTACGTATGTAGTAATGGAAAAGCTAGACATTTGTTTACAAAACAAAATGTGTCACCTAATGAGAAAAACCTTAACTAGTCTCCACCGTTTTCTAGGAAACCACTCTCATCTGATTTATTGAAAAGAAAACTCGCCGTCATATTACGGCCGTAATGTAGACGTTACCGCTTTCTAGAAACCATATTGACGGTGAGTTTTGTTTTCAATACAATCAGAATGATGAGGGTGGTTTTCTAGAAAAATGTGGACGTAAAGTAGCGGTGAAAACTAGGTAAGGTTTTTCTCACCAGGTGACACATTTTGTTTTGTAACAAAGGTCTAGCTTGTCCATTACTACATACGTAAATAAACTTTGACAACTAAAAAACAACATGTCAAAAGTTGTTTTTGTCTACATCTGTTTAAATATTGTGTTACGTCCACCGTCACCGTTACGTCCACCGTTTTCTAGGAAACCACTCTCATCTGATTTATTGAAAACAAAACTCGCCGTCATATTACGGCCGTCATATAGCGGTCACCGCTTTCTAGGAAACCATAGCTTTAGGGTACTTCCTTGAGAGGTTAAAACTTATACAGTGTTATTGTTATTATTTGTTGATGTTTACATTTACAGCAGCTGGGCATTTTTAATACTTTGCCCATATGTTTTATCTCAAGAAAATTTTAACTCTTAACAGTGTCAAAACACTCGTTTGGCCACGCCATATAAGCTATGGTTTCCTAGAAAAAAGTTCACCGCTTTATTACGGGAGTAATGTAGCGGTGAACGTAACGAGGGCGGTAAACGTAACACAATATTTAAACCTATTAATGTATGAACGAGATTTTGATGTTAGAATGTGTGGAAAATTTTAGCTAAAAAGAAAAACTGACGATTGCATAACATGTCACATGTTTTTCGCAATAAACTATTTATTTATGTGGACAAAAAACTTTTGACATGTTGTTTATTTTATTTGTCAAAGTATATTTGCGTTTGTTGTAATGTACAAGCTAGACCTTTGTTTACAAAACAAAATAAGTCACCTGGCGAGAAAAACCTTAACAAGTTTTCACCGCTAATTTACGTCCACCACTCTCTAGGACCACTCTCATCTGATAACATGGAAAACTCACCGTCACAATACGGCCGTAATGTAGCGGCCACCGCTTTCTAGTAAACCATAGCAAGTGTATAGAACGTTGACTGAAAATGTAAACATTGTAAACTGTAAAATACTTTACCAGCGGCTAGTTAACCAGCTGGTTTAGTCAGCCAACTGAAAAATACGGTCCTACACGTGTTTATATAATGTTGCATTAAATACAGCTGCTTTAGACACGTCATGTATTGGCTAGCTAAAGTTACTCTTTTATTCCTAGGGAAGTAAAGACTTGTTTCAATAATCATTGGCTCCCAAGCTATGAAGTACAATGTAAAAATTGGTTGAATGAGACCTCAAGAATTCCTTATTTCACTGTATATTTTGAACAGTTTGAATGACATCAATACTAATAGTTGTCTAAGAACCAAGCAGCCTAGGTCCAACTTAATTCTACTGAATCTAGCGACCATTCGTTTTAGACCTAAGACTTTTAGAAATTAAACAACATTAGCCACAATACTGGGACTCGTGGCGTGGTCCTGTAATCCAGCTTCATGGAGGTCAGGCTTTGAGGATGATATAGATCTAAAGAGGCTCAGATAGCCTCAGTGATCATCTGGATGATACCCGCATCAACTTCCACCATCGTTTAGACCATCACCTGCGCGGTTCATAAATCACGTTAGGCCATTGGTCCTTGTATTTCCATTGGTAATTGAGCTATTAATTAACGATTCATTCTAAGGAAGAGTTGGCCTTAGTTTGTAATAAGACTACACCTCATAACTACCTAGATCGCACTCATCTTTCACCACATATACCCTAATATATATGCCCTAATATACCCTCATGAGAGTGGTCGGCATCTCAAATAGTGATATAGTGAATAAAACACACAAACAACTCAGATACTAGCATCTCCTACAGAAACAACGGCATACTGAGTAACTTCAAGAACTCTGACAAACTGTTCTTAGGAGCAAGTACGAGTATTAAGAATAAACTGAAAGACAGGTAGAAGCTCCTTGTGGAGATGTTTTATCAAACGACAAGCTCTTTCAATGTTCTCAATCTACAAAGAACTTGAACACCTCTCTTTGGGGATTGTAACAGATAAGCAAACTCAAAGAACAGTCTCGTATACTTGTATAAGATGCAAGTGACACTTTTACCTTGAAGTATCACAAGACAGTGTTTTGCAACTCAACTTGCATTACAGGATATGACTAGCTTTAAAGTGAACTGGGTTTTGTTTGTATCTAGCTTGAAGTAAATCTTCTCAAGTATTTCTTGGAACTTACTGAAAAACTATGGTTAAAGGTTTTGTGAAATGTTTAACTGGAAATGTTTAGTAAGGCAAGTATGTTTTGCAGTTAGTTTAAGCCTTTGACCTGTTTTGAGCTTTTGATAATTAGTTTCTTATGTCTGGGTTGTGTCTCTCATTCCAGTGATGCAGTGATAGTAATTATTATGATACATTTTCTTTTAGTTTCGATCGAAACGTGTAAAACTATCGCATGGACCTTTAAATGGGTTTTTTATTATATACGAAATACCTACATGCCTTAAGTACTTACTAGACTTTAATAACTTTAATTATATGAGCTTATGCCTATTTATTGTTTAATGTTTACCCTGAATGTTTCCTTAGCATAACAATAGTTTGCCCTACTTTAAAATTTTCATTCATTAAGAACACAGCCTGTGTTAATTGGATTTTGGCGTTGGCACTATGAGAGATTTTCTAGCTTACTATTGTCACGTACACCTCAAGTTGTTGTACTAACAATGTAAAAACAAAATAATGGGGTTTTAATCTTAAATAGAAATCACTCGCTTACCACGCTTGGCTGTGAGGGTTCTACACCAAAAATACACTGATTTATAGATCACACAATTATTTAATGATTGAAATTATCCTTACTTTACACGCACGGGATTATTCTTTATGATACCTGGGGAGCTATCCTCTGCATATGCATATGTATGTATATTTTCTAGAAGGTTCGGCGTGCAACTGTAACCAAAGCACTTTCCCACTTAGGTGAACTTGTATAACTGAATCAACATAGCAACATGTTAGTTGGGGTTTGGAGCGAGTGAGATTTCTCTCATACATACGCTGCAGCTTCCCTAACCTGTTTGTTATTCAATATACGAGTATGTCGCCTAATATGTTCCATCTCTACTACAGAGACGACAAACTAGCGTTGGC
Organism: Matsumurasca onukii; assembly: GCA_018831715.1. Lineage (NCBI taxonomy): Eukaryota > Metazoa > Arthropoda > Insecta > Hemiptera > Cicadellidae > Matsumurasca > Matsumurasca onukii. The sequence continues at coordinate 14,953,022 of CM032062.1, read as the reverse complement.
AAGGAAGATTTGTTATACATTTTACACTATCGTAGAAGTGGGGAGTGGTAATGGTTTTGACGTGGCTACATAACGTGTATCAGTATTAAAACATTAGGAACACGCACAATATATTGGAACACAAGTTGCAACTGACCTTACATGCTTTTCCTCCACTTAAATTTAGTAAGGTCAGCCATTATTTTTAATTATATTATTCGGCCAAAAAGTGTTGCTGAGTAATATAATAAATATTTAATTTATTAAAATTTATAACGGTTACTTCTAAATAACAGGTGTCCAGGATACGCAACGCAACGCTCTTAATTCTCGTATATAATTTAAAAGTAAACCTAAACGTTGATACTCCAAGATAATATTTATGTAGTAGTTGCAGACCTTTTTGTCACTTTCAACAAGCTTTTTCCTAGCTGCATGAATGATTTTCCCAGCTGCATGAAAAACTGCTAAGGTCATAGTTATACAGATGACTGCTAGTCGCATAACAAGTTGCAGTTCATGAACTAATTAATTACACTCTACGCATTCAATTTAAGGCTTAGTGATTATGTATCTCTCTCTAGCAGCAAATATGCTATTCATGGAAGATGTATGCAGGATAATTACATAATGCTTGATTCACAAATCGCCGAGGAAATCGCTCCCTCTTAATGAGGCACAGTACCTCAGTGAAAGACTATACCGGAAGAGATCATTAATAGAAATGCCCTTCAAGACAGGAGACTTTACTTACCCTGAGTTAGACTTGAACTGAATAGGAGCTCCCCGAGAACCTCAAAACAATGTCATTGTTTAGTGTTTAAAAATTCCTTTTTAAATGATTGTCGCAGTATAGTTCATTTTTAGTGAACCTTAACTTGTACTGTAAACGATTTATATTTTAACAATTTATTTACCTTACGTAACTTATTACTGACTGTAGTTCTTTCCTAAAATAGTGTAAACCTTAAATCACTCGACAATAAAGGAACTTATGTATTTATTTGACTTAAAATTTGGTTTTAAAGGACGTTCTGTAAAAGAGGTCACAAAGGTTTAAACTAGGAGCCAGGTTGAGTAGGTCAGGTTGAAGCTCGTATTAAGTAGTGTAAGAAAAGATCACAAGTTGCCTTTGAAAATTTTAACAGTAAACAAAAATTAAAACCAGATTTTGTGGTTGTAACCCGAAAACGCTGCTGTTTTAACTAGTTACTCTACCTTTTGAAACCAGGTTTCCGGTACTTGGTTCTGCCATATGTAACGTTTTATTTGATTTATCACTTTTTAAAGCTTAATGAAAAATATTTGTCCAAAATCCATGCCTGATAAAACGTGGGAAGTCATGGAAATCTGACCAGTTAAACCAAGATAGTGGAAGTTCAAAACAGCTTCGCTAGTTTTCTGTAGAAATTCGCTCGTAACTACAATATTGAGAAAGAAAATGGATTGTAATAAGCCACGTGCAAAATTCAAAGGTTTTAATTCCACATATTGGGGTTTAATGGTCTCGTGTGTTGAGCTTTAATCACTGCGAGTCCACAGGCTTTATTATTTCTGAGTAACGATGTGTCTTTCAAAACAACAAAGTTCTAGTTTATGACAGATGAACTGTACTGAACACGCATTGTCATAAACACACATATCTCTGTGCACAATTAAAACGTGTGTGTAGAGACGACTATGTTGAGGACGGATTTCGGTTGTAATAAAACATAATTTTATGTTTTTTTATCATGTCTTTTTGCGTTTATTTTTATCTAAGGGAGTAATATTGTATAGGAAAACTTGGACAATTTGAACATTTTTAAATCCTAATCACGGTTAGTTCGAAATTTTGAGCTGGTCTATGGAATGTTATTAACGTACAAATCGCAAGATAGTTCGATGTTCAACTTGTATGACTCGAAGTGTTTCTCAATATATTTAAAGAAATGTCATTGTAATATATATATTTTACAACCAAACAAAATTAAATGTGTCACCTGAAAATAAAATGGATAAATCTGTTATTTATGTCAGTATGTTGGTGTGAAAAACAACCCGAATCAATAAAAACACACGTTTATCTCCTGAGTAGCAAAGTTGCATTTTGGCTTTTAGTTTAATGTTTATTTTCGTAATAACTATACTTTATAGATTCTAGCAAGGCTTTGCTTTTTACTTGTATATGCTTTGTATATGAGTTTTGTTTTGGAAGAAATTGAGTGCTTTTCGTTTACAGTACTGAACATCATCTAGCATGTGACTTTCTTGTTTCGAAAACCAAATAATTTTGTTATCAATTAGCTATTACATCTACAGTAAATAAATCACAATTATCGTCGTTTTCGTGTCTAGAGTTTCTTTTTTGCTTTTTTTAAATTCAAAACTCAACAAAGTTTTTAATTCAATATTGCAATTATTTTAGTATTAAGAGTCTGTTTTATCTATTTTTGGCTGATCTTTGAAATTGTATTTGTGTAATTTTTGAGTTGTGTTATTTTTTATACAGATGTTATTGTCTTGGAAACAACTAACAGAGGATGCCTTGACCGGCGTAAGCGCTCTTCAAATCAAATTACTGTAAATGAATTTTTTTTTAATGAATAATTATCCACACAAGTGTTCATCAAGTATTCAACGAAGAAAATTCTTACATCAAAGTCGTATTGAAAATACAGTTCATGTATTAATATTCTCTCCAAAATGTTTCTACTCGTCATTGAGTAATCTATTTTTAGTAATCTAACAAAATGAACTATTACCTAAGAAGGTAAACTCTTTATTAGAACAGAAAGGAACTACTGTTTTGTTTTCTGTGATTCTATGTATTTGGAAATAATAGTAATAATAGTCTCATTGAAGAGATGACAAATAAGTTAGCCTACTTTAGTTACGGAGATTGACTATGAAAATACTGTACGTCAATTCCGCGTGCTAGGTTTAACTGACAGGGAAATCGTCACATTAACCGCGATCCATCATAACATTAACCGCGATCCATCATAATTCGTTTCCTTTAGATGCCATAAAGGGTTTACTGACAGGGAAATCGTCACATTAACCGCGATCCATCATAATTCGTTTCCTTTAGATGCCATAAAGGGTTTACTGACAGGGAAATCGTCACATTAACCGCGATCCATCATAATTCGTTTCCTTTAGATGCCATAAAGGGTTTACTGACAGGGAAATCGTCACATTAACCGCGATCCATCATAATTCGTTTCCTTTAGATGCCATAAAGGGTTTACTGACTCGTCACATTGCATATAAAGGGTTTACTGACAGGGAAATCGTCACATTAACCGCGATCCATCATAATTCGTTTCCTTTAGATGCCATAAAGGGTTTACTGACAGGGAAATCGTCACATTAACCGCGATCCATCATAATTCGTTTCCTTTAGATGCCATAAAGGATTTACTGACAGGAAATCGTCACATTAACCGCGATCCATCATAATTCGTTTCCTTTAGATGCCATAAAGGGTTTACTGACAGGGAAATCGTCACATTAACCGCGATCCATCATAATTCGTTTCCTTTAGATGCCATAAAGGGTTTACTGACAGGGAAATCGTCACATTAACCGCGATCCATCATAACTTTAGATGCCATAAAGGGTTTACTGACAGGGAAATCGTCACATTAACCGCGATCCATCATGCCATAAAGGGTTTATGACAGGGAAATCGTCACATTAACCGCGATCCATCATAATTCGTTTCCTTTAGATGCCATAAAGGGTTTACTGACAGGAAATCGTCACATTAACCGCGATCCATCATAATTCGTTTCCTTTAGATGCCATAAAGGGTTTACTGACAGGGAAATCGTCACATTAACCGCGATCCATCATAATTCGTTTCCTTTAGATGCCATAAAGGGTTTACTGACAGGGAAATCGTCACATTAACCGCGATCCATCATAATTCGTTTCCTTTAGATGCCATAAAGGGTTTACTGACAGGGAAATCGTCACATTAACCGCGATCCATCATAAATTAGATCCTTTGACAGGGAAATCGTCACATGATCCATCATAATTTGTTTCATAAAGGGTTTACTGACAAATCTGTTTTAATTTTGAAGCTTTTTGACATTTGCACAATCAGAAAACTACATTATTTCTTATCACAACTTGTATACAGTTGGTTTGATGTTCTGTTGTAAAACCGTTGAACTCGTATGAGAATATAGTCGTGTCCGTATATACAGGGTGTCCAGTAATTAAGGGATCAAACCTGACATTCGTAAAGTCATAATAAACTAAGAATTTCCTCTAAAACATAGGCCTATCCCACTTAGTTTTCTGTCTGTCTGTCGTAGTTTTACTAAATAGTTTTATCTCCGAGGCCAATAAAGTTATAAATTGAAAACTTTGCACACTTCTTAGTATAATTAAAACAAATATTTAAAAAATAAATTTGACTAATTTTCACTTCCAGGTTTAAAATGGTGGCCATATTAAATGTTCTACGCTTATTAACTCAAACCCCTTAAACCTTACGGTAAATACATAAGAATAACAATACGTGGCAAATGTTTTTATGAACATTTTAACACCAGGTTTGTTGTCCAGCAATAAGTAACAACGGAGTAATTAAAGTTTTCCTGAGCACAAACCTTTATTTACATATGTTTTTCAAATGTAAATAAAGGGGTGTGTTCAGGAAAACTATAATATCTCCCTTACCATTTGCTGCAACACAACAAATTTTGCTAACTCCTTTGTTTACGAGTACATTTAAGAAACATTATGTAAATACAGGAGTGCGCTCAAAAAATCTTAAACTACTCTTTTATAAATTACTTTAGAGCAACAAACTTGGTGTTAAAATTTTAATAAAAACATTTGCCACGTATTGTTATTCGTGTTAAATTACCATAAAGTTTGAGGGTTTTGAATTATAGTTAGTATGGCCACCATTTTTAAACCGGACGTGAAAATTAGTCAAATTTATTAGTTAAATATTGGTTTATTATACTAATAAGTGAGCAAAGTTTTCAGTTTATAACCTTATTGGCCTCGGATCAAAATAATTTAGTTAAAACACAGACAGACAGACGGAAAACTGAGTGTGATAGTACTATGGGTTATAGGACATTTTTTTGTTTAATATAACCTGACAAATCACCTGGTGAAATTTGATCCCCTATTTACTGGACATGCTGTATAGCTTACATGTGCCCGTATATGTGTTTTGTATACATTTTACTCTAAACTCAAATTTCTACATCTCCCAAAACCTCACTGAGTCTGTTCGTTCACGAAAATGTTGTAATTTCTGTGACATTTTAGCCGTATTACTATGTCTTGAATCGGTTTCGTAGAATAAACGTGCGGTGCGAAACTTACTTAGTGTACTTTATAGCCAACTACACCCCCTACAGGTCTATAGCAGACAACAATATCACTTGTGAAGTGAGCTAACATATATCCACTCTCTGCCTAGAGGTCGAGAGCTCCACAAGCATTGGTATCCAGCCAAAATCATCAATAGCTGAGCGCAGAGTAGAACCAGGCTCGACCGTTTGTTTCTTCTAATAGTGGCAGATTATTCGCGTGTTTACAAGAGCGTGTTTTCATGAAAGAATTCGGTGGAATTTAACTTATAGTTTCAAGTTTTAGTTTCATAATGTTAACGCTGTATCGAATCAGGCTCTCGACCGCTATTTATTGTTCCTAGAAACTCTATCTGAACTAATATCTTGTTTTACTACTAAAAGATCACACAAATATGTACATAAATTGAATAAAAATTAAATAGAATCCATGAGAACAATTGTATATATTTAATCCCTTGGCACACGTACAAGACTAATTTGTGTATAATATACTATGTACCTTTTAAAAATTACAACAACAAAAAACTTAAGTACACACTGAACTAAGAGAGAGGATAGTTAGTGGTGTCGTTTTCGATGTCTCCATGAACGAAGGATCGGTGAAATATGTAATAAAGGACTGGTGGAACGTTTATTGCAGATTATAAAGCTGAACATAAACTCTTTGCAATATCGTGAACTGGCTAAAAGTTAGCCTATATGCAAAGAACAAAAACACATGGTGGTGAAAAGCGTTCAATGTCAAATGTGTTTGATGTACTATAACAAATCTGTACTGCCTAGATAATAAACTGCCTTTGGTGGCATTTCCGTGTTAATTGCGTTATCCCAGAACATTTCAAGGTAAAATTTTCCATGAATCAAGTGCCTTTGTATTTACATTACTGTATTTTCATTGAAATGAGATAAACTTCATATCATAGTTTAACTTTATGGCTTAGACATTGTTATTATTTTCTGGAGACAATCTGAATGAAAGCCAAAAAGATCGTTTCTTAATATTGTTATAATTTGTTTTTTTGTAACCTGACAAATATTGGTTGTATTATGTTCACTTATAATCGGATTTTTGTAAAATACTCAAACATCTTGTTACATGTAATAATTCTGAATTCTTTGTTGGATTTTAAATAAAAAGATACAGCTTGACTGTCACTCACAGTAAATAAATCCTACAATAACCACGATAAAAACGAAAATCCTTAAAGTTGATTTAATTGGTCACATCCAATATGGTAATTAAGTTACTTCAATATGGTAACTTCTCTATACAATAACTCTCGGAACATAAGCCTGGCCTGACATTTCAAGTGGATGAATAACTGCATATTGCAAGCCTCTAAAGTGCTCTCATCGTTTAAAGCGCTTAGCTTTATTCCCTTTGTGATCTGAAGTAAATGCACTTGACAAACTCACTTTATTATAAATTGTATCTAGTGATATTTTACCTGAGTGTGTGAGGCTCAGCGTTGTTGTTGTACACGATGACGATCAAACAATGATAGTAACGAAAATAGTTTCACTACAAGTGTTCTGTTCTCAACGAAATATAAATTTACTAGAACCGCAACACCATACAGGGTTTTCATGAATTAATGGTACAGTTTCGACTATCTAAGTAAAATTGTCAATTATGCGTCGAACTTAAGATCCCTGAATGGTACCACTGCATCCGAAACTAAAAGTGTTCTTACATTTATTACAAAGTAGGTGGTGTGCTCATTGCCAACCTCATTTTGAAGAAACTTTAATGCTGTGTTTTCAATGTTAACATATTATCAGATGAAGAAAAGAAACATTTTTGATGTGGTACAGTGAGTTATAGTCAGTTACTTTAGTGTAGCGAAGATTTAGGATGGCTTTAAACAAATCTGCGCTAATAAAAAACATTATTCGTTGGTATAGGCGGTTTTTGACACTGGATCAGCAAAGAAGCTTCATAGTACGGGTATGCCTCCAGTCTCAGAAGAAGCAGTTGTCAGGCAACGTTCCCTTGGGAGCCCTAAACAAGCTATACTGCCAATACCCACGAATAATGTTTTTTCATTTTTGTCTATTTATCCTGTTTAAAGTCGTCTTCTTCGCTGCACTTAAGTCACTGTATTTAAATCACAGTACCGCACCACACACTTTACTTTTTCTTTATCTGAAAGCATGTTAACATTGAAAACACAACATTCAAGTTTCTTTAAAACAATGAGGTAACCAATGAGCACAGCTGTTTTGAATGCAAAACTTTTTCAGTTCCTGGATGCAGTAATAGCGTTCTGGGTTTTTAAGTTTGACGCATTAAAATTTTACAGTTAGTCAAAACTGCACCATTCTTTTAATGAAAACCCTGTACTTGGCGTTCTGATATAACTAGTGTTATAGCAAAATGAAATGTTAAGTCTGAAACCATTCGACAAACCTTATTTCCAGATATTACTTACTGTTGACCATAGTTATTATTACTCGATGAAATCAGCAAATAACGAAAAGGTTCCCGTGGCTTTCAAGAAAACGTTTCCGTGTATGTTAACATCATTTATGTCATGAAATGTATTATTTACTTAGATTTGGTATATAAATATAACAGGCAAAAGTCCCTGATGGAGAAAATACCAGGTGTAGTTAAACCGATTCATTGTTATATATTCTATAAAACTGTCTCCACGATAAAACATTTAACAAAAATTTCAAAACCTTAATTGGTTGCTTTTGGTAAAATCAAACAAAGACACTTTTGTCAACACATTTTCTTTCAATGCAAATAAACCTTGTATTAAAATAAATCCCCTTAAAATGACTTCTTTGATCTTTCTGTCCAAAGGTAAGCTGTATAATGAAGGGAGCCAATGTCTTGATGATGGTTTATTATAGTAGAGAGAATTCAAGAATAAGAAATGGTTTGAATGAAAAAGGAATCGTATTATCGTGCAATTTGCCACAAAGGAAAAAGTGAAAAACTCGTACTCTGAAGAGGTCTCGAGAATCTTGTTGCTTCTTTAAGTCGATGAACTTTTAAATAGCTGTTCAAATGATATGACTCGTTTTGTTGTTCGTATTGTTATGTTTAAAATTAATAGTTCATTACCTCCGAGTACTATTGGAAATGTATTACAACTATTCCAGGCATTTACTTTTAACTATTGCTTTTAAAATGACAAGTTTACTAAATTATTAGTTTGTTAACTTATCGTTGTGCTGGTAATTTAGGCCTACATCGAAAATAATTTTCATTTGGGTGAAGTTAATAAGGGCTAGCCGTTATATAAACTAATTATTACCGTCAGTAAATATTATTTTATGACACCTAAGTAGACAGTGCACAGATGCCGAATGGCTGAGACAGAAAACTCAGCGTGGTTGAAGCGGCCCACGCACACAGGGAGTCTTAAGTAGAGCTACTGACGCACGCACACACACGTTCATTCGATATCTAAAAACGCACGATTTAGTCATATTTAAGCCATTGACATCGGACAAACTCGAGCATATGGAACTAAGGGGGCAGCGAGACGGCTGCGTGGGCTGCCTAACTATGTTGATTTTTCTGCATCAGCCAGATAGTGTTCTGCGATATCTATCTACGCGTACCATAACACTATATTTGCCATCGGTAAGGAAAATGTCTATTCTCAAACGCGTTTGCCAAGACTGCAATACTTTCTTGAAAATAAAACATCGTCTGGAACTTTGCAGTACCTAAATGGTAACTAATAAATCATTTCGTTCATAAAAAATAAATAAATCAAACTTGTATTGCATATAGACTTTTACGGTAAATAACACGCAATCGTTACGTTTTGTGCCTAAAATAATTCTCTGATCATTCTAATATTTACAAAAATGAATTTGGATTTTTCACCATATGCTTTAATATAACTAAGAAAGGTTTTCGTCATACATTTCATACAATTATAATATTTTAAACATGATTCAAAACTGATATGATAAACCGAATTCATGTAGGTTTAACAATGAAATGAAGGCTTCCCGTACCCTTACAATACTAAGGTAAACACTGATTTCCTTTTAAGCATTCAAACTTCAAGTCAGCTTTAAACTGATCAAAAGTTGATGCGATTGCATTATTACGTATGTATAAAATGTAAAGTTTCATAACAACTACGTCAGAAAGGTAGAGTGAATCCCTTCGTAAACTTTGAAGTTTTAATCTTCTAGTAAACAATGGTGGTCTCCGTGAAATGTGTGCTAAAATGTTCTTAAGCGTTTTACTTATTTTTCTTTTCCTTTTGTGAATTTCCTAAATCAACTGTCATATTCAATGAAACGTCGTAGAGTTTGTTTAACCAATTAGATCGGTTTACCGGAATTGCACTTCAACGTAAGTCCAGTAAAACTAGGTTTTATCCTATAAATCCTGTTTTTATGATTTTAAACCACTATTTGAGACATGTTAAGGCAAATTTGTGGTGAAGGATGAGTGTTAGTAATGAGTTATGACGTGTAGTCTTGTTACAAACTAAGGCCGACTCTTTCTTAGAAGGGGTCATTAATTAATAGCCCAGTGACTTATGGAAATACCAGGGAGTTGATGCGGGTATCATCAGATGATTACTGAGATTATCTGAGCCGCTTTAGACCTATATCATCCTCAAAACCTGACCTCAATGAAGCTGGATTACAGGACCACGCCACGAGTTCCAGTCAATATCAATAAATACGATCCAATATCAATAAAATGTGTTATATACTTGTTTAGATCGTAACCCTCATTTGTACCAAAACCAACAAAACCTTTCAGGTTGGTCAGCCTGGCAATGGAAAAAGGCCACTATCTGGCCTAGGTTTAGTTAATCGGACTGTTGATTTTTGGTACGCATGTTCGATATGGTGACATATCCGTTTATGTTAGTTTTCATTGACATCGGATTCTGTATCTAGTTTTACAGCATGAAACCCCATTTCATATAAGTCGTACACCCCCGAGGTTGATCAATTCCGAGAGGTCATGGTAGCGATTGGGACTACATATCGGCTAACTTCATCTTCGCCCTCATACACATGACAATGGACCAGAGCTGTTTAAGTATCATGAGCTTTTAAGTAGATTTTACGCCAACTCATACAGATTATTTTACAAAACTAGAGAAAAGTTGAGCTTATGATTAATTACAAGCTCGGTGAACTGCAGTGTTGAGGTCGAGTCTGCCAATTCGGACCGAAGCCAAATAAAACACGTCTCGCACCTCGCTTGCCATTTCTCACCGCATGTCACAACATTTCCTAATATCAGTTTCGTAATTAGTTAAATCTCGTCAACCAAGTAGTAGTTCGTGTACTACATCAGTGCTAAATACAATATTATGTGACCTTAAAACTCAAAGTGGAGAGCTTACAGACTATTCGGGACTTAATAATGAGCAAACGCTGGTCCAAATGGCGGTGTGTTAAGTTTCCAAACGTTAAATAACACTACCGTTTTGTTTACAATCAAGCTTTTAAAACAAAGTTTGCGACTTTCTATATTTCACTCAACCTAGCCTAACTTAACCCGACTTGGTTACTTTAAACCAAACCAGGACGCAATTTATGAGAGCTCCTCCAGAAATGCCCTTTGAAACGAAAAGTATAATTACTTTGTTAATAACTATTACATAAGCTTTGCCCTGGAATTTTCATGTTTCTCGTTCGATTTTAATCAGAGCCATATTGAAGTTTATAGAAATCCGGTATATCAACAATGTACATACAAGACGAGTGTATAAACCTTTTATCATAGAATTCTTACTTCTTGTTGTGGTAGATCGTCAAAAACTAAAATCAAAACAATATGTGTTGCTTATAATACTCCATTAACATCCACTTCAAAAGCTTTCCTTTAAATAATTATCCGTTTATTCTGGTGCAACCAACACTGTATTTGAATAATATATTGGTTTAATCCACCCACCTGAGAAACATGAAGATGACCAGACAATTGCCGGTGACGCCGACAGTCATGACCAGAGTGTAGATGACTGCCAGGATGTAGTGGGAACTGTGATATGGAGGAGCGAACTGCATCCAGTGTCTGTTGATCAGAAGGAAGTAGCTTTCAGTGAAGAATCCCAGAGATTTCCAATCTTCGACCGGATATCGAGACCGAAACAGCTCCAACACTCCCGAACTGTTATCGAGCACTTTTAGTGACTCCTTGGATGATAGAATATCTGTAGAACTTTTCTGGACCAGTCTCTGTCCAGAAGTATTGACGTTAAAACTGTCTTCTAAATTTGAAAGTTCACTTCCGTTAGGATTTTCACTGGTAAATAATTGTTCTTTACTTTGGAATTGGTTTGTCATGTGTTCACTTTCGTGACTAACATAAAGTGAAATTTCGTAAGAAAAGGTCACTGTTGTCGATGTCGTCGATAATTCTTCCTCAATTGCTCCTTCTTCTTCTTGAAACTCAAGTATTAAATCTTCATTTTCACTGAGAGCTTCCGGCATCGGCACGGTCATGTCTGAGTAATACTCTTCATCAATATTGTCTGAGCTATCAAGGTCAGTTCTTTCAAATATAGATGGAAAGTCACGTAAAAGAATGTCGAACAATCTAGAGCCGTTGATGACGGTTTGAAGAAATTCATCGTTAGCTTCGTTGTAGTCCTGATTGGTTTTAATACTTGATGATGCAAAGTCTGGATAGGCTGTTACAGACCGTTCTGGTCTTATGTAAGGCTCGACTACTAACGTATTTTTTATCGATTTACACCAACAAGGTAATTTAGTGCACGCACTTCCTAGCCCTACGCCTGCCCTACCATTGGCTTCTTTTGTCCGTTCATTATCTTTTTTAAATGCTACTTTACACGATTTGTTGGAAATGTAACTGATCAAATGTAGAAAATTACGTGTATTAAGCTCGTCAACACTATCACTGATTCTTAACAAATCTATTTGGCACATTTTTAAAAACTCCTCAAAACACTTTACTCTTAATTCTGACGAAGCTTTGTCAGAGTTCACGACTAAGACCGGTCTCGAAGAATCTATCAACCATGCGATCAAAAACACTTTTATTAAGTTCATACTGTCACTATCGCATCATGTTAAAGAACTTGCTCATCTTAAGAACTGATTCATGAGACAATTTATGTACCGACATATTAATCCGCTGCACACAGTTGGAGAAGATGTGAGACGTCCATAATTAGAAGATCACCCAGGGGGAAAATAACCTGAAAAAAGAAAACACATCTGATACACTTACGTAGTTGTAGTACTTTTATGCATAAGAAATTTAAAATATCATACCCTTAAAAGTGATAAAATATCATAAAATTTAAACTTTTTGGTATTTTATTTGTTATTTTTGTTGTCGTTGAAATCACCTATTCATCATATTTGACCGGTAATATGTGATTAAAGTCAACTATTTCTTAGTTGAAATACCCATACTTTTCAGCTTTTTTTATAAAAGCAGTTTTGTTACAGGAACAATGATTGTAAACCGAATTAAGGTTGTTCAGTTTTGGGATTAAATTTAGAACTGTGTATTGTTCGATTTATTCGATTTCGGTACCGTAGCTTAGCGGATCCGTGGCGGATTGGTAGCGGATCCGTGGCGGATCTTTACCTTTTTTTTAGCTTAGTTTAGAATGTTAAATAAATTCTTATAGTTCTGGGGAAAATACTGATCAGTAATTTCTATTTGAAAGTAAGCAGACACTACTAGATTAATGCATGTCGTCTCTAAGCACTAAAAAATTGCCGATTTCAACCGAGTTGGCCAGTTGATAAATAAAAGTTACAGTTAACTAAAACAAAACAATTCCTTTTTTAAAGATCTTCTATAACTAAACTAACAAATAACAAAAACTATCAAAAACGTTTAGTATATTCAAGTTTAAACTTATTATAATGGTATTTTATATTGTAAAGTATACAACTATGTATATCAAAGGGTCAGGGTTAGTCAGTGTTCTGCCTCCACAGATTACTTTAAACTTCTAACTAAGATTAGCCTACTTTAAACACAGCAAATGAGAGGGGTTCACACAGTGCTTATAAGCTTTGTAACTGTCCGAGTGTTGCAAATTCTCCGTTCCTATGCGGGGAGTTTGATCAGCTGATGTTGGCTGAGTAGGTGGGGTTGAGGGAGCTTGCCACTATTTTGAGGGAAGATCCCTGAGTGTAAGTCTTAGATAGTCTCAGTGATCATCTGATGATACCCGCATCAACTCCCACCATCGTTTAGACATATCAGACCATCACCTGCGTGGTTCTGAATTCACGTTAAGCCGTTGGTCCTCGTATCTCCATTGGTCATTGGGCTATTAATTAATTACCCATTCTAAGGAAGGGTCGGCCTTAGTTTGTAAAAAGACTACACCTCATAACTCATTACTACCACTCATCACACTCATCCTTCACCACATATTTGCTTTAAAATACTCTCCTGAGAGTGGTCGGCATCTCAAATAGTGATTTAGTAAACATGGTCTCGTCATAATATCAGGTAAATGGTCTCCCAAGTGTTGGTCAGTTAACGTTCTGTCGCTTATTTTCAGCCAAACTCCCAAAAATGCGTACATAATGCTTAACCAGCTCTAAACTTCTAAACTTCTGAAATCAACATCCAAGATCAAAACTCAGTTTAAATTAGAATAATTGCTACGAGAGTTCTTCTTATCCAAGTCACATGACTATAAGTTAAACAAAGGAAAACCTCGATGACCAAACTTGGGCTGGTCAGCATTCGAATTTGGGTATTAACGCTAACCCTTCATACAGGCTCACTATTTTTCGACTATTTTTCTACACTCTTTTACATACGCTGAAGTTAAGTTCCTTCAAAGTGGCAAACTCTAAATTTTCTTTCAAGTAAATTTCAATGTATTACCATGGTACCTGTGTTCTGTAAGATTCCACTACTTTAAATAAACTATTCAGAAGCAATTCAAATCACCTTATCCATGTGCCACAAGCCCGAATACAAGACATTGATATATACATGACACTGATATATACAACAGACAAAGCTTTAACTCTGGTCACTGTTCAGTTGCTGTGGTAGAGGTTTCTTTGATACCCGGGATTGCGGTTTCATGTATAAACACACTCAACACTGTGGCTCATATTTCTTGCTGTTTCCATTGCGAGACCTGGTTGATTAGATCGACCCTGGAAATGAGTAAGCAATCAGCAATCGCGGTATTGTTGTCCTTAGAGTGAAAAAATAAATATAGCTGTGTGTTGTGGTTAGTGCTTAAGGTTTATTAACTATTATTTTAAAAACTAATAATTAACTAGCCTTCGGCCAGCTGAGCTTTCAGCCTACGGCCTCAGTTCCGTTCGTTTCGCTCATCTTAGAGGTAACTAAAGGTGTCAAATGAAATCTCTAATGAAAGAGCATGTCTAATTGAGGTATTTCAATTAGAACCTGTGATATGACAGGACAAAGCTAAGAAAACATGGGGAAAAGCCTTTTTCGAGTATAACCTGAGAAGTGCGACAGTTAAGCGATGTTTGATGTTTTATGATAAATTTATGCATATTTATGCATTTTTCATTTTAAAAAAATTAAGAAAATCGGCTTAATAGAACAGTTGTACTGACTGCCATTAGATTGTCATTAATTCTTTTAATATTGAAATGTTTTGCAAATATTTACCAGCTGAAAAACGACATTGTTTGGACACAAGTATAATCATTACCGTCATTAAGTAGATGCAAATTCTTAGTTTAACATCTAACTTAGTTAAACTACAGCAATAAAATCAAAACTAAACTTATAACTTACACAATTAACCTCATAGATGTTTACTTTCAAATAGTTGGACGTGAGTTTATCATGGAAAAACGGCATAGCCTGAGTTGGAAAGATCTTAGGATTTTTCAACATATTTGCTACTTTTAAAGTGGGTTTAAGTTCAGATTATAAGTTTAAGCAACTTGATAACAACAATCTGCAAAGCTTTACACCGTTCAAAACTTCCACAAAACTTATTATTAGACTTATTTCAACTCAATACAGCGTATTACTTGTTCATTATAACTCGTTAAGGTGTTTTATGTCTTACACATTAAAAGATATTTCTTAAACCTCATACTCGTGAATAGTTGAGCCAGGGATGGCGGTTGATCAAATATGTTGCTTTTCCATTTACTCACTGTTCAACTCTTGACTGTAAATAGACTCGGGGTGCTAATAAATAAAACTATATTCGTTGTTTAAACTTCAGTGGGAAGTAGAAAGTTTGTCGTCTACTGTAAACGCTCACCAATTCCTGAGGGCTTGGGAACTCAACTCTGTATAACAAACTGTTACGAACTAGTTTACAAATTCAAGTTGTTAGTTATATTTAACATAAATTATAGCTCCTCTTTTTCCGGTTAACTCTGGGTGGTTCTTCAGAAGCCTCTAATGTTTATTCTCATTATTCAATCGGTTATTCAATCCACTTCCCTCAACAATCTAACTCATAGAAACCCTAGCGAAACTGTAAACATAGTAAAACAGAAACGCAGTACAAATTTCACATGTAAGTTTAGCTCTCCAGCTTAAATGTACTAGGTAATATTTTATAAATATGTATATGAAGTATTATAAAGTACGTAACTAAATATTTGTCTAGTATCGCTGTGATAGGTGAATTACTCAAGGGTGTTATAATTTGACAACTAATATGTGGGTAAATATAGTATATTTCATCAAAACATTGTCAAAACAAGACTTTATTTACCTGTGACACTGTGGCACGTCATAACATGAGCAGCCTTTTTTGTATTAAAATAGTAAACAGTGTTTGTTAACAGGTTATAACCCGGTTTCTTGATTTTTTTACACATACGAAGACGAGTTTTAACGCAACATAATCGTGAGTATGCACTAAAAACCTATTCTCGTGGTTTCACTTCAATTATCTGTAACAAAGGTGTGTTAGAAGGAGATTTGTCCATATTGTAAAGTTTGGTTTGTTGGACCCATTAGAAGATTGAGACAACTTAGTTTCGAAAAGAGCACTGTCAACTCTTTCCCCTTTCCTTTTGAGAGATCAGTAAAGTTTTAAAACTAAATTTCACAAGCCCAAATATCTGTTTTGCTCAAAAATGTTGAACGACAACCTTTCTTAATGAGAAAAATAATCTTATTAAAATCTTGAGTTAGGGAAATGCAAGTGTTGGAGTTTCTTAATTTCAAACACGCGTTTGGAATTAGTTGAATTATTCTTCCGAAATTTCGATATTTCATAATTGAAATGTAACACTAAAAACGCACCGTTGAGCGCAAAATTAGACTGAATCGTGTTTATTTGGAGTAAGTGTAGAAGACACCTCAAGGTATATGTTATTTGAAGATTCTTATTCTGAGCTGTCTTCTATTACTTGTACATAAACTATAAGATGATAATGAACCAAGCTGTGTTAAAATGATAATTTTGTAATATAATGATTGTAGGTAGCAATTTTTAACATTGCATAAACCTACTTGCCTTCGCACAATTCTTAATTAGTGATATTTTTCTCTTAGAAACTATGAACATTACCATTTATCGGTAAATGTAGCTCAAATTCCCCAACATTAAAAACCAACTAATTTTATGGTTAGGGTAATTTATTCAGTAAGAAGATATCTTGTTAAATAAAGTTGTCTATAGCAAGCCTGCAAACAAGGCTCGCGTACTAACAAGAGTCAAGTTTTCTAGGACAAGCAGAAAAGCTATAGACAAAGTTTGCTGTAGTTAAGTAACTTCCAACCATTTCTTTTTAGCACTTTAACAACGACTCACTATTCAAAATAATAAACTTGGTGTTTAAACGCATTTTCTATTTTGTTGTTGCGTTCATGTTAATCATATCTCTAACAAATAACCCAGTGATGACTACCATAACTCGCTCATATATTATCATTACGTTAGGTCACAGGTAAAAATTCCCAAACACTATTCCACTATTTTCTATTGGTTTAAGTACGACTTAAAAAAACCTTATTACTAAAGAAATTTGAACCCAAAAATGTTTAAACCGAACCTGGGACTTGAACCCCGGTCTCCCGCTTGCCGGGCGGTTATGCCAAGCGGTAGACCCGGGTTCAAGTCCCGGTTCGGTTTAAACATTTTTTGGTTCAAATTTCTTTAGTAATAAATTTGCTTTTTAGCGTTTATACAAATTATGATTCTTAAAACCTTGGAAATGTTATATTATAAAGCAAGACATTAAAACGTGTCCATTAATTTGAAAAGGCAGTTTATTAAACAATAATTGTGTTTTATGTTATTGAACGAAAATTCGATTATTGAGTGACTCCTACAATCGAGTGACTAAAGCAAGTCTTTCATTTGCAGGATATCGACTTATTTAGTTATTTACCAAATAACCAGTCATTTTGCCTCTACGTTACCTAAAGGATAAGGTAGTTTTGTGTATTTCTTTTATATTCAGTGCAAGACTGGCTTAAAAGTATAAGATAATAAAATTAAAACCTCGGTTCAAAACAAAATGTTTTCAAGAAAAGTAATGTTTCTTAACGCAAAAGGTACAATTTGATTGCCTAATTTAACGTTTAAAACCCGGTACAAGAAGAGAAATGAACAAACTACACTGGCTTCTAACTCGAATTGAGTGCCATATATCAACCAGTTTACCTGAAGTCCGTATTCGTTTGTTAAAGTGAGTAAACTTTAGACTTTACCTCTTGCTAAAACTATTTTCTAACACGTGTTTAGTTGCAATACAGTGCTTTATAGCCCTTGGGCCAAACATACTTCGAAAGCAAGGAGAACTTCTCGAGAGCTTCTCAATATCAATTTTTCCACCGATACGAGTTTTCAGATAATTGGGTTTCCTAGAATCTATTGGCAACCATAACTTACAAGTTTACTTCTCATTTGTTGCTCTTGCAAACTTGGAGAGTATATACAATTACAATGTGCAGTATCTCAATCAGATTTGAGCTTGGAACTTTGTTTTGCTTCTCTGAATTGTAATACTCTTTTTACTGACTCGCCAACTTGTAACAAGATTGAAAAATTATTTAAGGGATCAGAATTAAATCAGTTAAGTTAAAACTGGTTATAACCTAAATATGGTGGATTAAGATAGATCTTACAAGTAGATAGAAGTATAGTTCAAATGGTTCTGTTGACCACTGAATTGAGCTCGCACTCTGTCGGCATCAAACCCAGAATCTTTTGACGACTTTTTTTAAAATAGAGAACAAAATCTATTGTAATGACCACCTGTACTGCGCACAACTGACAAATAGCTGCTAACAAGTTTTATTATTCAATTTGAGAAGAAAACCTTGTCTAGATAATATACCAACTACCAAGTATAACCTACTTATAGTACTTCTCATTAACAATTAGTATGTTTTTTTTCTAATTTGTTTTCATTCTACAGAAAAGTATAACGCTTATTTGGTTTACTATAACAATCTACACTGTTATTTTACAGTTTGGACATTATGAAAGCCTACACACCAGGGTTACACTGTCTGATTACTTGTGTAAGAATGCTAAGAACAAAGGCTTGCGAACAATGCCTGGTCACCACTCTTGAGAATGAACCTCTCTTCCACCTTGGTAAGGGGAGACTCACTACGGTTATTGTGCAACCGAGTCAGGCGTTGTTGAAATTACTTTCACACTGATGTAAATTTCAAACTTGTTGTAGTAGTTTTCGATGTATTTAAAAAGAAACTGTAGGTAGAAAAGAGCTTTGCCAGCACGTCATGGTTTCGTTAGCGTTTTCATGAAAACAAAGTTATCAATCAGGCCACAAATATTTGAAGAGAGTAGCATTTAAACGCGTTGTCAAGCTTTTCAACATCACCTGAATCATTCCCGAATATGTATATTAAAACAAACGGTCTAAAGAGTTTGTGTAGACATTACTCCTCTGTTACAGGTAACCACAGTTTTTCCACTTTAAAGTTTGTTGGTCAGTGGAACTATGCTATTAAATGGTATAGAATATCTAATTTGTTCCGTGAAAATAGTTATGAGAACGCAATAGAACAATTTATAACAACTTGATTAAATAGAAGAATTTATAGAACATATTAAGAAAATTAAAATATTCATAAGGTTTGAAAACGTCAATAAACCTAATTGAATTCCACCAGGATTCAGTTACAAACAAAGTAAATTAAGTTTTCGTTCACGGTTTGTTGTATTTTATAACCAAAATAATACACAACCTGTAAGTATCACCGTGTATGAGCCGTGTAGCCTATATCAAAGAACTATTTACCAACTCGCATGTAATTTCCGGGTTTCATCTGTAGGAACTCACTTGGCAGTGGCATATGTGTCAAACGTTCTGTTTGTTTATTAAAAGTGCCAGCAAAGTTATATTTTACAAGGGTTATTTAATTTAAGTCAACCACCATTTTAGCCTATGACTATAAGGCCGAAATTGGCACGATAAGATATTAAGGTTGTAATTATGCTTGTACTCATCACACACGAATCAGTTATGTGATGCGTAAGTTCAGGTTTGAGTGGTTTACAATTTTTAAAACTATTATTTCTCACATGTTGATTATTAGTGGATCCGTGGCGGATTGATATCGCGCGCGACTCCGGAGCTCATCACTCCGGTGGCGCGGGTTCGATCCCCGCAGTCACCACTTATAATTTGTAATATGACTATAGGGTGAGGCTAGGTAAAGGTCGAGGTTGAGTAGTATAAAGGTCTTTGTAGTCCTAACTTCGCCTCGTTAAACAAGAGAAACTTTACCTTTTTTATACAAAAAAAGATATCGTGAGTAAAATCAGGAAGCGCTGACAATTTCCGTTCTGTTTTTGATGTTGAGTGACACGGAAGCCACGACAAGTAAGAATATAAAGATGCGAGAAAACAACCATCTGCTTTGGTTTTATCAAAAGTATTTACAAACTAAAACCTGTTTGTAAAATTGTTGATGCTTATTTATTGTGCTGTGTTGTTATTTTGTACTGTTTAACTATGCGTTTAATCCTAATTGAACATCTGCCTACATTTTGGAATGATCGTAATAAATATAGTAAGTTATTCATGTTGTTAAAGCGTCTGGTTTTTTATCATAATTGTTTCTGATAAATTCAAAGAACTCAATAATATTTTTAACGGACACTCAAATATTTGTAAAACAATTTTTGAGGTAAGTTACATATTGTGCCACGCATTCTAACAACGTATTCAATACATAGATTCCCCGCAGTCAGTGTAACATCGAGGTATGTCCAATATTATGTGACGGGTTGGATCAGACTAAACTTCAACTAAGCAATATCAGTTCAGTTAGCCGCAGGCAATTTACAGTGTTGATGGATAACGTACGGTAGAGTATCAAACTCTACATGCTTTTTATTTCAATACCAAAATAAATTACATATTACGTTAGACCTTATGTTAAGAAACATGTCTCAATCATAAATAAGTTATACAGTATAAATTGTATACAAATGGCAAGGGATTTGGATACCCCGCTTTTAGGTTAGTAAATGTTAAGCGTTTCTTAAAAAGCGGTGACAGCTTTGTTACGGCCGTAAAATTACGGTGAAGTTTTGTTTAAATATAATCATAGGAAATTGTTTTCGTAAAGAGTGATGAACGTTTTTATATGATTGCATAACCAACGAAATCAGCGAAAATATGCAGCAATTACAGCTTTTCTAGGAAACCATAGATTTGAAGTAGTTTTATCAGCAGATACTCTAAATTGGCAGTTCAAGGAGGAATTAGGGGTTTAAAACAAGCTAAAAACAGCTGACATCCTTGCAAAGCAAAGATCATCAATCATACCTTTTAGTTTCTAGGAAGAAAAGGATAATAGAAATAATCCGTTTTTCCCCTGGAAATAAAAGTGCAGTATTGGCTCATCATAACTAATATTTTTAGTTTAAATTGACAAATATATAATAATTATCTATTGATTGATTAAATACATCAATCTACACAAGGAATGTGTTTTCCTCTGCATAGATCATCAGTTTTTGGAAAATCGTTCATTGTCTAATCATGTCGCCTTTGGAACGCTCTTCCTGATATTGTTAAATCGATCGAATGGAATGGATTGTATGAAAGTGATTGTAGGTTTAGTGCTATATATGAAACAATTTATTTGTAAACCTTTATACACTTTAGTTATGTTTTCTTATCTTATATTTAAAATATCCAATTACATTAACGTTAAGTGGTGAGAGGACTATAAAGTACTTCGCCACGATAAAATTTAAGGGTACTTAAGGAACGGAGGAATAAAGACGATTGTTTAATAAGATGGAAGTAACTATACATTCTCGCAAGTTAGAGTTATCTGGTCTTTAGAATATCTTGAGAGCAATTCCGTCAATCTCTATTCAATTTCAACAGCAGAACTGAGTTGAATACAGAATACGTAGCGAGGATATATGCCTTGAGCACACATCTTGTGTCAAGTCAATGTGCCAAACTTAACTTCGAAACCGCTCGATCAAGAACAAACAACTCCACAATTGCGCGAAGTCTTGTAAGCACTGATTGAAACCCAAGTCTCGATTGGTCGGTGATTAACGAGAGGTTGTGTTTAATGATCCATTGTTGCTATTGTAGTGGTCCACTCAATATGGCCGCTGCAGCAAGGTCATTTGTGCCATTTGGATTTCAGCGCTTCCTACTCAATACTAAATGACCACTTAGCCGACTGAAACGCTTTAGAATATAAGCTTTAAAGTGTTGGCAAAGCGCGACGTGGAAGGAATAAAACTGTTAAGACGTTAGTGCAGTAATGGTTCGCTTTCTCAATTACGAGACACTTGTGTATACATACTATGGTTTATTTTGTAGACTTTTCTAACTTAATGAGAAATATCAACAAGGTAGCTGCAAAACGAAGATGTCTCACGAAGATTAGGAGTTTCAAACCAGGACGTCGGCCGAACCATTTGACTTTATACAATTATCTCAACTTGGTTAAAGACCTTGTTGACACTGCCTGGGTTTGAACTATAAACTAGAGATTTTAAGGTAAAGATTTATCAAACCCTAACCATTTAGGTCACTAACTCGTCGTAATGCCTTGAAAATTCAACAAGTTTTACTTTAAAGACATTATTCAGTAACCGCGTTCAAAATGAAAGTCTATTTGGTCTGGACAACGTAGTTTTGATAGTTATGATGGGCGAATATATGTATTTATATAAAGTAAACAAAAGCCAGTTTCAACAAGCAATGTCACACTAAAAACTGAAAGGTAAAAAAGGTCATTTTAAAAACTAAAACATATTATATATTTTGGTTTGAACCGTCTCCAGTAAAAACATAGCAGAAATGAACAAACATTAATAATTGAGGTGTTTATGAAATACAATTTATAATCATATGTGGTTCAAACTATTGAACTTGTCTTGTGTAAGTGTAGATGTCCTTGTATACAAGTACTAGTGTTTTTAATGTATAATGTGTTTTTGTATATTTATTTTTATTCTTATTATCTTAAATTCAGCTCCATAGGCGCTTAGGACTAGGTGACTATTTGATGGGCTTGTTTCAAGTGCCGCAAATCTAAAATCCATATTGCTTTTTGTAAAAATGTTCTTATAAATACATGTTTTGGATGATATCTCAACGAATTTAGGATTCAGAGGAAGCTATTTCCGGCGATCTCTTCTAAAAGTTTAGCTCAATTTTACCTTTAAGAGCCACCGCAATTCAGTGCGGAGATTGAGTGGGAGGTTGGTTAGGATGTTCCCTCTCAGTTTACATTCGTCGTTATTAAAAGTGTGATCGTGTGGGGGACTGTTGATCCCTTCACACACAGTAAATAGAGCTTCTGGTTCCGGCACATCAGTGGTTGCTCGAAAAAGAAAACAACAGTTTAACCAAAATAAATTGTGAAAATATAAAAAAGAAAAATGGGGGTGAAAAAATTGTCCCGGATGTATGATATTACAAATCTGTGTCATGGAAAACCCCGAACTTTGAATAAACCATGTTGGTCCGATTCAAATGGACTTGTCCATCTGTAATGAGCCCAACCAAGGAAACTCCTCTGATGTATATACATCAGACAAAGTGTAAACCCCGGTCAGCGCTGTGTTAGAGTTTCCTTAGTTCTTTGGTATTGTGGTTTGATGCATATGACTACATTAAACAGTATTGTTCATATTTCGAATGTTAGTTAACTAATTATACCTTAGAGGATTTCAATCGCAGTAATGCAAAAGTTATTGATTTTCTGCAATAACTATTGCAGTAAAACACTTCCTAAGATAGCCTAAGTTGTGCTTCATTTATTTTTTAAGTTTTTTTTGTATTTGACCTAAGAAGACAAATGATTCTTGAAGGCAAATGATTCAAATAATGTTGAGCATTTGTAAATGTGTTTGAATGGCAGAGTACAAAGTATCAATAATGACAGAACTAAATACTGTTCGCTTTTGTTTTAAAATAATACATGCTTTGATTACTATCAAAATTGGTTTGTTGCATTTTCAAGATAAAACCTCCACAATGGTACAAACTATACACTATTACTTTTATTCTGTGATTCAATAATAATTCATCAACATTTAATAAAGTAAGTCAGTCATTAGCAGTTGAATTAACAATTTATAGAACTGTAATAAGTTATTCGACAATGAATAGTTGTAATATTTCTGTTTGAGACATTTCTAAGTAAAGTGCCACGAGGCGGTAGGAAATAGAACTGTATTTGTTGCGAACATTTCAGTGTGAAGTTAAAAGTTTCTCGTTTACTCAAATGCTCAACAAGTCCTCAGGGCTCTTATACTTCTCTAGTACGGTATTTAACTTAGGAACAAACTTAATTGCAACTATGTAGTCTAAATATATCGTAAGCTTGGCTCGTCCAACTGGCTCAATATTATAGTCCGTATTATTTTAAGGGTTACTTTAACATAAACACGCAGCTTATTTGAAAAACTCAATGATTTTCTTTAAGACAAATCAATTGAATTAAAGCTTTTCAGTTTATTATAAAAACTTTTTCCATTTAAATTTTTACTATAAAAAACTAAACAAAAGCGACGTAGTAACGTATGGTCAAAATGGCAAAATAAATTTGTATTTGAACAGTAATATCCGTGTTATGATTATACAGGGTGTCTCAAACCACTAAAATCCCTAAGAATATGATCCTGGTGAACACAAGTCAAATTATCTAATTTATAATAATTATTAAATCCATTTCGTGACCAGTACAACTAAAATTCATTTGTTTACTTTATTTTTACTTGGTAAAGTTGTTAGCTTAGCAATACACGTATAGAAATATAGTGGGGGAAATGTTTTGACGCACCTGAATTCTTGTACGGGTGGTCAAGATAGACTCTCAAGTCAAACGGGTAAGCTCAGCTTACTGTGCTTTCAATGGCTTTTAGATTTCAGCCAAAGTATTGCGCATTATTTTCCTCATATCTTCGTTATTTATATAGAGTTCTTAAAACACTCGTGTAAATACATTTTATATTAACGTGCTAACGAAAGTTATAAGTAATTTTTCTTTAATATGTGGCGTTGACGACCTGTTTTTCACACATTTTAAAATGACGACCTTTTGATTTACGCTTAAAATGGTTTGCTTTATCTTGACTATTGTAAAAAGTATTCAAAACTCCAAAGAAACATGGGTTCAGATTTAGATACTTTAGGTACTAGAATCAGGTTGGTATTTTATTTTATTACCCTTTGATGTATGAGAGTGTTGATTAAAACGTTATTGAAACATTTTCAGCCGTTTTATAAAATGGATGCGTAAAACGAAAAATAAGAAAGTAATGTTTATAGAATGGCATAAAACATACAAAGAAACCAGACAACTAAAAAATGGTACAATTAATTTTATATAGCCTATTTTGTGCTTGTTAATGGTTGCCAACTTCTTTGCAATAGTTGGGCTAAGGTAAAATTAAATCCAAGATGTTTGTGTACAGCAAGATAAGCCTACCAACCATTAGTCACGTGACCATATTTTAAATTCTGTCTAAGAGTTAAATGTTTTAAGTATTTAAACTATCCAAATAACAAGTTTCCAATATTTTCAAAAACTAATTTATTTTTTACTCTGTTTTGTAAGTCTTGAATAACACAGGGGTTTAATCTGTTTTGAAGGCCTTAGTGAAGTTCGTCTCATGTCCTAGAAGCACACAAGTATAGGGTCATAGCCGGTTTTAAAATGGGAACTTTCTGAAGTTATCCTGTTAAGCTATGGATTCCTAGAAAGCGGTGACTTCCTACATCACGGCCGTAATATGACGGTGAGTTTTGTTTTCAATGTTATCAGATGAGTGGTTTCCTAGAAAACGGTGGACGTAAAATTGGTGAAAACTAGTTAAGGTTTCCTCACCAGGTGACACATTTTGATTTGTAAATAAAAGTCTAGCTTGTCCATTACTACATACGTAAGTAAACTTTGACAACTAATAAAACAACATGTCAAAAAAGTTGTTTTTGTCTACATCTGTTTAAATATTGTGTTACGTCCACCGTCACCGTTACAATCACCGCTACAATAACGGCCGTAATTTAGTGGTAAACCTTTATCTAGGAAACCATAGCTTTAACATTTCTTATAAGATAAACAATATAACGCACTTACGTTTCATCATTAAAAATCAAGTCATTAGTGCACTTACATGTTATAAACCGTTCTATTTACTTGACAAACTTTACCTATAAGGCCTATAATTAGCTGAAATATTCTACTTTAAAAATATTTAGGAAAATGATGAATTAAGTTCCATTGTTTTAACTTAACAAATGCTTGTTTTATGTATATATTTACAATATATGTATGAAAATACATATGTTCGTATTTAAAGTTGTTCATTTTTAACCGACTTCAAAAGGAGGAGGTTACTCAAGTCAAAGTGAGACTTTTTTTTTTTTTAATCTATGTCTGTCCACGGATTTCTCTGGAATCACAGCACCGATTTTGATGTGGTTTGTTTTGTTTGGTAGGGCTATAACCCATAGTGGTCCCATTAAATATCTTTTGATCGGACTTATATTTCTATATAAAAAAAAACCTCAAAAAATCTCAAAATCCCGTGTACTTGTTGCGTATTTTGCGTAGTAAAAACACTATTTCGAACCGGAAATGAATTTCTATAGCCTTATTTCGATGTAGAATTAAATTTGCAACAAGATAGTAGCATTAAATTCTTCTAAAACTTGGTATTGTTGAGATAAACAGATATTTTCGTCTAAAAATACTCTAAAGAATGTCTTTGTTTGTATTTACAGGTGAGGGTGAAATTTAATTGTCTTTAAGAAAAAATATATATTTGTTATGATTATATTCATATTTACCGAGCTATGACCTCCTTCTCGCTCAAAAACACGTAATTTTTATTGTTTTGTATGCCTAATCACGAATAACTTTTGAACGCGGCCATCATTTTACACTCAGTTTGCGTTGATTATTATCTTAACTCTATAGTGATTTCATTTAAATATAGTTTTGATCGGACTAATATTTCTATATAAAAGGTCAAAACTTCAAAAAATCAAAAACCCGTGTACCTGATGCGTATTTCGCGTGGCAAAAACACTATTTTGAACTAAAATAAAGCCTCAATAGCACTATTTCGATGTAAAATTAAATTTCAACAAGAAAGAAGCCTTAAAATTTTCAAATATTTGAGTGTTTCTGAAATAAACTGCTATTTTCGTCTAAAAATACTCTAAAACATTTCTTTGTTTGTATTTATAGAGGTATAGATACCGAACTAAACATCTGATCAAAGTTTTGAAGGACCAAGTGAGGGTAAAATTTAATTGTCTTTAAGAAAATATATATTTTTAATGTGATTATACTCATATTTACCGAGCTATGGCCTCCTTCTCGCTAAAAAACACGTAATTTTTAGCACTTCATATAAGTTTGATAGCCACAGACACTTAATTTTTAATATAATAAACCCGGTAATGATAAGATTCTGTGCATAGCTAAGTTTTCAACAAAAAAACGTATTTTACAAGCTTTGAAACCCTTTATAGATTCTGTAAACAAGAATAAAATGTCCAAAATGTCATGCTGAAACGTGTACTCCTTGCGTGCTAAGTAGTATAGGTATCACTTCGGCAAGGCTATAAAAATGGTAAATGTACAAGACTAATTAAAATCAAATTTTCTACAAAATGGTTTCCATAAAGTGTTTTAAGTACCAAAAACACGCAAATACGATTTTGTTACCGTATTTTAAGCTGATGATGTTTTCATTTTGATGTGATTGAAGTATATGATAATGGTACCGTTCTGTCAAAACATAACTTACTCCAAAATTGTACCCTGATACGTTTAAAATACGTATATTTCTGGAGAAAATTCTAAACAATCAGACATTTTGAGGGTAAGCGTGAACTACTCGTACATTTAAACAGCATTTGCGTTAATTTCAACATGATTTAAATATGTACATAACTGTACAAAAAGATTCAACTTATAAAATGTTCAGAAATCAGCTCGCTCTACATACAGTAGTTTAAAGTTTTAAGTTAAAGCAAAGCCAGAAAGTTAGAAAACACAAAAGTGACAATTAGCAAAAAAAACCTGGTAGTAATTTGCGAGGCTAAAGGACGGCGCGTTAGTAAGAGAAATGTAAACCACTCCTAATACAGCAAACTTGCAAAAAAAATAGCAACCTATCCAGAAGTCATAAGGATACGGGCCGAAACCTAACTGTACATGATCTTGTGAACTGGGAATAAGCAAACAAAGGCAACAACGACGAAGCGTCAACGCGAGTGGGGCGAACCACCTAGTCTTTTTTAGCTTGACCAAGCACCGAAACTACATCTTTAGAAGAGAACAACTACTTTTGCGAGATTATTATTAGCAAATAACCGAAGGCTTGTCAAATCGTCACTCTGATGACCCATACCCGTTTGACCAAAACGCTATCGCGAGCGAAACCAGCTTGCCATGGGAAAAAGCAAACGGTCTATGTTCTGCATTGTTACCATATGCAAAGGCCTCGAGGTCAAAGGACGAAGCGTTACCCTGATACAGGCGATTCTCCTCACTCCCGTGCGGCAGATTTGTGACATGAATGCAGCGGTCTGACTCTGATTGTCTACCTAGAAGAGCTGTACTCACAGCTATACTCAGTACACATTTACTTCAGTTTGTACTGAAGAAAAATCACGTCAAACAAGCGATAGATACCGAGGATGAAGGACTCAAACCTAGGGTCCGATTAGAGGACTGCCTCTCTCCCAAACTAACTAAAAGCTTTCTGAAGGTCTTACGACTCAATTACTTAGTTTAAGATTATATGATTTCATTACACTAAAAGTACAACTACAAACTCATTCATCAGCTTCAAAAGACGAAACAGGTTTGCTTTAACGTTACTGTATTTAGGTACAACAATCTGGAATATTATAAATTTGTCTGATTAGAGACTTTAGCAAACAAAATAAATAAACTGACTTCAAATACATTTTGAAAAAAATAATACTAAAAATTGTGAAATAAAAACTTTTTAACAAAAAAATTGAACCGACTTCAAAAACAAACCTACAGTAAAGTGCTCTAAAAAGTGTGAAATAATTTGGTAATTCAATTCTGTATTGCTTAACATGCTACATTAATAAAAATGATTTCTGATGTTTTATGCGAACATACAATAATGTATCCATTACTCTACAGTAGTACATTACAGCAGTACTCATTTCATGGTAACCAATATAGTAAATATTAATTTGCTAATACATATTAGAATACCACCATAGGCGCACTATTTGCAATATTGTGAACTAAAATTTAGGAGGTGTTACAATATTTTTCACTTAAAAGAATATTGGGTCGGTGCTGCTATTGCATTATTATCGGTGATAATATTGCTTCAGCAGCACCGACTCAATAAGTGAAAAAGATGTAACAACTCTAATTCCAGTCCTGCAAATATGCATACAAATAATAATATAATATGTGCTAACATTAGTATATTTACTATTGCCACCATAATATTACTACTATAACTACTATAAAATAATAGATACACTATTATATCATATAAAACTCGAAAGCTTGTATTAATGTAGCATTTGAAAATACAGAATTGATACCAAATTATTTCAAACAGAGAACGTGAGTTTGTTTTAATCGGTTCAAAAATTACAGTTACATAATCACGAGGTTGTGTAATAGTCTGTCTTAAAATTTTAAATTTCTTGGTGACACTTATTCTATGAAAATAAAGATAAATATTTTTACATGTATAAAACCAAAAAGATAACTCTCTAATTTCAAACGATATAAGATAACACTTGTCCCCTTTAGGTACAAAATAAAATTGTTCTTTCATAGAATAAGTGTCATGAAATTTAAACAAAAATGCATGCACTTTTTTATTATGTTTTAGAAATAACTTATTTTTCCTCAACCCACAGTCTTAGACTGCTTTCAAGTGCTACGAAACTGTGGGAAAGTGTCCGGACGTTTGGCTGAGTATGTTTCAGTACATCTTTTATCAATCTCTTCAGAATAAAAAAGCGCTTTAAAGTAGTGTAGCCTACACAATTCCCTTATTTACATCTGAAAGCAACAAACTTATGCCATTCGATTTTAAAACGTTCTGTATTATTGTAAATTTCTTTATTCTTTGTGTATTTAAACTTTTAATTTTAATGAAATAAGTCAAACCCTTTTCAATATGTAGGCTACATGCGACAGAATAGTCTGAGATCCTCTATACCACGTAGTTTGCTGTTTTTGTTTTAGGTGTCTAAACACGTTAAAGGTAAGTTAGTAGCAGATGAACTGCCCTACAAAAGTTTTGTTTGCTACGTCCATTAAAAGTTTTAGGAAACTTAGTCTCTATAAGGGCACAGACAACGACCCATTTCCTTGTAATGGAAACTGTTAAGCAAGTTCATGAATAACTCAACCTAACTGACTCAAATACGGGTATGATTAGACTGTAAAGGATATAGATAATGGTTTTGAAAACATTGTATTTACTTGATGCAAAACCGAAGTTGAAATCCACAGTAAAAAGTGTTCAGAAAAGTTTACTTTGAGAAAGTTTGAATTACTTGTATTTACCGCAAATACTTGATATCTATGATTTTAATGTCTACAAATTAATACTTAAAGCAGTATACACATAGTAAAGAACTGTTCAGTATGACGTTTAAATGTAACTTATTGTGTGACTGTAAAAGGAACATTGAGAAAGTCAGGAATTCATTTGAAGCTCGGACCATCTTGAAGCTTAGGAATCTTCGCAAGATCTTTAATCAAAAGTTCTATCAAGCTATTGATTGAGTTACTTGTAATACTAACTTTGTCAGTCTCCTATGATAAATAAGATAAATAACTTTAATATTTAATCTGTTCTACCCAATATTATCTGTCATAAATGTAAAAATTTGCTTCTTGTTTTGAAACAAACATGTCCTCTTCTTGTTGTGATCATGCTACAACCATCCACCTAAATAGTTAGGGTTTATAAATCTTTACCTTAAAATCCACAGGCCAGAATTCAAACCGGAAAGGGGTCTTTTGCTCAGTAGACACAATCTTGCAAAGTAAAGCCGACTTCAAACAGTTAAACTAATTCCCGTAAAGCAAACTTTCTGAAGTTACCTTGTTAACCTTTCATAATAGAACAACGAAGTCCACAACACAAAATAAACAATATAACGCATTCAAGATGTTATCATTGAAAAGACAAATCATTAGCGCTCTTGCATTTCTTAACCTCCTTTCTTCTTTTTCTTATTAAACCATTTCAATAATCAAACCTCGTTATTTACCAACATTTAAAGCTACTTATACTTTAAGGCGTTTCAGGCATTACTTATACTCTCGGCTAAGTAGGCATTTAGTATTGAGTAGGAAGCGCTGAGAGTTAATGTCGCAAATGGCCTTGCTGCAGCGGCCATATTGAGTGGACCACTACAATAGCAACAATGGATCATTGAACACAACCTCTCGTTCATCACAGACCAATCGAGACTTGCGTTTCAATCAGTGCTTACAAGACTTCGCGCGATTGTGGAGTTGTTTGTTCTTGATCGAGCGGTTTCAAAGTTAAGTTTGGCACATTGACTTAACACAAGATGTGTGCTCAAGGCATATATCCTCACTACGTATTCTGTATTCAACTCAGTTCTGCTGTTGAGATTGAATAGAGATTGACGGAATAGTTCTCAAGATATTCTAAAGACTGAATATCTCTAACTTGAGGAAATATATTTACCGTATTTATTCTTTCATGCCTACAATAATTACTAACAATACATGTCGTTTCAAAATTAAAGAGCAGGTTTCATTTACTGTTATGGAGCTATTTAATTTTCTGTTTCATTTACTATTTAAAAGCTAGTAATTAATTTAATCTCTTTGTATAGAGCAAAGAATAACATTTCACAATCTCGTCAGATGAACCCATGTAGGTTATTTATTTTCATTTCACTCATACTTACTTACTCTTACTCCCCCAGGGCCATTTATATCCGAGTTGGTATTTAGCCGCGCCAACGTATCCCCTCCACCTGGACCGGTCTTCAGCGTCTTCCAAGAATATCTTCCATTTCACTCATACCCTTAGAAAATCTCGACTCCTCAATAAAAATCCTTTTGTGTGTGTTACAGCCCCGACTTTCCCGCTGCCATGCAAGAACTCAGGATGCGGATAACGGAAGCAGTAGATACCTTCACTTCACACTCACTTTGTCTCTCGTATGGACAACTCCTTTGATGTGCGCCGTGCTGTGTGTGGGACGAGTATCGAATGCATAAAACCACAATAATATAAACTTTGGAACTTTGTCTTTGAAATGAAATGAAACTAAACGGAACGGGACGGGACGGGTCGAGACAGGACGGAACGGAACGGAACGAAGGAAAATAAATGAAACGGAACGAAAGAAGTAAAATGAAAAACGTCTTTATTCGTGGCGAAGTTAGGACTTTAAAGTCCTCTCTTCCACTTAACCGCAATTCTTTGTATAGATATTATATAAATAGCATGACCCAATATAGTTTGTCAGTTAAAATAATATGAAATCTGCTCTTTCATTTTAAAACCCTGTATATTTTATTCATATTTATTCAATCGACAGACGTGAAGTATAACTAAATCGTTGTTTTCATTTTCGTCGCAAAACATGTTTTTAATGGCGTGACAAAATTGCTTACAGATTGAAATACATTGTTAAGAATGAATTGAGTGATGGAACAATCTGAGAGTCAGATATCTGTCACTTGCGGGCATTTGAACCTCCTCCCCTTCCCCTAACCGCTCATCCCCTTCCTATAATCTCCAACCCTTGGATACCGATTTGCAGCATGTTCCCTCAGCGTTTATAAAATCTATAGATCTGTAGTTTTGTGAAATTGTTAAGTGTGTGAAACCCACATTGGTCCTTCGGTTTAATTTGCAGAACCATATATGGAGTCCTCAATTTTAAAGAGGTATTCAAACTAAATAATTCTTTGTAACCTAAAATAAAATACGTAAAAGGCTACAGCTTTTGGGATGCTAAAAGGGTGATACGAAATTTGATATATTTATTTAAGCTAAATATAAATATGTCAAATATGTGTAGTAAAAGCTGCTAGATGTATTGTAGTTAAGGATTTTTATACCATACTGACTTAATGGTAAAAATCAAATGGTTTAATCAAATGAAATCAAATTATCTGTATCATATAACAATGCAATATACAGCAAACAGATACAGTACATGATTGCAAAGGCTCGTCAAATTATACATATTATACTATACATTATCACATAAGTATATTACATATTTACAAATGAATGAGATATTTACAAATATGCAACATACTAATACATTACTAAGCAACAAAACTGTGACAAATTATATTTGTTGAGGTAAACACCACGAATTACATCATCTTGTAGAACCGATTTCATCGTCATACGAATTTTAATATTATAATGTAGTTTGATTGATTTAGAGTTTTGTATAGTCGTTTTGTATATCCATCTAAACTGTATATTGCATGCTGATAACTTAATTAATATTGCTTGGTTGTTCAATCAGACCCGACTCAAATATTGACATCACATATTACTAGACATGTGTTGTGCGTTATACAGCAGTCAATGTTACGCCAAATTCGTGGAACCTGCATATTGAATGCGACGTTGGAATGCACAGCTAAAGTATTCATCAGAAATGTCGTTAGAATATTCAAAATATGAATATGTACACGGCGTTGTGTAGCAAGTAGACGAAGGAATGAATGTTTGTAAATTATTCGTCATTAGAAAGCCTGACTCATTTGGAAACCACCAGTATGCTTAATATTTTGTTTTGTAATTTTATGATCTCTAAATGTTGCAACAAAGTCATTTTTTCCATGTAGTTTTCCAACCAGCCAAATAATGGGCCTATAACAACGTTGAAACATAGTTTTTGCTATCCAATTTTTGCGGAAGATTTTTTAAATCCCTTGATTAGCCAAAAGTATTATAAATTTGTCTTTAATTTTAAAGGGTTCCACGTATTTCAGTTCTTTGCGAACAAAAGCAGGTTAAAGGGTGAATTGCGTCCGTTTCTCCATATGGACACTGGTGACGGAATTTCATGCAATAGCTTGGAAAACCTTGTGCCATGATATGATAAGTGCTCTGAGTTTTATACTGAATATGTCAAATTATAGGTGAAAAAATGCTTTTTAATTTGAATAAAATGAAACTGTTGTGCATTTTAATCTTTTCGAACGGAACTTAATTTAAGAATAGCCCTGTACATTGAATGTAAAACATACCTCATCCTCTTTGCCACAAATAAAATCTCAAGTTAATTGAGTTTTGATCGAATTTATTTGCATTTTTCAGACTTACGATCAAAGAGGAAGCAATTATAACAAAACACATGAGTTAATTAATGTAAGCGCTATCATACGTAACAGTTAATACATGCTAGTTGGAGCAGTCTTAACTCAAAGTTAAGCTGTACAAAATAACTCTGCAAACAAATTAAACTACAATAAATCTTTATTCCTCAGTGACTTAACTTCCTCAGTGTGTCGTATAAAGTGCTATTACGTTTGCATAATACGAGTACAATTGTAATATTTATGTTTCTTAAACCGACAAAAGTGAACTGGATGTTTCGGTCAAAGGTCGTCCACAATCAATTGTTTGTTTGTCAGAAATGTAATTAAGTCTCATTCTCATTCTTTCATTCAAACACACATAAAGCAATTTTTTATATAAGGATAGGGATTGACGCTTAAAACAGTATAGTGGTTATATGTTTGATACACGGAATTATTTACGCACGTTCATCCTGTACTAGTTTAGTACGTTTGAAATATGTTTCAAGAAGGATTGGTTTTATATGTTTTTTAACGAAAAATGATGTGTGTTTAGATGTATCTTTACGTTTTCACGTCGGCGATTTTTCACTCAACATCCCAGAGAAAACGGAAAATGTCAGCGCTTCCTGTTTTTATTTCTCAAGTGGTACAAAAACAACACAGCTGGTGAGAAATCATCATTCTGGAAACTTGCCAACCTTGAGCACGTAAACTGACGCGTCAAATAACTGCAAGATTTATAATGAGTACTAACACACTTGTGAGTGAAAACACAAGTTCTAGGCTATAATTGCGACGAGTGGTTTATTCGAATTTAACGTCTTAATAGAGAATATATTGAAAAACAATACTCACTAGTACTTATAACAAACGCAGAGACACTTAGATATTAATTAACACGTAAAGACAATAAAAGTTACTAATATTAATATGATACATAAGTCAAAATGAGAATGAAAGTAAGATCGTACAAGAATAAGAGGTATGCAAATTTGTAATTAATTCGTTGCTTTACATAATTATATAATTATACTCAAAGGTTACAGTATTCTTATGCCAACTTTAGTTCATTAACTTTAGTTACAAACAAAGTGCACGAAACTTCATATTTGGTAATTCATTTTGTTCATAAAACTATTCATTAATGATTTTAATTAATGCTTACTAAAACCTAATGGGATTGGATTGAACCTATAAAAAGTTATAGAACATCTTATTTCTTTTATCTTGTTAAAATATTTAGAACTTTTATTTCAAAAATAGTCCAAGCTTGTCATTTTTGGTAAATTTTAAATAATTTACATAAGACAACCAAAACATAAGCAGCTAAAGATGTATTAAATCAGTCCGACACGCAGCTAAGCACTAGAGCGCCGCTTGCATGAGTGAATCGAATTTCCTTTGCAATTAGCTACTCTCATTTGCTACGCTCATAGCTTTGTTTCGGCCTTCGGCATTAAGCTTACGTGTTCTTTTACTGCAAGTTTTGTTACATATCGTGAAAGGAATACTTATTTTAAATTTCATCAAAATCGGACTACTCATAATAGAGCGAAAAATCACTTTAATGGCAAACGAACTTGACAGAGATATTTACAAATGAAAAACTTGTATCAGACTTTAATTGAATGCAAATTGGACGCAGAATGAAGTAACTAGTAGAGAGTAAACACATAGATACAATGTTTAAAAAGTGTTACATGTTGTTTCGTTAGTAGGTTAGCCTGATAAAAACGAGATTTAAAGATTTACTCTTTGTTTTTTCTATGTACTAAACAAAATATATATATGGGTATATACATATGAGTATAAAGTATTTAAAAATTCTAAAAACGTTCTGGTGGTCAGGATAGGTGCTCATTTCATGGTCTTGGGCCTGAGTCTTACTATACTAACGGCATGAATATCTCATTTTTCCAAAGGAAATACGATAAAAATGTAAACGAGTAAGAGGTGTCAACTCAAATGTTACGCTTAACACCAATATACCGGCACAAATTTGAGAAGGATTCCGGGAGTATTTGAACAAGCGTCAAACTGTTTACATGTTACTCCCTACAAACACTTGTAGATGGTTTCCAGAGCCTGGTTTTATTTAAAGTAACGATCGTTAAAACCTATAAATAACTGACTTATTTCTTCCTTTTTGTGTCAGTTTGTTTATTTTTAAGAAAAACTATCATATTTGAAGTAAATCTGATCGGTGTGAAAGTAATTGCAACAAGACCTGACTCGGCTGCACAATAGCTAGAGTGCGTCTGTCTCCCTTTACCAAGGTGGAAGAGGAGTTCATTCTCAAGAGTAGTGACCAGGCATTGTTCCCAGGCCTTTGTTCTCATTCTCAGACAGTGTAACCCTGGTGTGTAGACTTTCATAACAACCAAACTATGAAATAACGTTTTTGTCATTCTGCTCTGAAAACAAATGTATTGCTTTAGACAAATGTATTGACAGTGCTAAAGTGTAACTTTTTCACCCAGGTAAATAAAGTATTGTTTTGACGACATGATGGAAAAATAGATAATTTCAATGATCTTTTTGTGGCATGGGTATCAGCTGGTTCAACGTGTTTATTTTGAATTTCAACACTGACTTATAGTATATCAGTGTAACAGCTGTTTCTTCAAAACTATATAATTCAGACTGCTGAGTTCATAACAATGTTTACTTAACAATTTCTTTATATTCGTAATATTAAAACATTTATTGAAATGTATTTCTCAATTATTTGCATCATGACAAAAAGTATCGTTCATCACTCGGCCCGAAAGTGCCTTTTTGACCTTCGGTCATTTAACTTGACCTTGTGTCAAAAAGTTTTAATCTTTTTTATGTAGAGTAGAGTACACGTGCGTAAAAATTGATTTTTTTAACAAGAAATGTGAACTTCTTGAAAATTATACAGTTTGAAATTATTTTGTCGTATAGTTTTCTTTAAATTGTAAATGTATAAAGTAGGCGGTAGATTATTAGCAATTTAATAATTTCAGCAGATTTATTTAATTATTTATCGTATGGCGTTTACATACT
Source organism: Matsumurasca onukii (assembly GCA_018831715.1). NCBI lineage: Eukaryota > Metazoa > Arthropoda > Insecta > Hemiptera > Cicadellidae > Matsumurasca > Matsumurasca onukii. The sequence goes on along the minus strand of CM032062.1, from coordinate 14,915,954 downwards.
ACGCTGTATTTAATTATAAATAATATAAGTAACTTAATTTTAAATCATAATGTCTAGGTTTTGTATCCATGGTAGGATTTCACTGTATAGACTAACCACTTGAGAAATACCCACTACTTTCAAAAATGGTTTCGCTTAGAAATTCTCTTAAAATTATATAGACTTTCATAAAACTCCTTGCTTGTTTGAAAGTTACATATTTACTACGATGTAAAACTCCACATACGAAAATAAAATGCATTGTATTCACAGTGCACATCGTTGTGTGGTTGTTGTTGTGTCGTTCATCAGTGTAATGTTATGAGAGGTTTGCTCTGCCTGATTACTTGTAAGAATGTTAAGAACAAAGAAAGACTTGGGAACAATGCCTGATATACACTCTTGAGCATTGAACCCCTCTTCCACCTGGGTAAGGGGAGACTCACTCTAGTTATTACGTAACTGTCAGGCGTTGTTGTAATCACTCTCCTGCTAGTGCTATTTCCTCTGGTGCTATTACTTTTGTGTTCCTAAAAGTGCACATTAAACGAAACATTTCGTGATTGAACATTTAAGAATAACAATTTATCATTTTACAATTGAATTGCGTTAACGAAAACAAACAATTAAACAATAACAAAGAAATAACATTAGAATAAACAAAAAATTATAAAAATAAAATCTGATAAAATGTATGGTACCGGGACAGGTCAAATTGAGCTATATTACTATAAATTATTATTTTAGTTAATAAGTACACCACCAGTCTATTGGTCTCGGATATAGTATTGAATCGAAAGAAAACGAGAGTAATAAGGTGTTCAATTTTCATTTGTGCTGATTTATATGTCAAAGGTTTGCATCATTTCTAAACACATTTATGTAATCGATCTCAAATAGGTTATTTGTATCCACAAGGGCACTAGATCAGAAACAAACAACTCCACAATAGCGCGAGATGTATAAACACTAATTGAAACCCAAGTCTCGATTGGTCGGTGATGAACGAGAGGTTGTGTTTAAACGGTCTATTGTTCCTATTGTAGTTGGACACTCAACATGCCCGCTGCAGCAAGGCCATTTGCGCCATTAAACTCTCAGCGCTTCCCACTCAATACTAAATGCCTACTTAGCCGTCACATGCACTGTAGAGCTGAGTGTTGGTAAATAATGATGTTTCAGGAGTGAGAGTGTGTTGAACCTCCTTGGTACAAGTACAAGTAGATTACACCTGCATTTAATCGGCAATGTTGCGTTGCTGACGTTCTTAAATGTATTTTTTATATTCCTTTTTTATTTTAATAGGTTAACATATTCCTATTTGTTATTTTGGACTTAATTAATAACTGTAAGGTGTGTGGATACTGCAGTTATTAGTACGGGAAGATAATGGAATGAACAACCAACTGGAAGGTACCAGGTAAGCGGTGTTTCCTGAAGTAGCAATTATTAAGCCCCTGGCAATACGTATCGTTGGGAATACGGAGCAAACTCTCAAAAGGTGTAGTGAACTGTATCATCCAACATCCTGTAGTCACTCAGATTCTGTTGTCGTCTGTGGTCATTTGTCATGCTTCAATCTTCCATTACCTAGCGAAATATTTTGAATTTAAGGTTAATGTACCACAGCCAGCTAAAACACGAAACGCTTCCATTGAAATATGTTATGAAAGCAGCGGCTACCCAGGTACGATCCGTTGCGTTGCGTCACGTTGTGTTACGTCATGGAATTGCCGTGGGGTGCAAATACATACACGTTCCGTTCCGTGACGGCACTGGTGGGACTCTCTGACTTGCCCCTTCTCCCAAGATTTCCTAAGCCAGACTTCTCATGGGAAAGCTCGAGAACACTGCACGTGTAGTGCACAACATAATTTGAACGAAATTGCATGTACAATCTAAAGGTTTTGGAATAAAATTATTATTATGAATTTATGCAAATCCCAACGTTAAGTACCGGTTTTCTTATAAACTTATAACCCAAGTAAAAATTACATAACTTGCATATAATTTTTAAAACTAAATAAATATTTTACTTGAAATTTATGTTTTTTGTTTAATATATTTTGAAATGGTATTATAATGTAACTGAGTTCTAAGAGACTTAGTCAGAAGATTTCAGCTCCATCCAGACGGAAGGGTCCATCACTGAACGTAACCTGGCTATATATTATGTACGGTCCGTCACGTCACGTTGCGTTGCGTTGTCGGTAGTGTCTAGGAGCATACCGTCGTTGCCCGTTACTAGACAGAACGGAACGTACATGTACGAGCCAAGGGTTACTACATTGAAATACATTGAACATACCGTTGGTTCCGGAACGCAACGCAACAGAACGTACATATGTTGAGGTTCTATTTAAGAACATTTGAGAATACCTAAATGTTCTCAAAGATCTTAGATCCAAAACAAGGTAAACTATTAGTCTAAAATATTTTGCAACACGCGTTAAATAGTGTGATGAAGGCAAAACAAAGGGAGCAATTTTTTTAACAGTTCTTGTTAGACCGAAGTGGGCACCCATTGCTGTGATAAGACAAAATACTTTTCCCAAGAGAAAATCCAAATAATGAAGGGATAGTCCATAATTAAAAATTTACACTTCAATTTATAAACAAGTTAAAAATGAACATTTTTTGTTAAAATATATTAAGCCGTTCCAGGACTGTTCAACCCATCTGTATTTAACTAAGAGAAGACAACCTACAATGTGTGGCCAGAATAATTGTTACACGCTTAAAAACCTTTGACGTTTGATGTAATTAAAACAGTTGGTTAGCAAACCAAAGCTCACACAAAGCCCAGAAACAAGTTCAAAACAGACTTGCAAACACTGTGATGGTGCAAACACAGAGTTATGAGGGTGTAGTCTTGTTACAAACTAAGGCCCTCTTGCCAGAATGAGTTATGGGTCGTGGTTAATAGCCCATTTTTCCTCATAGCTGAGAAAGCTTCACAAATATGATGGTACGCTTCACACATTCCATACTCTGACTGAGAGGATTATTGGTCTTAGTCCTCATACAAAGCTAGTTTGACTAAGCAACACTTAGTAAGGACAGTGACCCTTACTGGCATATCCATAGACTACTCCAGGGAGCTTGACGATGCATTTTAGTTTATCAGTTGCACTCTCTTTTAAAGACGACACGATAACGGTTATCTTTAATCCTATCTTTAAGGAAAACATTTTTGGTGAACTAGGCTGCGAAAGCAACAACATTCATTTTTTACTCTTGAAACTTTGGTTAGAAGTTGCAGAAACTTTGGTTTACCCGATAACTGCAAGCTTTAGAATCTCGTACCGTGGCTTACTTTAGATCTCGTAGGCAGGATTCTGGAACGGTTTGTAATAAAATCGAGCTTTAAACAGTTAATTCTCTTTGCTCAGGATAAATACTTCTCAGCTATGCCAACTTACAACCGTAAAAGAATTAAGTTTCGTATTACCATTACTTTTTTAATTGGTTCAACTTTTGAATTCGTTTAAAAATAACAAATTTATTTCGTATTTAATGAAATACGTGTGAAATACGTTAACAAAGCTATTGGCATTGGCAGTTGAATGACGCAGACATTTGAACAGAGAAAACAACCGCAATATTAACATAACATACATTTAATGTCATTTTACAGTCATTTTACAAATCAATTGTGTTAATATAAACCTTAAACTAGCTAGTTTACAGAATAATTTGAAATGATGAAATCTCTGGTACCGGGAAATCTCTAGGTACCAGGTAGGCTATGGTCCAAATTACAATAATGATAATGGTAAAATAAATTCTAAACTATTTGAAGCTATACTATATTTTGAACTTATTATTTTTATGGTTTACGTTCTATAAAGTTTACATTCACACTATAAAATTCATTCACACTTATAAAATCGAATTGTTCGATTATGCTATCTCACAAGGAAGTTGGTCGTAAATAATACAGCCTAAAGAAAGTTATTCGAAAACGATTAACAAACCTAGTATTGTGACATCTCTTCAATTTTAAATTTGTCAACATAAATTCGTATAATGATTGTGTGCATTCTATTTGTACCTGCATTCTAAAATGTTGGCTTTCAAAGATGAAAAGAAAACCTAAGATGAAAATAAGGAGACACCATGATGACCGACGGCTTAACGTGAGTTCGAACCACGCAGGTGATGGTTTGATATGTCGAAACGATGGTGGGAGTTGATGCGGGTTAAATTTAGATAGTAGATAGTGTTTTATATTTTTACACATTTATTCTATTCAAAGTCGATAACTAACACTAAACAGTTCGTTTTACTATGAGTACAGTATTAGTTCTTAGTTTTTATAAAATATAAAAAACCTATGAATATAAAATAATAAAAATAAAAAAAGCACGGGAATATGAGTGGGTGTGCTGGAGTTCACTGAGACTATCTGAGCCGCTTTAGACCTGTTACCAACGTGGACCACGCCACTTTTCCCTCTGATCATTGCTTTGCATTAAATTTACCCTTTCTTCCTATTGTGTATATGTATACGGTGAAACCTCGCAACCCTAATTGTTATTGTTATTGTTAATTGTCTAATATCCTACATATTTCCTGTTTTATGTCGAAGAATAATATAAACATTACAGGAACATGAGTTGCCTTGTTGAAATCAATTCAGGGTTGTTTTGCTGTTCGATAAACCACTTTTAGTTTTCACACACATGTAGTTCTCCCAAACAACAAACTTCCATCTGATAACGTTTGCATTTACTCTTAACAATATTATTCGTATAAGTGCAACTGAACGAGATCTGAGTTCTGACAATACAAAGTTACATCGCTGCGCCCCAAAAAACGTGTTTAGGCTCACTTTGATGTGTTTTAACACTTAAATACATCCTAGACTGGATTTGACTAGGCTAGATATTTTGTTGAAGCTCTTTGTATTAGCTTTGATTTTGTTTCATGATTATAGTGTACTTTCTCCTTGAGTTTAGCATTTTGCATAATGCTACCATGATCAGAAAGGGTATATTCTTTTACCCCAAAATCTTGAACACATTAGATGTTTTGGCCGTAAGGCATTTATTTTATTTCAATTGAAACCGAGATTTACCTTACATTTTCTCGGATTTCTCTGACAATACGGAACATTTTTAAGTTAGACTTTACGATAAAAACAACAGTTTCTGTATTCGTAGTACATTATGTCAAACTGTTAAAAGTTTTACTCAAGTTTTGTCGATATGATATTGTTGAAGGTGGTTCATTCATTATTGAACGCTAATTATCTGTCTTCTTTTAATAAAAATAAAACTATTTCATGTTTTACGTTAAATATAACTTAATTCAAAACGTTATTTGAAAGAGTCAAGACCTATTGAAAATAATGTTCTTGTGCCCATTCTAACCATGATTGTCTCAATTGTTCATGTTTATAGGTAATATTCCGAATGAAGAAACTTGACCTTTAAGTGAAACACCGTGTGTTCAGTGAAATCATTGTTTTTGTTTAATAAACCAAGAGAAATCATTCCCAGCAACAACAACAATCTGCTCCAGCTCTGAATATTCCTCTGGCTGTTAGTTTATCATTATCTAAACTAGTTCTTCGATAGGTCATTCAAATGTAAATGTTGTAATCATTGAATATATACGCTATAACATTTAAAAATATATATTGTACCTTAATATGTGTTATTTTTTAAGGATATTCATTTCTTCTTTTTTATGCTTTTAAGGTTATTAATGGTTCTATTAACTGTTTTGATTATCACCTAACGTACAATACGTTGGAAAGCTTCAATGTAGAGAACTGCCATTTGTGTAAACATGCGCTTATTCATCTATACAGGCTATCCAATAAAAGTGAGAATCTAATTTACCCAACATAAACTCATTTACCCAACATGAACGAGATTACTAATAAACTGTTCAGAAACTCATTTGGACACCCTCTTCAATCTCAATAATCTATTGACGAGGATATTTTTTATTTTATGTAGAGCTAGTTGATATTTTCTTAGCAAATATTTCTGTTGAGAACATGTAGAAGGAAAGTATTAATAAAAGTTGTCTTTTCAGTATGTAAATAGAAACTATAAACTAGAATAAAAGTTAGCAACATTCAAACGACGTTTCTTGCGGCCACCATCTCTAAGAAAACACACCTATATGGATTACATTGAAAACAAAGGTTAACCGTCAAATACAGCCGTAATATAGTGGTCACCCACTAGTAGTAGAAACCCATAGTTTAATAACTTCTGTTACGATTTTATTTTTTTACCATTAATCATCATGTACATTCATGAAACCATTCGAACAACAATTTGTTAACTGCCAGCTTTCTCCAATATGTTTATGTTTGTTTTGACACAATTATGTTCATTGGATGACCCGATTACATCAGAAAACACATGTTGATGAGCAGCCCAAAGTTTTGGAGTTTTGAGCAGCCGGTCCTCAGCCATTACTGTCATGTTGCATTTGCTTAGTAGGCCATCAGAAAGTAAAAACCAACAAAACAATACCCTTAAAAATGTCTGCCGAATCTCCAATTTTTAAAGGCGGCTAAGACGTGTACGATGGATGGATGGATGAGATGGATTTCATACTCTAATGGCTGTCAACGTTTTAGTTACCTTGATATTAGAATCATGTTTGAGTGTTTTTGCTTTAGACTGTAGAAAGCTTTACAAATCACTATAAGAAGCTTTACTAGATCGGTTATATGATGGGTTTATGTTTCAAAAATCTGTAACTTAACTTTTTTTAATGTCATGATACCCAAAACCAAAAAGCAAATGTTTGTTTCCTATATATTGCTTATTTAAGCGTTGGCGTCTATTATCAGACGCCGGAACCTGTGTAAGCTTAAGGCTGCCGTTTAAAAGTGGAGTGTTTGCAAGTTGTTGGTTTATTGTTTATTTCTATGGCCTAAAAATAAGAAATACTCGCGTAAGAAACTAAATTTTTACTCCCATCACTTGCGATTTACTATATTAATAACTATATTAGTTTTAAACGTTCTAGCAGAAGTTTCATTAGAAACTCTTTGAGGTTTCCCTTCAGGTACAACTCGTATATTATATAAAGTTATAATTAGGTTTTTTAGTTCATGTTAGAAACAATAATACAACATTAACTGAAGTTAACAGCTGAAATTGTTATCTGCGCTTACTTTTTTAAATAATCTATCACCCATTCAGTTCACAGAAAGTATTGGAAAAACAAAACACATATACTTACGTTCTTGAGATCCATAATATAAATTTTTGAATAACTATTTCACTCACTACGCCTACTTAAAAATAAACTAAGTACTAAATAGTTGAGTTTAATTGTTAAGAGTTAGTTCCGGTTGTAAGCGCGATATCACACACCACTCACTGCAAGTGAGGAGTACCACGTCCGCTACCGAACTGTCTCCAGTCTCACCCACCTGTAGAATTACCCTCGCGGGGATTTTACAGGGCTTTATTCCCTTTCGGGAAATCCCTTTCCCTTGCTCACTATACTTTTAGCGTCGATTTCAATTTGTTTTATTTAATTATTATTCTGTGCTTAAATTTTAATTATTAATTGTTAACAAATATTGATTTTTATTTAATCATTTAGTTTAGTTTCAGAAAATTAAGTTTAGTTTCCTTCTAATTGATACCTTTATTTTGACGTACCTTAATTTTAAGGTCAAAGAAAAGTAGTTGGAAGTGACTAGGTTAGCTGTAGGCTACTTCAAAATAATTAAGGTCTTAGTAGATCACAAACTCGAGCACAACAGAACTACCATAACACACACAACAGTGTAACAAATAATTAACTTCTCAATATTAAAGGTCACGCTATTTTCGATAGAGTCCACCTTTTATCACTTTGATTTTGGTGTGCACATAGTGTGAGGGGTCATAAACAATTTTCTTTTAACTCCTTGAAGGTCGTTCCTGGTGGTCACTTCCACTATTAACACCACCACTACCCTAGACAAACTCGGTGTCACAATCCTACACCGTTCAAAAAATATGAAACCGACGGTATTTTTATGCCAAGTTTTGAATACACTGTTATGGTTTAAATCTATCAAATTACTGCAATATTACCGTTTATTATTAGAACATTGAAGCTCTCATATAAGTTTGTTTTGTATTAAAAATGTCCTCTTTGGTTTCGTTGGTAAATTAAGTTAGAACAATGCTTAATACGAGTTGACTCTTAGTTGGCCGTAAAATCTTTGTTTTGATATGTATTTTTAAAACTTAAGTTATTATAAACAGACTATAGACCAGACAGCTAAAGAGAGTATTCATGGGTCCAGCTTGTATTCAACAATCGATATTGGTGATAACAAAACATAATACAACAGTTTGCAAAGAACCAACCAAAACTGATGCCTGAAGACAGATAACATAAACAAATTCTATATATTTTGTCACACGTTTACTCGTTAGGGTGGTTAATTACCGTTAACTCGCTGTGGCAACAAACAACCCGTCAGAGTTATTTACTTCTCTCTTTAATTTACTTAAGGGAATTAGCCTACCCGGACTTGGGCAAAAGAAAAATAAAAATAAAAATACGGACAGTTCAAAAAATCCTTTTTTATTAACTCCCTTATCATGCTTAATGAAAGAAAGAAAAGCACTAATAACATTAAGAGCACCGGTCGGCAATTTTGTGTAAGAACAATGTAAATACAAGAATTTTTTGAGACTTCATTGCCTCCAATTTTTATCTGATGTTGTCGAAAAGGTTGTTTTATTATGATAACGTATTGCGGTGGCACTTCAGGCTATTTTTCTAAAATCCAAATGGTTTAATAATATTTAATTTTTTTAATTCTTATACTGTAATTTACTAAATTAAAGTTTTAAATAAAATCACCAATTAAAATATGATTTTTTTTGCACCGGAAATGGTTTGGGCGCATGTTACGGTTTTAAAAATAGGAAAATGGAAATTTGGCTAAGTGGAGCAACTTAAAGATTTAATCAACTTTAAAACTTAACTGATTTTATAAAAATTAGGTGAAACTCACCGTATTTGTAGCCTGAGTGAGGCAGAATAGAAAACGATTGCTTCTTACATTGTACGTTATTTGGGACGGAATTCAATGTCATGGCCACTGTTGCGCACTTAAAAGAGTAATGACTGAAATCCAAACTATTGGCTAGCTCCCCGGTTTCGGTTAATGTAGACCGAATGGGCTTTCAACATTGCTCAACGTTCTAGTTGTCTCGGGAAAGAAATCTTTTCTCTTGGACTTCATAGTTTAATTTGTTTTCTTCATGCGTTCCTGGTGGGTTGGAACTATATATTTTCAACTAGCTAATATGGTTATTGCGGATAAAGGGAACCCAAACTTAGAAGTTGAAATCTGACGGATTGTCAAAGCACACTTTTGTGTAGGCTATTAAAAAATTCAAACGAATATAGGAAGGAATGAAATAGGCGTTTTAGTTATATTGCATAGCTTTGAAGTTTGATGTTTAACGCTGGCTGTCTAATTGCTTAAGATAATCGTAAGGCGTACAATTTATTTTCTTAATTATTTTATCGTCAGAAGATACTATCTTATGATAGTATGTCTACTATCTTCTAATAGAACTGACTTCCAGATAGCACAAAACTTCACAAATAAAAATTATTTCTACGCTGATGCTATGAGTATTCTTTTTAGGTATTATTCATGTAGCTGTACTAACTTTTCAGGCATGAAGAGTGTGAAGTCCTGATATCATCAAACTTGTGTTTTGAGGTCTGGTGACATGGCTGAAAATAACCTCAAATCAAGCAGCCATGGATAAATTAGACATCTGATTTTCAAGTATTGTTTAGTTTGCACTAGCCATCACTATTAGACACGATGGCTGGTATTTCCAACAAGAATATTGTACATGTCACTGTCACACTATTGGAAAATAAATATTCTTATTCTTAATTTGAGCTTTGCGGTTATCCAGTTAGCTTGTTTCATACTAAAATCACTATCTGAGATGCCGACCACTCTCATGAGGGTATTTTAAGGTAAATATGTGGTGGAGGATGAGTGTGATGAGTGGTAGTAATGAGTTATGAGGTGTAGTCTTGTTACAAACTAAGGCCCTCTTCCTTAGAATGGGTCATTAGTTAATAGCCCAATGACCTATTTGTTGACTCATAGCTGATGAGGCACGCTTCACATTCCTTACTCTGACTAAGAGGATTGGTCTTAGTCATACAAAGCTAGGTTAGACTAAGCAACACTTAGTAGGACAGTGACCCTTACTGGCATATCCATAGACTAACCGAAACCGGGGAGCTAGCCAGGGGTTTTAGTTTGGATTTCGATGCATTTTTACTCTTTTTAAAGACGACACGATATTACGAATCCTATCTTTAAGGAAACACATTTTTGGTGAACTAGGCTGTAGAAAGCAACAACATTCGTACACTCTTGAAACTTTGGTTAGAAGTTGCAAAGAGCTACCCGTGGCTAGCTTTAGATCTCGTAGGCCCCGGTCTGGAACGGTTTTGTAATAAATCGAGCTTTAAACAGTTAATTCTCTTTGCTCAGGATAAATACTTCTCAGCTATGCCAACTTACAACCGTAAAAGAATTAAGTTTCGTACCATTACTTTTTTTAAATTGGTGGCCATTTTAAACTTTTGAATTCGTTTAAAAATAACAAATTTACTCGTATTTAATGAAATACGTTAACTTAAAAAAAAGCTAATTGGCAGTTGAATGACGCAAGACATTTGAACATCGGTGAAAACAGCCGCAATATTAACATAACATACGTTTAATGTCATTTTACAAATCAATTGTGTTAATATACGCTTAAACTAAGTTTACAGATAATTTAGAAATGATGAAATCTCTGGTACCGGAGTAGGCCTAATGGTCCAAATTACAATAATGATAATGGTAAAATAAATTCTAAAACTATTTGAAGCTATACTTATATTTTTGAACTTATTATTTTCTATAGTTTACGTTCATAAATTCATCCACACTATAAAATGAATTGTTCGACAGATATGCTACACAAGGAAGTTGGTCGTAAATATGCAGCCTATGAAAGTTGTTCAGAAAACGATTAACAAACCTAGTATTGTAGACATCTCTTCAATTTTTAAATTTGTCAACATAAATTGTATATGATTTGTACACATTCTAAAATGTTGGCTTTCAAAGAATGAAAAAGAAAACCTAAGATGAAAATAAGGAGACACCATGATGACCGACGGCTTAACGTGAGTTCCGAACCACGCAGGTGATGGTTTGATATGTCGAAACGATGGTGGGAGTTGATGCGGGTTAGAATTTAGATAGTAGATAGTGTTTTATATTTTACACATTTATTCTATTCAAGTCGATAACTAACACTAAACAGTTCGTTTGCTATGAGTACAAGTATTATTGCTTTCGTTTTCGTTCTTAGTTTTTATAAAATATAAAATAACCCTATGAATATAAAATAATAAAATATAAAAAAATATAGAATAGCCTGTATACAATATACTACACACGGGGGCGTGTGTACTGATGATCACTGAGACTATCTGAGCCGCTTTAGACCTATATCTTCCTAAAACCTGACCTCCATGAAGCTGGACTACATGACCACGCCACGAGTCCCTACTGTACAACAGACTGGTTTTTGAACATATTGTCCACGATCTTTAAATGTCCTGTTCACATAAAGGTTAGAAATCATATCAGGGAGCCGAACCATATACAAAGATAGTTCGTAACAGAGCTAGTGGCAAAACTACACAATATAATAAGATTGAATCAATCACGACATATAAAGTAACTGATTGGCATTAATAAAACATTTCACTTCAACAAAGATGTATACGCCCCCCGTGTACAGTATATTATATACAGGCTATTCACCTTTGTACTTATTTTATAAAAACTAAGAACTAAAACGAAAGCAATAATACTCGTACTCATAGCAAACGAACCGTTTAGTGTTTGTTATCGTCTTGAATAGAACAAATGTTTAAAATATAAAACACTATCTACTATCTAAATTCTGAACTACAGTAAATGAAGATTTCCACAAATGAAGAATTACATTAAAGGTACTATAATACAATAATTATTTACCTAAATCAACTGTAAGTTGTTTTGCCTAAAACGTACCGTCAAAGTGGGTAAATAAGATCCTGAAATGTAATTGTTAGTTTTAATTTGGTTGTTTTCATAAAAAACATTGATTTGTTGTGATGTAGTTTTAAAGTAATTTCCTGACCTTAATTTATATTTTGAAGTAGCTTAGCTGAAAATTGAAGTTTCCCGCCAAGGAGGTTTCCCCAAAGGTTATTCGTCAAGTATGAGAAATCAGCAAAGATAAACACAACGTTTAGATAAAACGTTTAGGTTATAACTTGCAAAAGAAGCATTTTATCTTAAACAAAGTGCCTCATTACGATAGAGAGCGTAAAGTTTCCTACAACTATCATTCCTATCATGCAATCGTTGTAGATCCTATACGTTTCTAGATAGTGACCAGCGAGAACTGAAAACGCTTGGTAGCTTTACACAAAATATCGACTCTTTTAGTCATTTTCCTTTTCTGTTCGTAATATTTCAATAGCATGTTCTCAGTTTAAACCTGAAAGAGACCTCAGTTAACAGGAAAAAGGGTAGGAGATGAGAGATGGTTTCAAAACAGCTGATAAATACAGCTAATGAATATTATAAGTAATAAGTGTCAATTAAGTCAGAAGACTGTTACGACCGTTGTTAGTTTTGTATATGACAACATTTCGGCAAAGCTAATTAATGCGAAACCCAAAATGTCACGATTGTGTGTGTTTTTGCCCATTGTTTATTCTTGGCGAAAAGACTTTTGAGTGCAAACGTCAAACTCGTGTTCAGCAACCACGATAACAGGAATTTATAGTCCCTAAAATCAACTATATTTAAACTTGTCTCCTCTAACCCTAGGTTGACTGTACCAATTAAGAGAGCTATCACAAGGAAGCTTAAGATATTCGACATAATGAGGTTTCATGTCTAAAGTTTGTGATGAACAATTGAACAGAGTGCGTTATTACGTTTACGTTGAACACGCAGCACAGTGTAGATAACATTGATAATGCTTTCAGTTACTGATAATTGTGTCCGTATTGCCATCATGTCATTTGCACTTATCTAGGAAATGGAACCGTTGATTAGTACACAGCCATCGATAAGCGAAACTGGTTACTGGAATATATTCAACTGTATTTATAGCTTTTGTCAACTCAATATTCTATCACGTGTAAATAATGTTTTGTCATTCTTCTCTAATAACAGCTGCTTTAGACACATGTATTTATGTGATCATGTGTCACTTTTAAACGCCCGTAAATAAGGAATTGTTTTGATGATGTTTTTCCCTAGGAAGAAAAGGATTATTTAAATGATCTTTTGTGGTTTGGACATCAGCTGTTTCAAAGAGTCTGTTTGACTAACTTCAGAAAAGCAGTATAATAGCTGTCGAGGTCAAAACCATGTTTACTTTTAGTATATTATATTAAAATAATATTAATATATTTGATAATATATTAATTACTAAAAAAATTTGAAGACAAAAATATTTGGACCGAACCGGGATTTGAACCCGGGTCTTCCGCCTGCCGGGTGGTTATGCTCACCACTACACCGTCCGGCACAACTATTTCTGCCTTCAAATAAACATTAAAACATTTATTGATATGTATTTTTATTATTTGCATCATAACAAAAGGTATCGTTCTCCACTTGTCCCTAAACTGTCTTTTTGACCCTCGGCCATTTACCGAGGTTTGACCGAGGTTAAATTAGTTTTACTTTAGAACCTAGAGATGATATATACTATTTCTTTGATATGAATCGAAAGGAGTATTTTTAGTGTACCTGACATATGTCGAAACGATTGGCTAAGACCGTATTTCCATGTGTCTTTTTACATTAAGGACCTCGTCATATTTTCTGGAAGGTTTACGGGTAAACTCAATATGAGTTGTACAAGATAACAAATTTTGAAAGTGCTTTTCGTAATGCACATTACTTATAATTAGTACAGTAAAGTTTTATGGCCAGTTTTATTTGTAAGTATATGCTTTGAAAAATAACTGTACATCTAAATTTCTATAATTTATGTGCAGCGAACTCAGAAACTACTGGTTCCAAACTTATAAACCAAAACTTGGTTGTAAGTACTGTTTTTTAAGAGGCATTTTAATCAATAATATTACCGTGAGGTCCTAAACTGGAACAAAACCTAACCGTGAACGTATAAAGAAATACTGTTCTCAAGTAACGATGTTCCATAGTTAAATATAATATTATAACCATCTTTTCTGGAAAAGTATTAATTGTGTATTCTGGCAACGTGCAGAGTGAAAAAAATTAAATTTTACAGCTCACGGGTTATTCTGATGATTAGTCCGATTAATATAAAACGGGATCAAATTAGATACAAAATTAAACACTACAACTATATAGCTATACAGTATATAACTATCACAATTGCATTTAATTCCGCATTAATTCAATAAATATTTTAAATACCATATAATGATTGTTTACGTACACCTTTTTATATTTAAGCACATGTTTACCCCATGACTTCATACATATCTTTTCCAACGCACTTAATCACTCCCATTTTTGCTTCTTGTGAGTTGTGAAGCTAAGAGTTTCAAATTTAAAACGTTGCCTAATTAGATGAGTCATAACACCCCTAACAATGACTCCACCCAAGCACAAACGAAAAGGTTTGCAGTTGAGTCACCAAACCGAAGTCCAGAGTTTGCTTACATTCTACGTGAGTCATATCAGCTGTTTACTTCTAGCCAATCAGCTGTTTGAGTGAAGAGTAGAGGGAGGGTGAGCCTTGTCAGATACTCTGAGGCCTCAAGAGTTAGTTTGTGCGGTGAATACTGGAGCTGATCCTACACGTAACGCAGGAATGTCTCGCCCAAAACACAAGTAAGTATTAAACGTTATTAAACTTTATTCACAAGACTAGTAATTTGAATTTTTAGAACTCGTAGTTAGTACTTTCCCACAGATTGATGCAAAATTTAACCTCGTGCGAAGATCAGTATTGAGAGAAGAGCCTACGCAACTTTATAAGAGAGTTGAATAAAGGTTGTAATATTAAAATAATACCAGCCTTAAAATACTAAATTATAAATAAGAAATAAATAAAAAATCTTGTACTGTATTACTAAAGAAATTTGAAGACAAAAGTGTTTGGATCAAACCGGGACTTCAACCCGGGTATTCCACTTGCCGGGCGGTTATGCTGACCACTACACCAACCGGCCCAACTATATTTATGCCTTCAAATTTAGTAAATGTTTATCCGAAACATGTGACTGTCAAATAGTGAATTTAAATAAAAAAGGTGGAAATATTACAAACATAATTAAAGTACTATGCCAAATTACTTATTATAGATCTTAATCGTCTTAATGTTTCAATCGTCAATAATGTAAATTATCTAAAATTGTCCATCCATTAAAGCAAGGAGTTTAAAGCTAACTGTTTATTAATTTAAATATTTTACAAACTTTCATAACACCATAAGATCTAGCAAAACCCTTAAAATTTAAATAACACCTGAAAATATAACTTCAAATTACAAAACCGTTGCAAAGAACATGAATGCTTGTATGATTGTGAAATGGGTTATTTTACACAAACTCAAGCCAGTTTAACATTTAAAATAAAGAGCAATCATAGAATAAGCATACTGGTACACTTATTAATATATGGTTCAATGTTTTGATACTGGAATAGTGAGAACTTAGCTATTCCAACGTGTGTATTTAGTAACCTTTCTATGCAATTTGAACGGACCTTTCTAGTGAGACCTTTTAGTCTAGTAAATCTGGTCCATACATATCGTAAACTAAATTAATCCCATTAAAATTGTATTACAGTATGTTTAAAAAGATTAGTTTATTTCTTAATTATGATGTTTACCCGTGTTTAATTGCAGAGACATCGGCGCACTACAAAAGAAAAGCATAGGAGCGTTACTGTCTTGATTCTAACAGTCTGTAAATTGTGAACTTTTTTAGTGTGATTAATCTTTTCCTATTAAATTTAAGACAATACGGGCAATAAGGTGTTCACACTACAAACCCAATAAACCAGGGGTTTGCTGTTAAAAATGGTCTCAACATCAAACTTCCATTTTTAAGTTTGAAAATCTTAACTAAAGTGGTCAATATTTTCCTGACTGACCAAATGAATGTAGTCCAAGAGCTACATGAATGGTCCCCAGAACATTTATGGTTTTTAATGGTTTGTCAACACATTTTAAACGTTTGTTATGCGTATCCTCTCTACAAGTCATATTTGTTTACCAATTCAAATACAGTAGCCTATTGATTTTCTAAATACAGTCTAGTTTGTATTTCTAGTTGTAACTAGCCTTTGTATTTCAGTCTAGTTTGTTAGCCAGCAAAAACAGACTACTAAAGGTACTTTTTGGGGGGGGATTACACCAAAAAAGCGTAAACACCTCAAATCAGTCAATTTAATCTGACTTTGTTGACATTAGTTGTAAAAATTGTATTTTATTGTCATACGTCAAGTTTGTTTTAAAATTGTAGCCAAAAGTTATTTTTTAGCTACTCGTATAACAGTGGAATGAGTAGTCCTATTTGAAATGTGTTTTTTATGATATGTATAATACAACGTACATTGAGTGAACACGAGAGTCAAGGCTGAAGGCCGAAGCAAGGCTGTGAGTGGGGTGAATTAGAATCACAAATTTCAAAACAATTGCTTTACAACAATATCGCTTTACTCATGTCAGTGGTGCCTTAGTGCTTATAGTTGCGTGTCAGCCCGTTTTAGGATAAATTTTCATACGTATTGTCTGGTTTGGATCCACATTTCTTGAAATTTTACTTTTAAATGGGGGTTTCAGAGCTCTAGATAAACTGTAAACAAAGTAAATTTTTCTCAAAATAAAATTTGGAAGATCTGAATTCAGCCTTGAAAATATTTATAATTTATTTAAAAGTTTTAATTACAATTAGAACTACAGCGTTTTTTGTCACTTTTAGCGTCCAGTATGGGCAGTGCTAGTCTGACTAACCAATGTAGTCCTCGGGCGTTAAAAACCTCATGTTTTCGGCAATCACTGCAAAACCTGGCGTCAAATTTGAACAAGCGTCTTTTAATTGCAGGAGCGTTTGCCGATAAACAAGCTCTTCAATTGCATAAACAATTTCTTTGAATTTAATTTTGTTATCGAATGTAGAGATATATTGTATAACTTATGTTTAATAGATTGTATACGTATATAATCTCTACAAATCGCATTTTGTGTCTGATGTTTTCAAAATTTGGGAGAAATGTTACTTTTATAAATATTTTAGTTCAGTTCTTTAACCAGTGAAATCGGACTACCGAAACCCGTCTTTTAGTGTTTTTGCCAAATTCACGAAAAATAAGGTTTTTTTAGTGATCTAAAAACAGTAAACCCGTCCAATTTTAATAAAATTCAAAATACGAGTAAATATTATGATTCTACATCAACATACCAAAGATTATGAAAATCCATCAAGTTGTTTTAAAATGGCGGCAAAAAATGTGCTATTTGGAATGATTAGTCCGATTGTATTGAAATTTATAGTGTGTTTTCTTTTTTTGATACGTAGTAGAACCTTCGGTAAAAACTTCCGTAAGTCTGAGGCCGAAGGGAGTCAGTGAACATAGCGAACAACCCCGTAATACGCTCCGCCGTAATAGAAAATAAAACTTAGAGGCCGAAGACTTAGGCTGTGAGCTCCGCTCACCCATGACACCCGTGATTATACAGGACGTCAAGCTGAGACCGAAGGCCAAAGCGAGGCTGTAAGTGGACCGAATGAGAGCTACAAATTGCAAAGGGAATCCCCGATTCTCTCATGTTGGCGGCGCTTTACCGCTTAGCTGCGTGTCAGCCTGGTTTTAACTTAAAGCAGATTGTTTAACAATGACTCCGTTTTGAAAACTGTGAACATCTGCGTCGTCTCTTTACCCTCCCGCGCTGTGCAGCCTGAAAAATGACTCAGTAAATAAATAAAACAAAAATTATATCAAATACGTAACGTTCACTCGATCTCGCTCTAGTTTATCCACACATCCATCAGTCTTTGGAAAAATATAAGTAATTCGCGTTGAATATTTTCGTATATTATCTCTGCTGGTAACAAATTAAAAAATGTATGCCAGCTTGAGAGAGAATTTTGATGAATAATTTGGTCGTATGTTGTTGAAAACGCAAATCAAGCCTGATTCTTGTGTTGTGCCAAAACACGTTGGGTTACAAATATAAACCAAAAGTGGTTGAAACATTGTATGCCTTTTTAATTAAGATAGTTATTAGAACATACGGAGTACTATTTTCACCCTGTGACTTGGAATTTCATAGATAAACTAAACCACTTTCGGGTGTGTGTGGTTTTCCATTTCGAAGCTTAAATAAAATGAAAATGAAATTAAATGAAAAAGGTCTTTATTTTTGTGACGAAGCTAGGACTATAAAGTCCTCTCTTCCACTTAACCACCATAAATTACACACGGTAATTTAAAATATATTACAACATTTAAAAACTTACTCGTAAAATAAGACGTAAAAAAACACAATGTATAAAATTGTAAAATGAAACTATTGCTGAAATACAATAAAATACAAATTGGGTAGATATAAACAATTAAGATGACAATACACTTTAAACTCTACTTCTACGTTGGCTTGAAGAATTTAAAGCTGTGCATGAATTTAATGTAGATAAAACTAAATGCATGAATATTTCATTAAACCCTCATTATGGCCCCATGAATGTTAAACTAACACTTCATTCATGTGCTAACCAAAATTCTTGCCATGACTGTAAACCCATTGCAAATGTAAAAAAAATTTAATATCTTGGAGTCATGTTTGATAATCGTTTAAAATGGGATGCTCGTATAGAATACTTAAACAGCAAACTCCGGAAGTTCATATACATGTTTAGCGTTCTCAACCAAATTTTAACGTTTGACTTGCTAAAAACTGTGTAATATACCTATGTACAATCTCTGTTACAATATGGAATCATTGCTTGGGGAGGTGCCCTCAAAACGATAAAACAACCTTTAGAGATAACTCAAAAATTTATAATAAAGACAGCATTACGGAAACCTATAACATATCCAACAGACCTTCTTTTTGATGAATTTTTAGTATTTAATATTACACAGCTTTATGTACAATATTTTTTTCATAAAAATAAAGACAACATCTTTTCAAAAATAAATCATAAGTACGATACCAGGAATTCAAGGCTTGTAGGAGTTAATATGCCACAGGCTTGCAAAACTATCAACTCTACTAATTAATTTTACATTACTCATCGTTTACGAGACAACAAACTACCAACGATCCTAAAAAACGCCCACAATATAAGGCCTCAGCTTTACAAAATGAAAATCAATCAATGGTTATTACAAGTTGACATACACAATGTTAAGGATTATTTCGAACTACTTATACTCTTGATTCAAAATTTAATATCCTAAATGTAATGTATAGCTTCGCATATTTCACTTTTTTTGTTAAATCCAAATTGTACATAAATGATATCATCATTATTTAATTAGAAACCTTAGGAAATAATTGCACAATCAAAATTACATAATTACTCGTATATTTTAATACAGACTGACAAACCCTCCCCCACACAGCTAATTTTGCCCATGAGGGAGACTATTTCCATAATCATAAAGTTAAAACAATGTAATTATTATTAGGCTATATTAATTTATAAAGCTATTTTAAAACTTTACTGTAAAATCGAGGATACGAGAGTAAATTATTTAGGCCTATTATTATTACATTCACATCACAATCACACATTTACCAAACTACGTGAGCCACCAAAGCACCACCTATCTGCCATACAACCCTTGTGTCAACCAACTCTTAACCTCCGCCTCAAAATGGGTCTGACTTTTGATCATTTTGATTTCGTTTGGAAGCGCATTCCACAACTTGCATGCGGTAATGACAAAATTAATTATTTATTGAATACTGTAGATCTGTGGATAGAAATTGATAGAGATAGCTCGCCCCTGCCGGTTGCGTGCCTATGAATTTGAGACATAAAAATAAACTTCACGGACAAATAAGTAGGGGATGATTGGTTTAGAACCGCATGCAGTATGGTAAGTGTATGATATGTTCCAAGTTGGTTGAGTTTTAGGGTGCCCAGAAGGTTTCGATAAGGTGTGATGTGATCGGCACGCCGCAAGTTAAAAACGAATATTATGCAATAGTTTTGAGCACGCTGAAGCCTTTAGAAAGCTCAACAAAGCTTAATTTAAATTAATAGATTAAACTATCTAACTCATGACAACTACTACAATATATTAATTAAAAACATATTATTATTTATGTTGTTATTTTGTTGTGGCAGTCATATCGTCTGACCATGTTGTTTTTTGAGAATAACTAAAACATAACATTTTTGACAGCAAAATAAAACACTACATCAAGTTGCCTAAAACGAGGTGTTATCGTTTTATTTTTAGTCTGCTAAATAGGTTTTGCAATTGCTTCCCAACATCTAATGCGCTGGCGGACTTTACATTTCTCGTTTATAGTCGGTAATGAAGACTGCATTGCGTTGCCTACTTTCAATTTTTCTTTTTCTTTCAATTTCCAAATTCGTCATCAGCTGTATATATTATGATAAACTCACTACTAAACCCTGCACTAGGAGAGACGATGGTCGAGCAGAGTCAAATAAACCTCCTAAACCATTAAAGACTAGTCCGGTTGGTATTTTCAATCAAGGTTTATAGTTTGATTTTATTACAAACTAATTTGTTACCTACAGTTTAGAGTAAATTCAGTTATTTAGCTTTTAAGATGATTTCGGGTTTTCCAGCACTCGTGGCCGTGGTGTAAAACCATTGTAGGTGAGTTACGAAAACCATTATCTGCCATTATGAACTGATTCACCATACGCACTCCAAAATAAATACACCGAATAATTATTCACTTGGATGTTTAAACTTGATGCCACAATTTCACTATTTTTGTTTGATTCCAGAAACCACAAGGAGAAAGAACTCTTGAGAGCAATTCTGCGGAACGACGAGAGCGGCATTGTGCGCTTAGCAGCGAGCAGACCAGGACTTGA
This sequence comes from Matsumurasca onukii, assembly GCA_018831715.1. Lineage (NCBI taxonomy): Eukaryota > Metazoa > Arthropoda > Insecta > Hemiptera > Cicadellidae > Matsumurasca > Matsumurasca onukii. Next base: position 14,894,858 of record CM032062.1, on the reverse strand, counting down.
CGCTTTGCAGATCGGAGGCGCCATCGTGAGCTACCAACGCATGAGACGAGACCCTAGAGGACGCAACATCACTCCACTGCTGGTAGCCGTGCACTTCGGCGAGTTAGAGTTGTGCAAGTGTCTGATCCAAGAAGAAGTAGACGTGAACGCAGGCTTTCTGCACGGACTCAATCCCTTGTCTCTGGCCTTGGACTACAAACACTACGAGATCGCGAAACTGCTCATAGACTCAGGGGCGGATGTGAATCAACGGAATGAAGATGGGGAAACGGCGATGGAGTATGCCATCAGTGCTTACAGTCCGGTGAAAATCGTAGAGGACCTCCTAGCAGCAGGGGCGGACAAGAATGGCATCATAAATAAACTAAACTACAGGCCTATTACAAAAGCTGTGACTTGCAACAACATTTCAGTAGTGAAGTACCTTTTGGAACAATCAGTTGATGTTAACTTTACGGATGCAAAGAAATTCACTCCGTTACTTCATGCCTCGGCAATGAACTGTATTGAAATCGCTGAGTTATTAATACAGAAAAGAGCCAACACTGACGAGCTTGGGGTAGGGGATTTTCCACCTATCTTCATAACTCTAAAGCATCGTGATGGACAAATATTTAAAATGTTAGTCGACGCAGGAGCAAACATACACAAAGTAGTAAAACCCAAGGATTACACACCCTCTTCAAAATTCGACGGTCATTGGTCTATTTTGCACTTGGCCGTGGAATGCCTTAACTTTGAGGCGGTGAAGAAGTTGCTGGAGAGAGGGGCAAACGTTGACAGTAGAGAAGAAAAGGATGGCTTAACACCTCTTCAATTCATAATACGACAAGTCGACGATAGGGGTGGTTCAAACTTCGTTTTTAACATGAAAGGAAATTACAAGAAAATTATACAGACACTCTTAGAAAATGGAGCATCCATTAATTTGACATCACGTGGCTTGACAGTTCCTGAACTTGCTATATCCCTAAAGAGATGGAAAGCGTTGGAGGAAATGGTTAAAACTGGACTGAATGTTAACGCTAGAGTAAAAGAAAACTTGTCCATTTTTCACTATGCTTTGATCAATGATCAATATGAGCTTGCTAGCTTGTGTTTGAGATTTGGAGCTGATGTTTTCAGCCCATTAAAATCTTCTCTTCTGCCTATTGAGTATGTAATGAGGTGTTGCAGCCCTAGACTGGTAGAAATAGTTGCACGCCACACATTTTCAGGGTTTGATCGACCTCTAAACAAAAGTCTTGACCGTTCCACGCTGGAAACCTTTGCAATGAAGGATGAGTTTGCTCTCTCTAGAGCAATACAACTTAACAAGATTACGCTAGCAAAGTGGGCTATTGATAGAGGAGCTAAGATCACAAACGGTCATGTTTTTGACCTTAGGCACGCTCTACAACATCCGATAGCCAAGAAGAACCACGAATTTGTCACCCTTCTTCTCCAACACAATATCCATCTGCAAGTGCCTTATCCTGACCAATCGTCTTATCTTCATCTTGCCATGAAGTTTTGTAACTTTGAAGTGATAAAAGCCCTACTTATACACGGTGCGTGTTACAACTGCAAAGATAACCATGGAGTTATCCCAGTACAAGTGATAGTAAACGATACACCAGAAAATGATGTAAGCAGACTACCAGTTGAGGATCTACCGCAATTTACGAAGTATTTCTGCGATATCATGCTGGAAGAAAAGTTGAGGTATATAGAAACAGGAACAAAAATATTGCAAGAGGATGAAAATTCTTGTTCAAGTGATGGTGGCACTTCGGCTACAACTGATGGTACGGAAGATAAATTTCAAAAGAACAGTGAAACTACTGAATCAACAAACACCAATTCAATCAAATATAACCTCTACACTATGCCGAATTCTCCGGAAAAAAACAATTCGGAAACTGGCAAGATAGAAGAGACGTGTGCCAAAAAAGTCCTCCTTTCAGCAAACTGCCCGGCAAAAAAAACTCTCGTTCAAAGGAAAATCCACAGCTCAACTTGCAGTCCTCCAGGAAGGAATTTACGCACGTAGAAAAGTCCAAGAGGTTGCTCAAAGAGATATCCAGTTTGTTCTTCATGATTAAAAGAGGAGATGTTAAGGTTTTAAAGGTTCTAGAATCCCGAAGAAAATCTGAAGAGTTCTCTTGTTACATCAACTGTATTGATAGAAGGGGCAACACCCTAATGGCTGAAGCTGTGCGAAAGGGGTTCAGTCAAATAGCTGAGGCCATCATGAAACTGAGACTTGAAAACCTTTAAGAATTCAGTATTAATAATAATGTGTGACCAGCTCTTACGAAACGTGTTATCTTTTTTAATTATGTATTTATTTACATGCTTTTGATCGACATGTAAGTATGCTTTGTTAAACATAATAAAACCAATTTAACATTGTTATTTCATGTGCAAACAATAAACTAAACATTTTGAAAAAATACAAATGCCAAACTGATAGTTTGGTTATTATGAATGATAATGGATTGAATAGATGGGTCATGGTTGGTGGGATTGTTTGCGTTAATAATAATTTATAGAAAAGTAGAGAGAATGAGTGGTACGATACAGATTAAAAACACATATTTGACATTAGAACTTAAGACATATTTTATAATAAGTTAAAATGTTTACATCTTTAAAATATAGGTCAGATTTGTATGATCAATATCTATGTCAATAATCTATGTCAATATAGTTGATCTAATATTAACAAGCTATTAGCCTTAATTGTATTCTTTCCACAGCTCAATGAAGATTCCTCAATCGAATAAAAGTTGTCCACCACTAAACAACTTTTAATAGTTGTAAAAACTTTAAATAATATTTATAGTTTCTGTATTTTTTGGGAGTTTGTTGATAATTTTGACTCCAAGTAGTAATGGCAAATATTCAAAGACGATAGTTTGGTGTTGCTGAGTTCTCAGTTCATCTTTACCTCAGTTCCCCTCTTTTAATTATAAATGTGTTTAGCCTGAATATTGTGTCAAGTCTGTAACTAAATGTAACGGAATTTATAATAATTGTATTGACACTGAAAACTTCAACGCTTTCTACAAGTCGCATTTTTGTCCGATTTTTATGAAATGTTGTAAAAATGTTCCTCTTCCAAATATCTCGGTCAAGATCGTTACCAGCAAAATCGGGCAACCAAAACCCCTCCTTGCGGGGGGGGGAGTTCGGTCAAAAAGTGGTTTTACTCGTAATTATCTAAGAACAATAGAACGGTCGAATTCCACAGGGAGGCTGTGTACGGAACGAATAAGAGTAACAAATTGCAAAGGAAATTCGGTTCACTCATGCAAGCGGTGCTTTAGCGCTTAGCTGCGTGTCGGCCTGGTTTATTTATCTTATTGTCCATTTTAGAGTTCAAATTCTTAAGAATCGGCTTTAATTTCAGTAGCTATCATGATGGCATAAGAAACTGCCTCTATACATTTTGTTCCACATTGTTCGTCGTACTTAAGTAGTATATGTACGATTTGTATTAAGTAATGTATTTCTTTATTTATTAAGCTTTTAATCAATATTAGACTCCTTTAAATTTAACTATCAACAAAAATTTTAAAAAAGGTATAACTACAAAAATAAATTTGAATAAAGACGTTTAACTATATTATTATCATCACCATAGCAGAGTCAAAAGTATCTTGTAAAATTGTTTCATGGTTTATCTAAAGGTTGTATAATTACATACCATTTAAGTTTGGAAATATAGTAAGTGGTTGGGTTTTAATGTTTTATTATTACGATCTTTCAAGCTGTGATATTTGACTGATTAATGACTTATTCGATCTTTTAAATTCTTTCTAACATTGTATCATTAGACAAGTGGTATAAGTGTAACGTAGCTCTATAAATTTGCACATTAATGATATTGATGAGTAGCACTGTAAACCCTGCATAGTTCTTATTATTGGAAAAGTACAAAATATTATGTAAATATCAACATTAAATAAATGTATATCTGTCTAATATGTAGTGTGTTTTGATTCAACTTTCAAACCAGGAATAGTTTACAGTATAATAATATTTACATGATTTTACTAATAAAATGTGCGATTCAATCTGTTAATCTGTTGTGTTAAATTCACAAGGACTTCATACGTTGATCTACACTGAAAAGCTAAGAATCCCACTCCATCAATTTCAAGAAACGTGTTTTCGTATCTATGTCATTTGTTTCTATCCGAGCTTCTGCGGTGCAGTATGTTGCTCAAACCATATTTGAAAGTTTGGACTCATAGTCAGAGGCGTGGGGGGTTTACAGTCAAAAACTAAATTAATACTATTTTGTATTAAATATACAACATTTACAGCGCAAAACTCGAAACGACGAAAGTAACTATGAATCTCGCAAGGTAGCCAAACAGACTAATCTGGTTTCCTCGTATGCATTGCATATGATAGTCATTAGTTAATATGTAAGCAGTGATTCAGTTTTAGGGTGTCAATCCATAGTCTACAGGTTTCAATACTAGGACCATTTTAGAACCATTTTGCATAAAAGGTTTACTATCACCAATGATTACTAATCTACTCTTAGTAATCATTGCTATCACTATTTGAGATGCCGACCACTCTCATGAGAGTATATGTGGTGAAGGATGAGTGTGATGAGTGGTAGTAATGAGTTATGAGGTGTAGTTTTGTTACAAACTAAGGCCGACTCTTCCGTAGAATGGGTCATTAATTAATAGCCCAATGACCAATGGAAATACAAGGACCAACGGCTTAACGTGACTTCCGAACCACGTAGGTGATGGTCTGATATGTCTAAACGATGGTAGGAGTTGATGCGGGTATCAGATGATCACTGAGACTATCTGAGCCGCTTTAGACTTATATCGTCTTCAAAACCTGACCTCCATGAAGCTGGATTACAGGACCACGCCACGAGTCAATTAATTTAATTTCCGGGTAGGGCCTTCCGGGCCCCTTTTCGAATGGTGGGTATTCCATACCTTCCAGGTCCACCGTTACATAGTGCTTAGGGAGGACACCAGGGTCATAAACAGCAGTAATATAAAATTTAACAATGTCCCTATCAACTGTTGTTTTACCAGTAAACACATGACAAGTTTTGGGCAAGTTGTGTTGGTAGGTGTTTTGTTTGGCACTCATTTAAAAAATTTAATCTTGTTAATTTCAACAAATTAGGTGCCGCGATTGCTTACAGTTGACCATCAGCTCAAACTTATAGCCTTGTTTGTCAAATATTTGGCATTGTTCAGGAAAAATCCGAGTAGGTGTTTTATATTTTTATAACCTAGGTTGAAGAAAGGTGTAGTATTTTCTCAAGCCTTTGTATAGCTAATGTAAAACGTTACATAAATCTAAAAGTAACTATTGATAGTCATTTTGATAAAACTTGTTTGTAACTTTCTAATTAAAATGGCGATTTAAAAATGCTTATGATTCGGTTAGCAAAGGCTGTTAACGCCTTTACACGTTATGTCACTGTTCATTAGAGTTTTGATAATTACATATAAATTTGAGAACAAACTAGTTTTGTGGAGTATTACAGAAACTTTAAATAGCCTATTTGTGATAATGATAAGATCTTAATACGAAGTACGCAATACCACTTGGTCAGATATGAATAGAGATTGCAATACAAAACATTCCGGAATGAAAACGGGACCAAGCGTGGAGTATTCTTGTTTTCTACCAATTCTTCTCTCGTATTGTAGCATTTCCCTTCAGTGAGTCCACTAGATGTGTGCTGCTGCAATACTGCCTCTCTTGTGTTGACAATAACAGATGCTTGGTCATATCAGGGTTCATTTTATTGTAACCGTTCTACTTCTGTACTCAAGGAACTCCTTCTAGGAGGGTCTCTACAGCTGCGTTAAGTTGTGTGCTGACCATCCGTAAAAAACGCTTAGTTTTTGAAAATAGACCTTACTTATTAAAATTTCCTTTCACACAAGAAACTAAATATAAGTATCTAAATATAAGTAACCATAAACTTCGGATGGTAATTGAATTTTCTTTTTTCAGTTTTCTTGCAACAATGGGGCTCCAAATAGTACATTACTTTAAAAAAATGTACTACAGCAGTTTTAGTGGCGCTATTGTTTTGGTAAATATGCATATTAAAAATGTTCGAACTTAAGCCCAGTCGAGCTCAAAAAGCTATTCAGCACCAAAGCTTACATTAGGTTCTTAGAAACGATCAGTGTGTCAAGGAAGAACCATTTAAATTAAACGACTTTATTTGGTTAAATAATAGTTTTAAATAATCATACCTAAAATAGCACAGTCATGTAAACAAATTATGAACACACGTTAGTTTGGACAAACTAGCTTTATTTTCAATTTCAAACATAAGGGTTAGTCATAAATAAAAAAAATATTTTTGAATGAAAACCGCCAAAAATGTTTTAATTATTTATAACACAAAACGTTTTGTCTAAACTTGTTAGACATCATCAGTTGTAGACAAAAGAACAGTATAAAATATGTTAAAATATAAAATGTATAAAAAGTCCAATTTAAAATTATTTTAACTTTAAATTTGTTATATTTTTTATTGATTTTTATATTTCTACATTTTAGTATACATATATTTTATACTCTCCTTTCTCTACAAAAGAAATTGGCCACAGTTAAACACACAGTACAACAAAATCATAGTTTTCAAATAAATATGCTGAAAGAAGTACAAAATTCACAACGTTTGGACGCTTTTGAAACAATATACATTAAAATAATCAACAAAATCTTGTCAACAACGAACCAGGAATTTTTCACAACGCTCCATTTTTATACATACTAGTCAGTTTATTTTATTTCTAGTTTTAAATTTGTGTCACATATGTTTTTTTTTTGTAAATATAACCTTCAGTTGATGTTATGGTATGTAGATGGGAACATTAGTTCCTGAAAGGCCTAACCAACTATTAAAAGTTTTATTGGATAATTTATGTCTTCATCAACTTCAAAATTATAAATCCAACAAGGAGCTCTCCTAGATTTATGTCTTTATTTAAACTAGCTTTATCCTTGCGCATTAAAATACAACCATTCTGGGAAAGTTTGTTGGGGAACATAGTTTGTGCGGTGATCTTTAGAGTTAATGTCTTAAAGCGTTTAATGACAGTATCAAACCCGCTAGGTTTGTGCAGTGTGGTGAAAAATATTTTGCTTATTTCACCTTGAATTTAAAAACATTCTGTTACTTCATTTCTTATCACGAGTCACGGCCAAATTTTCAAACCTAAATTATTTTATAAAGTGTAGCAACTTTTGCTGTCAACCTGACCGTCAGTAAAACCTTCGTGATCAATATTTAGGATCTAATTGCTATCGAAATAAGAAGACGTAAACCAATAATATGCAATTAAAGTTCGATGCTGGATTAGCAACGAAGGTTAAGAATCAAGTTTAACAGTGCTAAGTAGAAAACTGTGAAGTGGCCGGGGAAAATCGAACTTTATTAAACTAGTTTACGTCAAAGAAAGTGTGTCAAGGTTTGGGTTTAGAGCAAATGTGAGTTTGCAGAGTGCTTCTCCGTCTCAGTATTAGTTTCACCCCAGGCTTACAGATCAGAGTATAGAAGAGATCACATTTCATACCCTCGAGTTCCAGCACTTGCTACACTATCTTTACTTAGTTCAAGTTCGAGTACTTATGATGCTCCAATCTAAACGTGTTTTCTTTGAATATGCGAAGGTCTTTGTTTAAACTCAACGGCTCGGCACTTCGTCTATATCTGACTGATTCATCGCAGCTCTGGCCGCACAGTTATCGACTAATTTTCATTGTCTCAGTTAATTTGTACGAGTATATAAATACAACATATGAGTAAGAAGTTTTGAACTTAGTTTTATGTCAGCATGTTGACTCGTTTACGTAAAATGGTGGATGTAGTTTTCAACTTATTTCTAAAAAATTAGTTAAATTACGCGACGGATTTGGCGATCAAAAACAAACATAAGTTAAATGAACTGCACGAATTTTGTTTTGTCATTTTGTTGTGAAATAAATGGTTACCAAATAACATTGACATACTTAGCGAGAGAATGTTTTCTGTTTTATTTGCCATTTGTACTATTGGACTCAGAAACTCGTTTTTGCGTTTGAGACAAAACCCGTAAGCTGTTTGAGCAAATCTGTCGGAAGTCTTATTACATGTTGAGAATTTTCGACAGATGTGACTTTTGTGTTTGAAGTATTCATGTGAAAATTAAATAGGGTTTAAACCTGTAACAACCAATAATCAGTTTGGTAACTGAAATAGTCGTTAAATAAAGTGAAAAATAAAATGGTTAGGTCAATGTATAATACCAATCCCATAATGGTCCTCAGGGTGGTAGTATGAGTACCATTTATTATTGAAATAATCAGAACAACGTAAAAAAGCTATTGTTCCAAATATGAGAAATTGGCTTATCTGGAGCAGGAAGTCTCAGACGACCCTTCATCTATATCCATTTACAGAAAACGTGCTTTTGTCTCTGCACTATTTGTTTTGCTTTGAGAAAAGTGTTTTGTGTGACTTATATTTATTTTCCTTTAGAACCCACTATCTGAGTATCCTGAGTAATGTGGAATATTGCTAAACATCACTTATGCAGCGCACTTTCCTTAACGTGCTTTATCAGATGAGATATTTGCGTAATGTTTAGTGGTGTCTGACTTGAAAGTTAGGCTTAAACAATTAATTATTTTATTTTCAGATAGTATTTTCAAGGTGGACCTACCTTACTATCATAGGAGGTAGTAATTCTTACTATTACCCATCATACTGATATTAGTACATATTTTAAAGAACTTATAGAAACATCTATTCAACTCATCTTCCAGCATAATATAATTTTATCACAAAATAGCAATTAACAAATAAATAAAAAATGTGTGTATACAATAGACATTTAACACTAAAATGTTGGACAGTGAAGTTATCTTTTTTTGTTTGACCTGTCAAATGGCACGTAATTATAAAGCTCTAATTTATAGCTCTGATTCTAATTTTTAAATATGTTATGGTATCTTGAAAATAGCGTTCGTAAAAACGGGTGTAGTCATGTTGTTGGTCGATTTGTCCCTCTCCTGGTAAATATAAAACGGTACTTGTATAATTTTAATTGGTCCCTAACGGTTGTTTTTATACCATTAAGTCTCTTTTTGATTGCTCTCTCAACATTAAAAGTCATAAAATTGTGTAGCGGTATAACGTAAGTTAGTATTTTCTGTGAAGTTAGACAATATTCGACATTTCCAAACTCAGCCTGTAATTTTCCTCAGCCGTCTTAGTGCTTTTGATTCCCTTCATTTCCAAAAACCACAAAACTCCTGAGGCCATCGAGATTATTTTCTGATCATCTCGCTCTCTGAACTACCAGGCAAAAATCACGAAGCTAAATTTGGGCAACATAAAATGCAGCTATTCAATTTCTCTAAGGTTTGAATTTTGTATAAAATGAGTATTTTTACTAAGTTTATCAAGGAGTATTTAATTTTAATCAGGGAATAGCTTTGTATTGGAATGTAAAATCATGAAGAAGTACAGCAAACAGTCCAATAAATAATTTATATTTGAGTATTTCAGAAACAATGATTTAATCATCAGACCAAGCAACAACTGCAATAATCTGATGTACTTCATTATTATTATTTGAATTTGTATATTTATAGAAAAATAACTACTGTAATATATATTTTATTGTTGAAAGAAATTGCTATTTAAAACTAAACTATATTTAATCAGTTTCTTTTTTCCCACAACGTTTTTTGAACAATCACGTCCTGAAATTTAAAATTACATAACTGTACGATTTTCTCATTACGTAATATTACTTAGGGCGGATGAAAATTGCAAATATTATTAAAATTATTCAATTTTATTTAAACACAACTTTATGAGACTAACCAAAAAAAGGAACTAATTATTCAGAGTTAACCAATATTCCATACCACGTGGTTAAAATAAGTGATAAACAACTAAAATAGGACAGAATGTGCTTGATGTTAACTTTTAGAACTACCCGAAATAAAATCGCTTTTTTCTGTTGACTAATCTATAGGGCCTACCCTGCTTCATAATTTGTGTTGATTTACTTGCAAAGTTGCGTCTCCTTTTTATAAAAAAGAAAGGAAATGTTAAACCTTGTCGTGGATATTCCGAAAGGGAACAGTTGAAATATCACAAATATATTTGCGCAGAAAGATTTGATCTTGACTAAATCTCTGCCAAAGGGTTGGTTTTCTGTTAGCAAAAGATAACAAAGGTTCAAACGTTTGTTAAACCTTACTCCTGACCGACACTTTTTATAAGTCTCTTTGGTGGGGTTTGAATGCAAATTCGGCAACTGGCCTATAACAATATGTAAGAATTTCATGATTTTATATTTTATTTCTATTTAAACTATTCTATTTCACATTTACTCTTGATTTTTAACATTTTCACTATCATAGCACTAGTTTTGCGAGGTTGTACTGACTGCGTGCAGAACTGATTGCAAATTGTTCCTTGCCACGAAACAATAATCATGGCGAGATTTCCTTAATAGTCAAGGTTATACTGAACAATTAATACAAGTTTATTGATATAGCCTTTCTGGATTCAGTTTCTAGTGGTCTCCCGATACTGCCCCTGGGAAGGAAGGTTAGGTTAGGTCTACCTATATTCTTAAGTTCTTAAATATATATTCTTTATATTCTTTTAATTTAAATATATTTTCAAAAGTTATTTGCTCAACTCTTAAGATTTTATTTGTTTCAAATCTATTTATTTCATTTTATAATACTCTTCGTTCAGCTTGCATTTTAATTTTATTTAATTAAGTTCAGTTATGAACCGTTAATATTTTTAAATCTTGAACGTTGGGAACATTATTAACACACTTTAAGCTAGAATACAGTGACATGATGACCCTCCACAGTCGTTCAGACAGATTTACAGTTAAACTGTCTCAACCAGTCAACAAGCTACTGAGGATGACTCTCCACAGCGAGGTCGAAACGTTTAGCAGTAATTATATTTCAACTGTGACGCGGTGTAAACCGGAAGCCTAGATCTTAGTGATGACACCGGCCGCGAAAGCTTAAGAGTTAAGATTTACAGTTAAGCTGGATTTAACCATTTTATAATCTTAGTTTATCATGTTTATCAAATAAATGTCCGTTTTAGTTTGGTTAGCAAGTACTATAAGTATGCCATCTAGTTATAATAGACCTCACCCTTTAAGCTTTTTGAGGAACGTAACACTTGTTAAATATATAAATATGTTTAAATAATATGTTATAGGTTTTGTGGCGAAATCATAGTCAAGAATACAACATATTTATAACAATATTGTTACATAAAATGAATTAGCACCATTTAAACGGTTACACTTAGAATCTTACCTAAACATCTGAACAAACAAGATGAAGAAGAAAACAAGACCATTCTGAACAGATTTATGCAGTGGAAAAGCTTGGTTTTATTGAAATAAATGTTTTACTCCCTTCTACGTCAGCTGGCTAGACTTCCCAAAGCTAAATGACAAACAAGCTTTTTTGTCATTTAGCTCTAAAACAACTGTTTCAGAAACATGCTTTAGCACGTCATAAAGGGCGCTATTAAACCGAGGTAAAAAAAGTATTGTTTTGATGACCTTTTCCCCTAGGAACAAAAATGTAATTTTAATAATATTTATATCGCACGGGCATCAGCTGGTTTAACGATTTTGTTTTGAATTTTAACATAACTTACAGTAAATCTGTAACAGCTATTTTTTAACAACATAATTCAGACTGCTGAGTTCAAAACCATGTTTACTTAATTATTGTTCCTTTAAAATATTAAACCATTTCTATAATATTAAAATAATATCAACAAAAAGTTTGGATAGTAAAACGGATTTGGAGTTATTCTGTATACAAGTATTTTAAGTGTTGGTAGGTTGAATTTTAGTGCAACGGTACGATTATATTCCATTATGTTTAAAGTAGTCAAGGCAAATGGTTATACTAGAGAATTTAAACCCTTCTGGAGTATTCGAAAAGGTAGAGGACGATTATTAAAGAGCCTGATGAATGTTTCTTTAAATATAGTAAGACTTTTAAAGGGTTTAAAGCAGGTAACCGTCTCAAGATTAGGGTTGGGTTTCTAGAGTAACAACAGTAGGCCTACTTGGGCGTTGTCTTATAGTTTTATTGTGCATAAGTAATACACGAATTAGATGTATTCGAGTCTTTTAAACAACCTTTAAAAACACACTAAAACCACCATTAAAATGAAACATCGAAATTGTTTCATATACAGATTTAATAGCAGTCATAAATACAATGTACATCTGAGAGATTTACATTTCACTTAATACTAACATACCTCCTTAAATATCTTCTGATATTTACAGGCTAGTTGCTGTACAATTTTTAATACAAAGGTCTATCGACAAAGATGTTGACTCTACAGATTAAAAAAATTGTTTAAAGTGAAATAATAGTAAATTACACTGCAAATGTGTGCAACAATTTCGTAGCACAAATATTAACTGCATACTCGTAGTACAAACAAAACTTAGCATATTACATAATGGAGTTAATATAGATATGCTTGGAGTTAATATAGTTTAGTTGATGATTTACTTACCAGGGTTACTTGGGAAAATATATATAAACACATCAAAAACATAGTACCCTTTTTCAAAATGATTCATATTATACCGGTTTCTTGGTTGCCCGAAGATGACAATTAGGTCGAAACCGGTCGCAATGTAAATCATTTTTTGTAAAAGGGTACTACGTTTTATATATTTTACGTAACGGAGATAACACCAACTGCTCGGTGACAGTTAATAGCAAATTGATATTTCATAAAACATATTTTGAATAACTGGGTTGTAGTAATTATTTTGACATCGTGTAAAAGTTATGATACGTGAAACTATCACGTGAAAGCATTGATTTGAGACTGCAACCTTTCGTACAAATGCGTGTACAATGTAGATGACTTCCTAATTTCTAGTTGGTTTACGCGACACAGTCTGACCACTCAATCAATTCCACGGCGGGAGGGCTAGAAACTACGAAACCTCACGTCAACTTTGTACACGTGCCTTTTAGTGGCTTTCCATATCCAAAAATGTGCTTTCATATCAGAACTTTCTGAGTGTAAGATAATTTTACATTACGTCAAAAAATATCTACGGATTGGAGCCAATTATTTTTTACATTCAACTTTTGATTGGAATTTGAGAGCTATTAAATGATAGTATTTTCACATTAAAAAAACAAATACGGAAGAATCGGCTTTTAATCTGCATTGAAAAATATTGACCAATCCATTTAAAATTTCAAAACTCAGAATAACACACTTACACAACGCGTTATTTTGACTGCAATATTCTGCACCGCCACTTGTTTCGCTCGGCCACTCTCAACCATGTTAAATGCGCCAGAAGGCTGTTTTATATAATAATTTATAAAATTCTGTTTGCCATATTTGCTGTATGCCGATTTATAACTTATTTTCTGCTACAAAACAAGGTTACTCTGAAACTTCAAATGTAACATCACAACAAAATATTCGAGATAAAGTCGAGAACCTTTCCAAATAAGACCGCTAAGGTCTAAGCTGCTTAGAGTCAAGAACGAACTCTTTTCTTTATTGCCTTAAAATCACTTGCACGCAATTAACAAGCTAATTGTTCTTATACGTACTTGTTTTGTTTTAATATTTATATGATCAAGCTTATTAACAAATTTCCATAGCTACAGAGCAGTAAACTAATTTTAAATCTTAGCTGTTCTTACCCAAAGAAATAACAAACCTATTTTATCTTGCAAGATTAACTGCAATCTTCAATAATATGTAAGCATGTTTAAACGCCATGTGGCTTCAAAGTCCAAAAGATAAGTCTTGTTCAATCAATTTACAACAGTAAGTATGAAACTACCAAGGCTGAATTGCTGGTTTGTCCTCATCTACAACACTATTTTTCTTATTTAAGGTTTCAATCCTCCTCGAGTCTCAGTTTCATGATTCCTTCTGCGATATTTCTAAACCCCAAACTCAGAGCTTCGGCCATCAAAGTGTTACCTTTTCTGTTGATGCAGTTGATAAAACACAAGAACTCTTTTAGGTTTCTTTTCTTCTTGGCTGTTAAAACTTTCAACACCTTCATATCATTTTTTCTTACCATCGAAAACATCCTAGAAATGTCTCTCAACAACCTCTTAGAGGTTTTTCCATGATCGCCTTCATTATTCGACGATGTACATGGTTGAACATCGATTTGGTTTGTTTCTTCATTGGGATCCTCTTGAAATCGGGAAATGTTATCTGATCTTGTTTTTTTATCAACAATCTGTTCTTTGTTTGAGTTCGATTCATTTGTTTCTGTATGGTTCTCTGAAAATTCGTCTGCCGTTGAGGATTCTTTGTTTGGAACTTTTCTAGCATTACCCATAAACATCAAGAAGAACTCCTCAACCCCTATGGAAGATTTTGTTTCTGTTCCGGTTTCAATTTCCGGGTCAATCTGGTTTGGGGTGATACCGAGGACATCTCTGTGGTTGTACGATGCACCATAAGTGAGCAGAACTCTAATCACGTTGATATTGCAGAACTTCATCGCCACATGAAGGTACGTCAGCTGATAAACGTAAGGAGTTGACAAGTGAACGCCGTGTTGAAGAAGAAGTTCAAGAAGTTCGTGATTTCTCTTGGTTATTGGAGGGTAAAGAGCGTGTCTCAAGCCAAAAACTTTGCCTTTAGAAACCTTTGCTCCACTTTCAAATGCTTCTTTTGCTTGTTCAGTTTTGTTCAGTTTAATCGCCCTGGACAATGTAAAATCTTCTTTCAGTAAGGTTTTTCCAGACAAAAGCATCGTCTTTTTCAAGAATTCGATCAAAACCTGAAAATGTGTGTCTTGCAACTAGTTGAAACAGTTTGTCACTTCCATTCATGTTCGCAATGTGGATGGGCAAAATTTTGCCGTATTTTGTTTCGACTGGGGTATGTAGGTCACCACCAAACTCTATGCACATTGCTGTCAGCTCAAACTGGTTGTTAATAATAACATGATGAACGATGGCCAGATTTTCGTTGACAGGATCGTTGACATCAATGCCAAATTTGATAAGTTCTTCTAATGCAACCCATTTCTTCTGGTTGATAATTAGTCGGGGGATTTTCATTCCACCTAATTTTGCATTCAAGTCAGCACCATGTTCCAGCAGCAGTTGTATTATTTTCCTGTAACTATTTTTCTGCTTTTGCTTTACGTCAGAATCAGGAATGTGCAGTACAACCTGAAGAGGCGTTAGCTTGTATTCTTCATCTACACTGTTCAGTGCGTTAGCTCCATTCTTCAGTAACATGTCCACTCCTTCAAGGTGCAGATTTGAAACTGCAAAGTGCAAGAGAGGAAAGCTTCCTTTGCAATCACTTACACTGAACAGATATTTACTCGGTTCTATTATTTGATTGACGTCTGCTCCATACTTCACTAGCATCTTGAAAATCTTCAAATCACGATTAAAAAGTGCAAGGTATAGTGGTGGGTTGTCTCCTTTTCCTAAACCACCAACCTTTGCGCCTTTTTTCACCAGTTTCACTGCAATTTCAAAGTGGTTATAAAATGCAGCCAACCCTAATGGCGTGAAACCCTTATCATTTTGAACATCCACTTGGACTGACTGGTCTAAAAGATATTGAACCACCGAGATATTGTTGCACATTACAGCCGCTAACAAAGACGTGTCTTTCGTTTTAGGGTTTATGACCACATCTTTGCACATTCCTGCGGTGAATATTTCCTCTACAGTTTTCACAGGGCTGTTTTGCACAATGGCAAACCACATAGGAAGCAACCCGTCTTTGTTCGGAAAATGTACGTCTGCTCCTGAATTGATCAAGAAGCTTGCGATCTCATAGTGTTTCAGTTCCAAAGCCAGTGTTAAAGGTGTGGCTCCTTTCAGATATCCACCATTCAAGTCAATTTCTTCTATGACCAGATACTTGCAGAGTTCTCCTTCCCCTAGATACACTGCTATCAATAGAGGAGTGACATCTTCACCTCCAGGACTGTGTTTCTTGTGATTGAAGTTGGCGATTGCTGCTTCTAGGACCAACGGATCAAGATCAGGTCTACTAGCGGCCAGGTGGAATACGTGTCTGTAGTCATTGTTAATAATCGCTCTTGAGAGGTTTTGCCGGTTCCTGAAATCAAAGACAAATTCACTTAAGAGGAGCATTTAAGTTATCTTTAACTACGGGTGTTACAGCAGAACAAAGTCAGTTTTGAGTTATGTATTTTTACGTTCAAGAATACGAAAAATTAAGTGTAAACCACAAAGGTATTCCTTAAAAATAAAGTTCTAAATATACAATAACATAATAGTATATTTCATAACTATTGCCGAAAGTGGCGCTTTTCTAGCGCGTGAGGGGAAGCCGAGTAAGTGAAAAGTTTAGTTTTGATTGGAAAATACACTTTTGGGACGAGTGAAAAACGATACTTTCCATCATACACAAAGCATATATAAATCACGCCAAGTATACGTTTTAGACTGAGCTGTAAAAAGTATTGTAATCTGTAAAATAAATGGAAGACTCTAGGTTTTGAAGTTAACGTTATAATATTGAATACATTTTTGCTATTTTGAATACTGATGGTTTTATGAAGCAAATAGCCTGAGAGTGAAAGAAGTTTTTTTTAACATGCTCTGCAGGCAAAGTCATGACAATCATAATTTATGTGTACGTTGATAATTTAATAAAAGCGCTAGCGGTGTTAAAGCCCCTAATTGCAGCTTAGGTAAAACCTGGACAATTCAATAAACATGCATTCATGAAATCAAGTTTATTCAGCCATTGAAAAATAACAGTAATAGGCTAAATCATACATAAGAGCATATTAGAATTCGTTACATAACTTCAATCAATGTTTGTGAGTTCTGAAAAACTCTTGACCATTGTTTTTCAGAGAGAATATTTTGTATTGTCTGTAATATATGCGAGCAGTACAAATGTCGTTACAAATTTTACTGAAATACGTTTAGCAATGCCATGGCCTCAACTAGTTTGCTAAATGAAATGTATGTCTGTCTTCTTCGTCATGTGTTGCAATGTTTGATATTCATATCGAGGCTACATAAGATGTAACTGCCACACAAGTTGTAACAAACTACGATACGACATAATACATTATTCGTGTTCTACTTTTGGTAACGTTTCAACTGAAAACGTTAAACTAAGAAGGTTAGCAGTTACAGGTTACTTTTACTTTTAGAGGTTTTAAAATTGCGTATTGTAATATTTTTTATTCCCAGGTAAATGTATGCAAAATGGTTATGGAGAAGCGGCACTAAAGCAAAACTAGTTGAGTATATTTTGTTTTATATGAGCCCTCTCTCTACAAGTCGCATTTTTCCGATTTTCATCCCCAAACAATGCAAGCCCAAACCATGTAAATAGTTAGTGTTAAAAGAAAGTGTAATATTACTGAAACACTTATACTGTAGTCTACATAGTTTAAAACTGACGAAACCTGTTCCTTCAAAACAATTTTATTCAGACTGCTGAGTTCAAAACAATGTTTACTTATGTTTCTTTATGATACTAATTGTAAATTTCATCAATAGGTCCTAAGGGGACACTTTTTGACACGAGGTCAAGTTGAATGACCGAGGGTCAAAAAGACACTTTCGGGCCGAGTGATGAACGATACTTTTTATCATGATGCAAATAATAATAAGACATAAATTTCAATATTTTTTTAATATTATAAAGAAATTGTTAAGTAAACATTGTTTTGAACTCAGCAGTCTGAATTAAATTTAATTGAAGAAACAGCTGTTACACTGATTTACTATAAGTCAGTGTTAAAATTTAAAACAAACTCGTTGAACCAGCTGATGCCCATGCCACAAAAAGATTATTAAAATGATCTTTTTCTCCCTCATGTCATCAAAACAATACTTTATTTACCTGGAACAAAAAGTTACACTTTAGCACTATCAATACATGGGTCTAAAGCAGCTGTTTTCAGAAGGACAAAAAGCATATTTTTCTCCCTGTGTTTAACATATTTCATGTAAAATTACTAATGATGAGTAAAGCTTGATTTGATGTGATTTGATTTGAAGTCGAACTGACGGAATTCCCCTTTTAAGGAGTAGTTTTCACGTTACCAATAAATATACCAAAACTCTGACCATCCGTCTTGCGCTTTTCGCTATAAGATATGTAACAAAAGTTGCAGAAAAATATTACAGTGGTCCGAGGATAAAACTGAAACGAAACTGTGAGCTCAGCAAACAACCTAGTAATGCCCACGGTAATATTGGACGAAAGGCTTAACCAAACGCCGAAGCGAGGCTGTTCAGGCAGAAGCGAAGCAAACACAAAGGATGCAAAGTTACGTAGGCCGAAGCGAGGCTAAGAGCGGAGCGAACATTCTCGTAACGCTGTGGCAATATTGAAAGAAAGCTGAGGCGTAGGCCGATGCGAGGCTAAGAGCGGAGCGAACATTCATGTAACGCTGTGGCAATATAGAACGAAAAGCTGAGGCGTAGGCTGATGCGAGGCTAAGAGCGGAGCGAACATTCTCGAACGGACTTTTCCAGCCACTTCCGGAGAAAAAACTCTAACGTTTGTGGTTAGAGACTCCACCCGTCTTCAGAGGAATCTAGGAACTACATTTAATTAATATCTTAACAGAACTAACCTGGACTATTCCAACCAATATTTGAAAATACCGCTACACCATAAAATTGATGGCTTGTCAAAATTACAATGACAAATATGAACAAGTAAAAAGAGGACACGTTATATGGATAAAACACACAGTTAGTGCGTGCCCCCGTAGTGCGAAGTTCGTGGTCCGAGTCTGGGTGAGATCCTTTCAATTAATAACTACCTACCACAACTCTGTGTTTTTCAGCTATTTGTTTTTTTCAGCTATTGATTGTATGTTAAGGCTAACATGTAGTTTTATCCATATAACGTGTCCTCTTGTTCATATTTGTAATGTAATTTTGACAAACCATCAATTTTATGATAGCGGTATTTTCAAAATGGTTGGAATAGTCCTAGGTTAGAGTTAAGATATTAATTAAATGTAGTTTCTAGATTAGTGTAGTCTCTGAAGACGCGTAGAGTTTCTAACTACGAAACATTAGGAAGTAGTTTTCTCGGAGGTGGCTGAATTGCTCATCCGCCACTATTATGAACTTTCAAACTAACATTCTCGCTGTGGCAATATAGAAAGAAAGCTGTGGCGTAGGCCGATGCGAGGCTAAGAGCGGAGCGAACATTCTCGTAACGCTGTGGCAATATAGAACAAAAAGCTTAGGTGTAGGCCGAAGCGAGGTTAAGAGCGGAGCGAACATTCTCGTAACGCTGTGGCAATATAGAACAAAAGGTTGAGGCGTAGGCCGAAGCGAGGCTAAGAACTGAGAGAACATTCTCGTAACGCTGTGGCAATATTGAAAGAAAAGTTGAGGCGTAGGCCGAAGCGAGGCTAAGAGCGGAGCGAACATTCTCGTAACGCTGTGGCAATATAGAACGAAAAGCTTAGGCGTAGGCCGAAGTGAGGCTAAGAGCGGAGCGAACATTCTCGTAACGCTGTGGCAATATAGAACGAAAAGTTGAGACGTAGGCCGATGCGAGGCTAAGAGCAGAGCGAACATTCTCGTAACGCTGTGGCAATATAGAACGAAAGCTGAGGCGTAGGCCGAAGCGAGGCTAAGAACGAGCGAACATTCTCGTAACGCTGTGGCAATATTGAAAGAAAAGTTAAGGCGTAGGCCGAAGCGAGGCTAAGAGCGGAGCGAACATTCTCGTAACGCTGTGGCAATATAGAACGAAAAGCAGGCGTAGGCCGAAGCGAGGCTAAGAGCGGAGCGAACATTCTCGTAACGCTGTGGCAATATAGAAAGAAAGCTGTGGCGTAGGCCGAAGCGAGGTTGTGAGCGGAATGAACATTCTCGTAACGCTGTGGCAATATAGAACAAAAAGCTTAGGTGTAGGCCGAAGCGAGGTTAAGAGCTGTAGCAATATAGGCTGTAGCAATATAGAAATAAAAGTTGAGGCGTAGGCCGAAGCGAGGCTAAGAGCGGAGTGAACATTTTCGTAACGCTGTGGCAATATAGAACGAAAAGTTGAGACGTAGGCCGATGCGAGGCTAAGAGCGGAGTGAACATTCTCGTAACGCTGTGGCAATATAGAACGAAAAACTGAGGTGTAGGTCGAAGCGAGGTTGTGAGTGGAGTGAATTAAATTTCTAATTAGCAAAGTAGAATGACAAATTGAAACAGAAATTTTCTTCAACTATGCGATTAGCTACGTTTAATATTTAATTGAATAGGCCGCATCTCATAGTAACTCCTACAATAGTTGTTCATTATTTTGCCGAAACATAAGTGATGTCGAAATTACACAATTTGATGTACGTCACGTATAATTTGTTTGGTTTTTACAAATGAGCAGGCATTGTTCAGAACTACTAGATTTGTTTGAAAGCTAAACAAAAAATTACTGCGCCTTATGATGCAATCGTATTAAACTAAATCTACAAGATCGATTTAAGATTAATGTGTTTTTTTACCTTTTACGCCCACTTCTGATTTCAAAAGTGCTCATAAATATCTAACAACATCACACTAAATCTAAAATATCTCCGGATGACCTGTGATAAGGCAATCATATCTGTGACCTCACTCTTACTCCATCCTAATGTAGTGGATGTATTACACGACTGTGTGCAAGTCGATCGTCAAGCTGTTAAGTAACAAGTAGTAAATCACTTGCACAACAGACCAGTGACAGACTAGCAACCATGAGGTCATTGTGTGCACTCTTCGTCGTCGTGGGTATCACATCAGTAGTTGCGGCTCCTCAGGGGGACGAAAGTAAAATAAACCATCATATCCCAGGTGAGTTACTCATCAAAGTCTGTGCATTTTAATATTTTTAGTTGTGAGAATTTAAGGGTTTGTACGGAAAAGAGTCGAGGTTGAAAATATTGGAATTATAGATCTCATTTGTATAAATGAAGATAGTTTTGAACAAGTATAGCTGTTTTTTGCTTGACACCTACTATCGGATTCAAAAAGCAATAAACTCGAGTTTGAGCGGGTGCTGTACGCAGTTCAGTGAACGTAAAATTATGACAATCACATCAAAATGTTCTCCGTTTAATTATACGTACGGACATTTAAGTCAAATTTAAATAGGGGCGGCTATGGTCTGTCATTTTCGTTTTACTAATTTGTACCTACGTGGCCATGTAAATACTTTCTACCCTCTTCGAAAGCAAAGGTAAGTCATTGTATTGATGACTTGTCATGCTAACTTATTGGCTATTGCGAGAAATTAAAGCAGATTCCTGCCGTCCTTTCCAAGAGAGATTTCTATGATATTCGGTGTTACTGTATTTTCTTGTTCGCATTCAAGGTGAACTGTTGAACGATAAGAGGTATACAGAGAGATTGTGATGGAAAATTGAAGAGTGCTTCGGGTTAATAATTATTGATGTGAAACCTTATATGTATGTAACCTGGTGTAAGGAACGTGCTGTGCAGTCTCATGATATGGCAACAGCGGAAACACGGGAGATCTACCGGTTCCTACCCCGGCACGTCTGTCCGCTGCGTTAATTCCGCTTCGCCCTATTTGTATGTCCATTTATTTATTTCACATTATAAAATCACAAACTAATATAACTTTAATTCAGGTTATCTATTCAAACTAAACTTTTAGGGCCGCAGCGCGAGATTCTACTCGTACAACCTCCCGTTTCCAAGATTGCACAGGCTCATAAAATGTACTAAATCACTAAATCACTTAATGTACAACTTCAAAGAAAGGGTAACTCTGTACAACTTAATAACTAGTTAGATAAATGTATAACCTGCGTTTTGTAAAAGTTTCATTGCGCTGGAACAAGTATTAAAGGCTGTAAACATTTTCAAAGTTAAGTCTTGGTCCGAATACGATGAAAAAACGTGTTAATTTTTGTTCATGTTGAAAAGGTTAATAATTTTTTGGATTAAAATAATTGACTTATATTTCCGTACGTAGAATTAAACTTAAAAACGTGTATGTGATTGCCATAATTTAATTAATTTTACTTTTACTGAAATGCGTACAGCACCCGCTCAAACTCAAGTATATTGCTTTTTGAATCCGATAGTACATTTGGTTGATAAAGTCAAATCTTCCATATAAAGACAACCGCAGTCGTTGAGCTAGCTTTCTAATTGTAAGAACCCCTATTTTTGAACTCTTCGTCTATGCGTTAATATTCGCTGAAACTGCAAATACCGAATTTGTACGAAGAATTTGTTAGAAAACTTGGTATATGTCAAATGTATAATAATTAACAGCAATAATAATGAAGTATAATTTAAATTAAATATAAATCAATCGTTTAGCTTGAAATCGCTTACATTGAACACTTCGCTTGACATAGTTGCTTGCCTCCTCCTACGCTCGCCTTCTGGCATTTCACTCGCTCTGCTCGGGTTTCTGGGCACTTCACTCTCTCATTGCGCTCATTTGTCATGTCACTTTGCTTGTTACTCTCATCTTGATAACATTTCACTCACTGAGGTGAGGAAAGTGTCGAGAAAATAAGGTGAGCATCTCATTACGCTCGCCTTCCAAACGATTCACTCATAACCTTCTTCTTGATCGATACTTTATACCCGCGTCTCTTAAAGTTTCAGGAGTTTTTATATATTCAAAAGTTTCAATCTAACCCAGTGTGGTTGTTGGTTTCAGCGAGTTGCTGGAATGGCGATGGCTCTATCTCTTCTCGACTGGAATGTAAAAAGCAATTTCTCATAATTCCTAACCCGGTAAATAAAACAACTCAAACTTGTTCTATCATAGACTAATTAAACATAATAAATATGGGAAGCTGTCTTCAAAATTGTAGGATAGAGGTATGAACTATATATCACATACTTTTGGGGCAAATGTACTGTTCCGTAGTTGAGTCACGGTAATTAAAATGGTACAATTGAATACACATAGTCATAAGGCTACCGTGACTCCCAGTGGATTTACTTTAACGAAAGGTAATTTTTAGAGTGCCCTTTTGAGGTGCATTTCCTAAAAAAAGGAGGCTTATGTTACGAAAAAAGCACTTATGAGCTGATATCAATTAAACTTAGTATAAACATACTCGTATATAGCGCCGTACCTAACATGGGTACTAAAAACTAACAACACCTAATCAACCAGACCAAGATGGCGGCGAAAAAGCAATTTTCCAGCTTGGTCTGACTGAACGGCTTTTGTTGATTTGCTGTACACCTTTTAGCTACAGTGCTGTATATGTTTACATCAATTTCAACCGAAATCAGATTACAGTGTAAATAAGTGTTTATAGCATAAAACCCTAATTTTATCTTCAGGAACGTGCCTTTTCCCACTCAAAATTAACTTTCCCTCGAAAATTTAGATAGTAATTACAAAAAGAACACTTGTATACCAAATTTCTTGACGTTTCGTTCTGTATAGCAATAAAATGTAATAGCTCTACTATATAAATCAGTTTCATTCAACAAGTGGATTCAGGTATTGTTGTATTTAAGGAGAATTCATGAGGGGTACTGGCATGTTAAAGAGTGAAATTAAGTAAGAAAGTAATTTTGCGGAGTAGCCTAGTTGCGTTATAACTTTCAACATTGTTAAATATAAATGTAGTTTCATAAAGGATACTTGACTTACTCAACAATAAGTACTCTTTGAACAAATACAAATAAATAAATAGACTGTCTAAATCTTTTATTGAAACCTGTAAAAATAGTTCAATATCCACACCAGAGTTTGAAAATACATTAACCGAGCAACAAAGTTTTTAATAATAATTGTCTCATTCTTTGAGTAAGGTTTTCAAATTATTCTTTTTAATTAAGGGTCCGCCTCAGTGGTCACGTCAGAGAAAGGCTCAGTACGTCCACCCAAGAAAACACAACACCACGCGCTTAACAACGGGCCTTCTTTGGACTGATGCGGCCTAATTTCAAACCGAGCACTTCCATGAGTTTACGGCGGCCCGTGTTTCATCTTTCTAAATAATGTTTACATCTACTAATATAAACATGATATATTTTAAAGCTATAAGTGTTTTCCTACACGTATGGTAAGCCCTATTTCTCATAATTTGCTCATTAGTTTAACAAATAAACTTTGAAAATGTCAAGTTTTTAGTGCTTTTCACAATTTTGAAAACATGCTATTTAGCGTGTCAGAAAATTTCTCTGGTTACCGAATATACATGGTATTGCTGGGTACATTTGCTTTTAGACAATTTTAGTTGGTCCCATCGGAAAGAAAACTCTTAAAGTTTTTTTATACTGGTTCGGATGCGTATTTGCTGTTTTTTATAGGTCAACTGTTGTAAAAGTTGTGTGTAAAGCTTGAATTTTAAGACAATAAAGCTTGTTAAGTGTTGGATTATCACTTTAACCCTCTTTTCTTTTCTTAGTGTGCAACCACTTTTTAGAACCAGGTTCAATGAAGATCTTCTTAGTAACCACTCTATTCACAAGTAGTAATTGAATTTTAAAACAAATGGCTACATTTGTAAAAAGATGTTACTACAAATGGCTGTCTGGGACATGGATCGGGCGTGGAGATCCTAACGATCCTAACTCCTGAACTAGCCTGCAATATCTCCGGATAACACCCGCTGTTATTTTTTCTTGCGAAGATACATGAAAGATAAGCTGTAAAAATCACCATTATTATTAGCATACCTAAGATCCAGCGACGGATTACAAATGCCATCAAACAATCGATTTAGAAATCAATTATCAACGTATTGCAAGAGCTTGGTTATAGGATTGACATTTGTTGTATCACAAAGAGAACCCATATCGAAAGCTTATGATTAAACTTATGAATTGTGATGTATTTGTGACGAAACTTTTTGAGTTTTTCATTAAATTCAACCATTTTATTTCTTTGTATAACAAATTTAACTACATGTTATGTACGCTTGAAATTGTGAACATCATAACCCTTTATTGTGTTTATTAATGTAAACATTATTTTGAAATGTGAAAAACGGGCTGCTATTTAAACCCTCGCATTGAAACATCACCGCGCAGCCGGGGGAGAGGAGTTCTTAATCTTAGCAGGAATATGCTTAGAGAGTTTGAGACCAATAAGTTTACTGCGCAATGTAGAAGTATAAATAGTAAAAATCTTTATTGTCAATACAACAACTATTGTGTGGCATAAAAAACAACAACAAAAAACAGTAGCTAACAATAAAAATATATAAAAGAAGTAAGGTAAATTCACCATAAAAGCTTAACAAAAATTGTTTGCTGACCACCAAATAAGATTATTAATTTAAAATAAATAGATAGATAATAATTTGGAGATATATTATAGGTCCATAAATTTATCTACATTATAAAAAGCATGTTGGACCAAAAAGGATTTTAACCTGGCTTTAAATGTGTTCATATTTTGTATACTTTTTAAATTATCTGGCAGTTTATTGTATAACTTGGCTCCAGTTTGACGGGGTAATTTTTCAAAAATGTTTGTTCTGTGAATTTCAGTTCTATATTTATGACTATTTCTAGTCGTATAGTTGTGAATATCACAACCTCGAACTAAAAGATCACTTTTACAAAAGAATATTATTGTTTCGTAAATATAAACACAAGGAAGTGTTAAAATTTGTAGTTCTTTAAAATAGTCTCTACAAGTTTCCCTGTGTCCTAATTTTGAAATTATTCGAACTGCTCTCTTTTGGAGGATAAATATTCTAAGTAATTTATAAGCAGAACAAGATCCCCAGAAAATAATGCCACAATCAATACATGGTTGGATTAGTCCATAGTAAGCCGTTCTCAGAGTACCTAGCCTACAGTGTTTGCAGAGGTTTCTGAGAAGGCAGGTTCCAGAGGAAATCCTTTTACTGATATGTTCAATATGGCTGTCCCATGAAAAATTACTATCTATATAAATACCTAGAAATTTAGTATAATTAACTTCGTCATTACAGTAACTTCTTGTAAAGTGGCTATGTTTATGTATTGCACACCGAGGAATCAACTGGACATCTTCCTAACATTTAGCAAAACCTAATTGCTTTACTATGTAAAGGACATAATGATTCAGTGTGATGTAATGTTGTTTAGGCAACGTGGCACAAAGCAAACATAAACTGTATTGCTGAGAACAAACAGTTGGCCTCCATCTTGAATAGAGAAGAGCAGAGGGCATTAGATAAAGTCATTATTGAAGAGCGTAAGTAACTATCTAGATTTTTAAGTTGTGCATTCACTAATTCTAAGACAGACCTAGCCAGAATGGTCATCTTCAAAAAGAGGAAATTGACCTTATTTTACAGTCGGAAATCTTCGACTCACCAACAGCATTGCTTGGGAGCTTAGCTCCTGTCAGATATGGGCTATGAATTGTATAAGAAACGCAACAATTTTGTATTTATGAAGCTACAATAATTTGGGAGAAGGTTACGAATTTGATTTATTGGTTTAAAACCATGATAATCGTAAAAATGAGAAACATATCCAATGATCCTTTCAATTTTAAGTCGAAAGTCTAGAGTTTGCCTTTTTTGGCCGTAAAATAATGAGAAAACTATGTATAGCTGTCTAAAGATCATCTTAAATTAACGTAAGATTTCAAAAGTTTCTGTAAAAGGTTCTTTAAATTTGCAAAAGTGCCTACATACTACCACTTTGCTGGCTTTGCCCCCAGGTATCCGGTATTGTAAACCCCTCTTGAGCCAATTTTAAGTACCTTAGTGGGGAGCCTTTTTTAAATTAGCAAAGTGCTGAAAATGCGTGAACTCCTGGCACGTGCAAGTGAACTACCGTCCTGTGTCTCCCACTTCAGTATCTTCCTTCTAGTATCATAACATAGTTATGAGGGTTTCAACCACGTCCAAAATATAGTTACAACCACCAGCAAAAGATAGACAAGACGTATTCAAAATGTTTGGAATGGTAGAGTCAACAGGTTTAACCAGTTGAATCCCAAATCTTCCCCTCTATCCATAGTTTGTCCCAGTTCAAAAGGCTTGCCTTTGCCGCTAAAATATTGCGCAAACTCCCCACAACGACAAGAATTGTATAAACAAACCAAAAGTACCCGACTTTATCAGCGGTATTTGATAAGACTTCCAACAAAAACCTGAGCTCGATTTCCCTTAAGTGAGAAACATCTTCTGAAATTTGATTTGTGAAACGATGTTGCAGATATGGAGGACAAGGGCATGTGGCTTGGAGGTAACGACAAGAGGATGGAAGGGCATTTCCGTTGGATCGGCAACAAACATGCCAAGATGAAGTTCAACAACTGGGCGGAGGGGCAACCTAACAACCTCGGCGAGAAAGGGGAAGACTGTTTGGAGATCAAGTTTAGGTTCAACTGGTACGACTCAGACTGTGATCTAGCGAAGCCCTACGTTTGCGAGTACTACAACAATATAACCGAGGTGCAGCAGTAGATCTGATCCTGGACCCGAACTGGCAAAAGATGCTCTGGAGAATTATATTCACGGATTGTTAGACATGTGTAAATTATTGTGTACAGAATAAATTCAGTATAGTGAAGGTACTGTATTGGTTATAATATTATAAAATTAGTCAA
Organism: Matsumurasca onukii; assembly: GCA_018831715.1. Classification (NCBI taxonomy): domain Eukaryota; kingdom Metazoa; phylum Arthropoda; class Insecta; order Hemiptera; family Cicadellidae; genus Matsumurasca; species Matsumurasca onukii. The sequence continues at coordinate 14,867,275 of CM032062.1, read as the reverse complement.
ACAGTCCAATAAATAGACTTATTTTGTCTAAAGCTTGTCGTGAACCAGGTTCACATCTTTAAAGGCTCTAGACTAGAGGTATAACAAGAATATCAATACATGAAAACATTGTGTTCTTGTTATTCAGTCTAGAGCCTTTGAAGATGTGAACCTAGTCCTCAAAAAGCTTTAGACAAAAATAAATTTATTTATTGGACAGTCTGGCTAATTTTAAACTATATTTTCCAATAACATCAGCCTCAATGCAATGACTGTATTGGTTGCAGTGGTGGCTTCAGGGACTGTGCCCCAACTCCTGAAAATGTTTATAAAAAAGACAGTCTTAACATTTATGTATAATAAATTGGTGTAATTTACTTATCTTAATCCACAACAACAAACCGCATCAATTGACGGTGCTCTCGCGCTGGTGCTACCAATACCATAGAGATTAGAAGTATGAGGCTACTGGTTACCTCTATGCTAATATTACTATTCTTTGTGGTTTGGTTGTTGGTGGAGGAGTGGTGGGAAGACGAGCAGGAGCTAACATGAAAACAGCTTTGGCTGTCTGGCGTGAGTGGTGTCTGCTACACAGTACTGCCGCCTACTGTAAAGTACTTCAACGTGTGAATCGTACAATCTCAAATCTGCGCTATGATTTTTTATTTTTGAGGGTGAATCGACGAAGTAAAGACGAAGAGGAGTTAATCTCACTAGTTGAGAGGTTTTCTCCCATACTCAGTCTGACACTGGGCTGTGGTTCTGCAGTCCAAGCTGAGCTGAACTTGTGGCGAGCCAAAATGACAGCCTGCACTCTGCAGTGGCGGATTCAAGAGGGGCCTTCCGGGCTGAAGTCCCAAAAAAAACACAAAAAGTAAAATTATTTGTCTTACTATTTTCATGTAAAACTAAAATATTACGCACCGGATTATGAGTATACTCGTAGGCCTACTATTTTAATTGCAAAGATACAAACAATACTTAACATTATTTTGTTTGTATTCGTAATCAATATAGTTTTTACTGAAGAGTCAAAATGGTTTATTTTTCCACTGGTAAGCTACAGCCTGCCAGAGGTGCGTTTAGACACTAGTGGCAGTCCTATGCCACTAAGCATGGAGGACTACACGTTTCGGTCATTTTATTCGTCTTAACAGAATCTATAAAGAGTTTTAAAGCATGTAAAATATGTTTAAGGTAACTTAGCTATGTACAGAATAACTACATCCTTACCCGGTTTATTATGTTGAAAATAAAGTCTCTATGGCTTTCAAACTAACATGAAATGTTAAAAACTACGTGCTTTTAGCGAGAAGGAGGCTGTAGCTCGGTAAATTATATAAATATAATGATATTAAAAATATATATTGTCTTAAAGAAAATTAAATTTTACCCACTTTGGTTCCTTTGAAACTTTGATCAAATATTTAGTGAGGCGTCTATAATTATAAATACAAACGAAGAAATTGTTTCGAGTATTCTTAGATGAAAATATCTTTTTATCTCGGCAACACCCAAATATTTAAAGGACATATGGCTACCATCTTGTTGGACATTTATATTTTTATCAAAATAGTAGTATTGAAGTCCTTTTTTTGTTCAAAATAGTGCTTTTACAATGCAAATTTCGCAGCAAATACACGGTTTATTGAGATTTTTACTTTTTCTTGAATAGAAATATTTGTCCAATCAAGAAGATGGGACCACTATGGAGTTAAGTTCTATCAATCTACGCAAACTTGGTGTAAAACAATGGCCTCATTCAAAAGTTATTCGTGAACAGACATAACAAAAACTCGCCATTTTATGCACAGGTTTGTTTAAGGTTGAAATAATGTAATTATAAAGAATTTTCACTTGTAAAAAACTTTAACTTGCAATAAAAGTTGCCGTAATAATGTAATATATTTGTCTCAGAACACGCAAAAACACTTATTTTAAACCTGAAAATTTCAATGTCATGGCCCTCCCAAGCATTGCTCTGGAGCCGCCACTGATTGGTTGTTAATTAATTTACATGAACCCATCAAAATAATTCTGTATTGTAATTTAACATTACAATAATTGCTTAGGATGCGATCACTTCATAATGCCATTACAATAATTGTTGACCTTATTCATTATATCCCTTCATATTAAACAACGATAATATACTGGGTAAGCTATGTATTTTCTTTTTATACAGGGTCATCGAAAAAGGTGTGCGGGGTTTGAAAGTGAAATAAAAATGTTAATATAATTGGTAGAATGTTGACTTTTACATCAGAAGATACGGCAAATCTTTTTTTTTATGGGGTATAAACAGGTTAAATGTGAGCTACCCCCGTTGTGCGACAGAAATCTAGCCGATAGTCAACCTCCAGGAGTTTTGGAGCATTTCAGGAGTCACCGTTGAAATGACTACGTTGCTGATTCTTCTTCTCATGTGCTGTAGATCACGTATTTTCTCAGCATAAACTAAGTTTCAAGTGTTATCCCAAAAGAAGAGCTCTAAAGGCGTCAAATCAGGACTCAAACATCAATGCCCTTTTCCATTCCAATTTCTTCAACTTGAGGGAACACATGCATTAGGAAAGTCATTTTCCAGCAGGATGGAGGTCCATGTCACTACAGTCTAATCGTCCAAGAAGTTCTCAACCACAAATTTCCTGATTGTTGAATTGGGAGGAATGGTCCTGTTTTGTAGCCACCTAGGAGTCCTGAGAAGAAGAATCAACGAAGAATTCAACGCTGACTCCTGAAATGCTCAAAACACCTGGCGGGAGGTTGACTATCGGCTAGATGGAACGAAGTCATCGTTGAATTCTTCGTTGATTCTTCTTCTCAGGACTCCTAGGTGGCCACAAAACAGGACCATTTCTCCCAATTCAACGGCCAGGAAATTTGTTGCTGAGAACTTCTTGGACGATTAGACTGTAGTGACATGGACCTCCATCCTGCTGGAAAATGACTTTCCCTAATGTATGTGTTCTCTCAAGTTGAAGAAATTGGAAAGGCGTTGATGTCCTTTGAGTCCTGATTTGACGCCTTTAGAGCTTTTCTTTTGGGATAACATTTGAAACTTAGTTTATGCTGAGAAAATACGTGATCTACAGCACCTGGGAAGAAGAATCAGCAACGAAGCCATTTCAACGGTGACTCCTGAAATGCTCCAAAACACCTGGCGGGAGGTTGACTATCGGCTAGATGTAGGTCGTGCAACGGGGGAGCTCACATTGAAACACTTTAAATTACATAAAAAATAATATTTGCTGTGTCCTTTGATGTAAAAATCAACACTCTAAAATTATATTAAAATTCGTATTTCACTTTCAAATCCCGTACACCTTTTTCGATGACCTTGTATAATTATTTCCACAATAAAAATATCATTATGCATATGGATGTAAAGCCTAACAGTACTACTTTCATTTCAATAATAAACATTTTTATTAGGAAAATAAATGTTTATTTTTCAATTCGATTGGAATCAGTTCAGTCGGGGCCTAACAACATAGAAAGTTTGAATTGCTATTTTACACAAATAATAATAAGATTAACTAGAAGCTCAATATGGTAAAAATACGTAAACTTACTTTGGTTTGGGTTTAGGCATTGTAAATTCAAGCAATATTCTTCAATATCAAAACAACAAACATCTCGAACTCCGTAGCGCTGAGTGCGAGAGTCACCAATCCACCCCCACCCTTCTATCTGGCAATCAGCTGTTTACTCAGTCACTCAGCTGTAGGCTCAGATAATGTGACAAAGTGCAGAGAGTAGTCAACAAATATAGAACCGTACAAGAAGAACAGTGCATATACGGGAGTTCCTTATTTTGCTTACGTGAGCTTTACCACGGACAAAATATACAGTCTACAGACGACCAAGGACAATTTCAAAAAGCAAATCCATCACCGAGAGGGCTTACTAACTGCGGAGCTCACAACACTGGCCAGCCATGCGCATGGTGGGGTTCGACGATTAAAGATCCCTATCCCATTATATCTCTGTAGTACATATTGTTTTCTCAGTGACTTCACTCCAGAAGCTCCGCTTGCACTTTGTGATATCACTGTATCACTACTTCATCACCACTTATCAGCGCTTCACGTCGGTAAATTATAATACCACGCCATTGTTATACAGTTCGTAAATATAGTTTTGTAACAATTTTAAAAGATCGTTCTTAACTATTCAAGAATGGTGTTTTACCAACATTAATTATTGTTAACGAATCGACACAATCTTGAAATAGCGCTGGTTATTTCCGTCTAATTAGTTATGAAAGGATGTAGAATCAAAACGGACACCCGCTTTGAGCCTTTTGACAAATGTATAATCAAATAGATGGCATGTTCACACCAAGATGGTCAACACTCAACAGCAGGAAAGTGTTTTATCATTGTTATTTTGGTCTAGCTGGTAGGATGGGGTTTTTTTAGATTTTCTGTAATACTACGCATTTTAAAAAGATAACATACAAAAATGTTGTGCTTATATTAAATGTCATCAAAATTAGATCATAAAATTTAGCTTAAAAGAAAATCACATTTTGAAGTAAATATTATCCCGCCAAAATAGCAATGTTTTCGATTACTGGAAATATGTGTTCAATTTAAATGTAGCGCGTTGTGGTTGTGCTCGGCTCTGTTTTGATTTGGGTTCCACACAAGTAACAGCTGGTTAAGGTCAACACTCAACAGCTGACAATCACTGTAAGTGACAGTGTCTCGTATACTGTAGTGGTGGTATTGGTCTACAACACACAGACCTAAAGCATCTATGAGGGGCAAGAAATAAACAAAATCATATTTCAAAATTTAATCTTAGAAAATCAGAAAAAGGAAATAAGGTTAAAAGGTTACATTGTTCGGAAAACTTTATTGATTGCTGATAAGAAGAACGCGAAGACAGTGATGTTGAAATGGAAACACATTGACATGGAAGAAGAATAAAATAAGTTGCAAAGTTTTAAAAAATATGAGATAGGCCGGCGGATGGCCGAGTTTTACAAAGCGGGCACCGATAACCGAGCGTGTGATGCCAGGGGTATGGGGCAGAAGCTTCCAGCTGGCTGTAGTATTTATTTAATTTAGAATCAAAACTATAACAGTTGTCCTTTCCGATGGATCAATTTTTACATTATGTAAAAGTACACTTAAAAATTCCTCGCGAGAGATCGCCGTGTAATGACGTGCAAACCCTTGTATTGCAACTATGTTTTTTATAGCAAAATGGTTTTTATTGTAAATATTATTTTGTTCTACTCCAACCAACCGTAGTCTAATATTGTAGTAATTAAAAAAACATTTAAGTGGTTAGGTGTTAGAGAACATTACAACATATTTACTTCGCCACGTACAAAATACTTTTTTCATGCCACTTCATATTTAATGTACTCGTTGAATAAAACCCATTTCAAGCATACAGTAACAAACAATATGATGAGGAGGTTTCATTGTAGAGATAAAATCAAATCACCAGCAGTATCTTAATTGTCAATTTCATTCGATCCCTCCAACAGAAAGTGACAATGGTTGGTATTGTCATCGATGGTATTAACCCCCAGAATCTCCATGATCTTTACTGGCCATAAATTGGCACCCATGCTCGGGGCAGGGCGGGAACATGCCCCCCCCCCTAGGTTTTTAGGAAAAATTGTTATAAAAAGTTCAAAATAAAGCATTTTTTATTAAAAACCCATTTTTTGTAGTACACTTATTGGACTGGGGTGGTTGAGTGCAAGTGGCATTGGCACTGTGTTATACAGAGTGAAGGTCGGAAATGTTACATTTAAACCGTACCAAATTAAATCATATAAATACAATTTACACAGTTGCAACTGAAATACATTAGTATTCATCAAGAGACAGCTTTATATTGGAATTTAACAACAAAATTCAAGTTTGAACACAAACAATCCAATAAATGTTTATTTTATTTAGTTGGTGTTTGGTCCAAAGATGGAAACATCGTTTCTGAAAGACCTCACCCAACAAATAAAGACTTTTTGGATTGTTTGTGTTCAAACTTGAAGTTATATTATTTAGTACTATTGATTTTATCACTATTATGCTTGACAAGAGAAATGTTTACATGGTCTTGACACAAGATATTAGCAATTACGGTTTGTTGGGAGATCTGCACCCTAGAGGCCTTATAGATGAGCCGCCACGGAATAAAAAGTTTGTAATTAATAATATATTAAACTTATTTTCAAGCTAATTATACAAAATGATAATGGAAAATTGTAAAGTAAACTTTTCTTCCAGAACGCTTGAAAAAAATCACGTTACATTGATTTTATTTTCTTTTTTTCTGGAGGAGATCTGCGGACCTTTCTGGGGGTACACCCGGACCACCTGCTATGTTAGCCCCCCTTTGTCAGGCCATCGGAGCATCAGCAGCAGTATACGAGCTGATAAGTTCTACTTTTCCGTGCAAACCTTAGATTAATAAGACAGTGATATTTCTAATACACACAAAGAAGTTTTTACTTCACATCTAATGATGCCTGAGTCGGCTCGGAAGGTCAACTCATCATTTTAACTATTTTGAAAACTTTTAATCGGAGATAACCTACAAATTTTATATGTGCTTTAAATACTTATTATTAATTACTGTTTATTCTTGATGAGTTTTGAAAATAGAACAAATCTAGTGATCAATAATAGAGTCTGGCAAAACCGTTTGATAGTTACATCAAAGAGTATATGTTATGGTAGGTAGATTGCGCATAGATGTCACATGGCTGAGGCAGGAAAATCAACATTCAGCAGCCCAAGCACAGATAGCGCTGCGAGGGTATTCTTTAACAGTCTCAAGTAGAGCCACTTACCCACATGCAAGTTCACTCGTTCTCGAAAATCGTACGATTTGGTCTGACATCGGACAAATTCTGGTATGTAAAGCCAAGGGGGGAGAAAGGGGAAGAGATGACGGCAAAAACTACTTGCAGTTTTGGCAACTGTTACGAATATGATATTTACTAGATAATTATAGTTTATGCTAATAACTGTTGCTACATAATACCTCATTATACAAAGGGGATGGTCGCCTCGTATTAATACAATTTCCCCCAACATTTTGAAAAACAAACTTATAGCTATAAAAAAACTTAAAGATAAAGCCTGCAATTTACATACATCACAACTCAACCTGGAATTCACTGTGGACATTGCTGGGGGCGGAATATATGACCTTGGATAGCAAACAGACATTCTAACCCCCATTAGCCATAACGACCGGTTTCAGTTGCTAAAGTTTCCACAGAATAGTGGTAGTGTTTGTTGACTGAACTATCTTCAACACAGTCTAGTTACAAGTGACCGATATTTGCAGTTTACATGCCGTGTTTGTATTTGCTGGCAAGTTTATGTTGTCAACTAGATAAAGTATCCGAGATATGATGATTTTAATAACTTCACTAATAAGATATTAGGCAAAATGTAATCATAGAAGCTTGTTTTTAATAATATTATTTTAGAGTAATTTTATTAGTGTTTTTGATTATTAAAAGTAGTTTTTCTTCAAGTCTTATTTCAAGTGTGCAGTTTGTGCCCTAAATATCTTGCACAAGTTTGGATAGCATGAAGTAGTTTAACTAACGTAACCAACTTAAACTGCCTTTGTTTTGACTGCTTTGAGATTTGCATAAACATTGTATTAACTAGTCACTATATACGTAGAGAAGTTCAAAGAATTTGTGATGTAGTTGAAACCATTTTCTTTTGTGAGTTCAATATAGTTTATTTTCCATCTGCACTTTAACCTTAAAACAAATGAAATTCTGGGAAAATGAATATGACAAAACTATGTTTTCTATTTTCTCTACTAATGCTCGTGCAATGTTTACCCACGAATCTCCCAAGCCCAGAGAATGACTTTGACAAAGAGGACTTCACTGAAGACGAACCATTTGTAGAAGCGGATATTGTCATTGGGTCACAAACTATTCCTCTGGTTGACTTCAAGGTAAAGGAAAAATCTTAAATCTTATCATTTGAAATCTTTAAAAAAATCTTTGTAGACCAACTGTTTTTTTTTCTGAAAAAGGGCCTTCCCATTTTACTGTTTATGTTACTTTTTATTCTTATTTTAGTGTTGTACTCAAATGGAAGTTCTGCTAGTGCACTGAACTATTAGTAGGGATTTTAGACACCAAAGGTGATTTTTGAGACCCAATTTAACCTTGGACCTGTTACGATCTTTTCGAATTTGGAAACAGAACATGTATTACCTTTCCTTTTAAATATGATGAGAAAATACTTGTTTCTAACATCTTTATTTTATGAAACTATTTAAATTAAATTAATCTATCAACATTTTTAAAACGGTCTGATTAAGACCTAAAGCACTTGTTAGTGAGTACTGAAAATTATATTAATACATGAGTAATAACAGACCTCCTGGCTATTCTGTGGTAATAGTTAGATACCTGTAATATTTACTCTAAACTATTGTTATTTGTTATGAAAGACATATAATTTTTTATGTAAGCTGTAAATGGTCTGTTAAAGTATGTATTCCAATTAAATGAGCTATTCTTAGAGTAAAGTGTTGTTTAAGTTGATTCAAAGTTATGTGAGCAAGAGTAAAACTCTGCAGCTTGACTAAGATTGCTTCATTATGAGCTCATCCCAAGTTATAAGTGGTTTATACTATAATCAAGATTGATTATGTCTTCCACTCAACATTTAGAGTGAACTTGGTGAATTATTACCAGTTTGTTGATTATTGTCTGACATTTCCTCATCTTGCCTTGGCCTCACACTAGGTGATTGAAAAACTTGGCCTCTTTCTTAACTGTTGAAAAGTTTTAACACGCTTTTGGCAAATATAATAAGGGTAAAGTGAAGTATACTTTTGAGTTTTCTAGCCCAAACCAAATAGAGGGTGGTTCCAGGCTTTTAATAAAATCCTAACGAGTAACCCTTCACACTATTTTATTTCAATATCAAAAATTGAATAATTTAATTGAATGTTATTTACGATGTTTCTATTTAAAATAGCGACTCATTAGACAATAGGAGGAGTTAGTTACTGTACTGTCATTGTTTTTTTATAAAAACGATATAATCTTCGATACAAATAAAAGTTCGCAAGCAATATTTATTACTTTTTCATTCTCTATTTTTTCTAGTTCCATATTGCCAACTTATCTTGTCATTATTATTTTTATACCATATTTCCATTTGCTATTAAGCCAATGCGACCTATTGTTAAACCTAAATGTATACATATATTTTTCCCGCTCCTAAGTTTCGTCATCAACTAAATTAGTTTTATTCTAAACACCTTTGCTCGCAGCCGTCCGTGCAACGTAACCTGGTGTCGGATCGGGGACTTCTGTGGCCGGACAAAGTCGTCTTCTACAAGTTCGCATCAGGTCAGTTCTCCGACAAGCTAAAGGCCAAGATCCGTGATGCGCTTAAGGACATGATGGACAATAGCTGTGTGCGGTTTCGAGTCAGGACCCACCAGGAGACCTACCTACGTCTTCGAGCCAACGGCAGAGGGTAGGTGCTATTTTACAAAGAATTTCTTACCAATGAAATACTTTTTATTAAAATGATACTGTGCAGATTTTCTTTGATGATAAATACCAGTACCTGTATGTGCGTGTAGGTGTGCTACGAGGGTAGGCTACCAGCAGGGAGAGGGAGTGCTGGACCTGCACGTAGGAGGCAGTCGGTGTCAAACCCCCGGCACAGTACAACACGAGTTCCTACATGCGCTTGGCTTCTGGCATGAGCACACCAGACCTGACCGGGACGAGTTTGTCGACATCATTTGGGACAATATCAAACCGGGTGAGTAAATAAGAGAATCAAACTAAAGTCTGTAAGAGAGCATATTGAGATACTCTGTGCCACTTAGAGTTAGCATCCTCCTCACTGACCTCTAAACACTTGTGAAAATGTGCTGATGTTCTTCTCTTGGAAAATAGTTGGAAAGTAAGTTGCAGGTAAAACAGTCAGGATGTTATTGGCTAAAACATTCATTAGTGTTGATAGAGGGCCACCTCGGATTGGCAGTGGCAAAAGAATGGACCGCCTGGATTATATACTGAACTGTATGATTAAAAATTTTAAGATGGATTAAAAAATCTAGTAATTCAAATCAAGGTTTCTAGTTTTTGGTATAACAAAAAAGTCATGATTATATGTAAAGTTTGTCTGATAAGAACATTGAAACAATTGCAAAGCTATAGAACTACTAATGCGTTTATCTCTAAAAACCTTGAGAATTTTTAATGCACCCATCAGTTTGCTATTATGTGAATGCTTTTTATTTGTTTACAACTTTTCATCAAGAGTTTTACATTTTATAAGAAACAAAAGGGTTTCTGACTGTTAATAGACATTGGGTTTTAAATCATTTTTCATGATACCACTTTTCTACAAGATGAAAAAGACGAAAAAAACAGAACTTCAAAATCGGTATTTCATATGATAAAACCATTTTCAAATAAAGAGAGGAACATTATATTAAAATTACAATTATTAAAACAATAACCATCTCATAAATAACAGGTAGAAAATAAATAAATTTTGCCAGCTGATGTGGAGTTTCAACATTATTTTCTTTTTCAAAGAAACCACACTATATGAAAACCTACGGTAAAACATTACTAAGTTGAAGCCAAAATGGTATTTAGATTTTAAACCAATGGGCAAGTTCAAAATTAAAGAATTATACTTTATAATAGTTATAGTTTAAAGTTTTCATGTGGTTTAGTATGGTGAACAGCAGTGACATTGTAACAATGATCTAAGTGTTCATCATGTTTAGCTAATATAGATACACCAGTGTAGTATTGTCTTTGTGTACCACATCCAAATGGAGGTCAGTCATTTCAATTCAACTTTCAACCAGCAATAAGTTTGCCCAATGTATCCTTTTGAACAGTCCTTACAGAATAGTTGATAAACCACGACCATCTTTTGTTTTCAATATAATTATTTGGAAGGGGCCACCAAATTACTATCATACAATTACATTGAAAAGGAAAGCTCACTGTTATGTTACGGTTGGTTACACAAAATATCGGTCATCGCCTCTTATGTTAAATAATTCTAAAACCATCAAAATTTAATTGTTTTATGACTGAAACATGACAAATTATTTCTCTTATTTTTCAGGCAGGGAATACAATTTTATTAAAAGGAGTAGAGAAGAAGCTGTAGACTTTGGTTTGCCTTATGACTACAACAGTGTGATGCACTACCGTTACAAAGCTTTCGCCAGGAAAAGAGGGTCTCCAACGCTTGGCGAAACACAAAGAAGCGTCCAAGACAATGGGACAGAGAATCAGAATGTCCAAAGTAGACTTTGCAAAACTAAACCGGCTCTATAACTGTTCAAGAGAGTACTACAGAGGTGACGATCTTTTAGGGAAAACGTTTATCTTTGGAAAGGTTGAAAAGCCCAAAGTTAGGTTGGATGAAGTTGTTCTGGAAGAAAGTACAGGTGAAGATTCAGAAGAAATCCAGCAGCAAAGTGACTCGAAGAAAAATTGCAAATGAGAAAGCTTCAAATGTATCTTATGGAAACAGTTTATGGTGGAAAAATCTATGGAATAAAGTAGCTCCATTGGAGGAAGATAAAATAAATCTAAATGTAAACAATGAAATGAATAGTGGTTATCTTGAACAACAAGGTCCAACCCAAGGCTTAATTCCTAGAACTAAGAGACAAACTTCAATTGCTAACGGAGGTTCTGGAAAGTCTGAATCCTTGCACCCTGGAAATCCTGATTCTTTCGCACCTCAAAAAATTCTGCCAGAACTTCTTAAAGGTGTTTTGAACAGTGACAACGATCGACCAATAGTCATCCAGTTCGCTATATATCAACCTATAGTTTACAAATCAGCAAACGAAAGCGACTCAAACAATGAGGAAAATAAAGCTCAGCAAAGCAACGTATCTGACAACAAAAAAAGTGTGGAGAAAGAAAGAAATGTGGCAGCTAGGCAAAGAGATATTTACAGCTCAACTGAAGAACAATCTGACAGTGAAAAACAAATCCACTATCAAGAATTTCAACGAGAGGATCAACACAATGAAGAAAAGTACCGTGTTTTACAAAATTCAGAAAATTACTCTTCTAAACCAAAACATGCAGTCAAAGCCCTTGAACTTCCAGAAATCTTAGACAAGCGTATATCAGTTGATAGGAAAGAATACACTTTGCCATCTCAACTGTCATTTAATGAGAACAAACATTACTTAGTCACCCAAACTGATTACAAAATCACACCAAAAGCATTTACACAAGATCAACAAAGACAAGAGTATCAAAAAGACTCTCCTCAGCTAAGAGCCCAAAACAAATAGACACATATTACGCTAATGAATCTTTATCACCTACTTCATCAGAGGTCAAACCATCATCGATACATAGTAGATATTTTGAGGCTGATACCACTCTTTATAGTGATCGCCAATAACCCATTAGATTCAGGATCAGAACATAGACATTTTCAAAGCAGAGATGATATATCTGAAGAACCAAACAGAGATTTAGAAATGGGCTCGGACAACTATCATACTGAGCACACGCATTTTCCATTTGATACACAGGATAAGAGAGGTCATCAGGAGGATGAAAACTTCCACTTCAACAGTCATCTGCACGAATCGGTTTCCAACTCAGAAATAGATCATCGTGACATAAAAGAAGAGGTTCACTCGAGAGAAAATCCACAAGGTACAGACCACTTTGAAGAACCAATAAATGAAGACAGTTATTCAAATCATGACGCTAAAAGTAATGAAAAGGTGAAAGAAGAACCAGATGTTACATTTTTTCAAACTGAAAGGTCTGTAACTGAAGAAAAAAGACCTGTTGCGTCAAATGCAGACGGAAAAGGTTCTATTGTAGAGGAGTTTTCTGAAAGCAAAACTGAGAGGAAGGTATCGGAAACCAAATTTAAATCAAGAAGTAATGCTAGGGATTATGACAAAATTGATGATCAAGAGTTAGATAATAATAGACCTCAAACTGAAAGAGAACCAGAGTACAAATTTGGTTTTCCTCCTAATGGAAGAAATATTAAGCCCTCATCACAAAAATTCAGTGAAAAGGTGATGAAAGATTTATTATCTTTGCAAAATTCTAGAAATATGGAAATTATTCACGAGTTTAACCATAAACACCAATTATAGTGGAAAAGTTTGATCGAGAGCCTCCAGTGCAACATAAACATGATTTGTTCATTGAGGATGATTTCACAGATGAGTTGGATAAAGAGTTCAGAAAAGGAAAATGGAACAAATGGAGAGAGTTCAGTAAAATGAAGGAAGGCGAACTGAATCAAGAAAAGAAGAGGAAAAAAATTGCACCAAAAATTTCAGTTTCAATTGAGAGATCTCAAAGTGGTCCAAAAGTAACCAGAAAAATATCCAGTAGAAAAAGAGAAAGTATTGATGATAGAAAATTTGACAACGAAGGACTTATTGAAAAACCTAAAGCTGCAAAACTCAATTTAGATCCAAGACAAGCTCTTCCACTACAATTGTTAGGAATCACAACCAATGTAACACAAAATATTACTTTGACAAAATAAAACAATCTAGCAGTTAATTTATCAGATAATGTTTTCAGCAAGTTCCCAATATGAAATTTTTAAACTTATGTTATCACAATATAAAACAATTTAATAAATTAAAGAGTTTAATTTTAAACAATTATTTATTTACATATTTTCTTCTAGATAACCTTATATTTTGTACTAGCTGACAATACCCGTGCTACGCTAGGGGCTTAAATATTGAAATTTTGTGATTATATTTACCTAAAAAAAATCAATTTTTGTGTTGTTTGGTAAATTGTACTGTTTCCCACCAATTCACCATTTTATAAGCTTAATACATAACCCCGACATGCAGCTTAGCGCTAAAGCGCCGCTGGTTTGAATAAAACGAATTTTCTTACAATTTTTTACACAAAATCACAAATTTTAACTCTAATTTATTCTGCTTACTACCTCGCTTCAGCCTTTGACCTTAGATTTTTACCACGGGAGATTAAAGGCTTTTAGCTACCCTCACAGCCATGCTTCGGCGTCAGACTTCAGATAGGCAAGTTCAGAGCCCACTATGTTTTGGATGTTGTACTCCACAAGGCCTAAAGAGTAGAAGTTGTTATTGTTATGTGTAATTTATTGTCATTTTTCTTCAAATACGCATTTTCATTATTGTTAAGTCATTGCTGTACAGATCTTTATCGCACCGTTATCTAGTTTTAATTGATTTATTGATAGTGTATGTGTCATAATTTATGTCATTCAGCTTGAATTATTGTTAAGTCATTGTATTAAACCTATATCGCATGTTATATCAACTATGTTAATCATTTCATTATTTATTAGTGTCAACTTAGGTAGTATAAACACAAATATCTACTGCGTTAGTTCTCAAACTTTGTATATTTTGTAAATTGGTGTATTGCCGTTGGAAAATAAATAAATAAGTAGATAACAGGACATTGATATCAGAGATTTTACCTACACAGAGGCATCAACTGGATAGAAGAGGGTCGATGGAGGGAAACTGGGCCAAGTGACCAGTCTTTTTATATTTGCTCAATGTTTCTTTTAACATTTTCTTTATATAATTATATAGTATCTCTTAAGTGAATCCAAACTCAAAACTAAATTAAAGAGTGTATTTTAAACATTATAATTGACATTAAAACCTTTGTTTTAGTTTTTAGCCTACTCAAAACTATGTTTGCAAAATTTCCCATGTTAAATTCCTTATCTCATTTTAACAGCGCTCAGACTCTATCCACCTGCCTCTTAAATCTACTAGTCAAATCTGGAGATGCTTTCAAAAAGCATAACTATCGGGAAGAGTTTAGGATATTCTAAAAGAAAAGAACATAATTTAAAGTTATTTATTTATTTTGTTAAAAACACAATACAATTAAATGAAATACATAAAAATGTAAAAGCAACTAATAGTAAAGATAAAATTATCTATTAAGTATATATCACTCAAACAAGGTACGACTAAATTAAAGGAAAATGGTAAAGGAAAATAATATAAACACGCGTCTTGAGAAGGAAACCTTTATGTCTACCTTAAAACTTACAAATACACTCATTTACAACTGATATAGGCAGTGGAATATCTTTTTGCTGTTGTTTAAGTTCCAAAATTAAAATCAAGATGATTCGGTTAGACGACCATAAAAACAACCAAAACCTCTGATTAAAAAAACAGTAATAATCTAATCACATACAAATACACAGCGTCTTCAATTCACATCTACGTCACAAACACTGATGATCTTTCGTTTAGAGATTGTAAATAAACTAACGAATTTTAAATAAAGATTTGTATAAATAAAATTTCCGAATATACACGAATATTGTGATTCCATTCACAGTCTCAAATTTGTTGTAGTAAAACAATTAAAATTACTTAGACTTAAGTAGTTTAGAGCAGATTGAAGAGACTAATCGACGAAATGATCTTTGAGGTACTTCATCATGCCGAAGGTTCGGAAACGTTTTACACCTGGAACAGATCGAAAAGTGGTAACTCTCAGGACATGGTGTTGACAATTTCTTTGCAAGGACTGGAAACACTTTGAATTAATCCTTCCCCATCTGGGTAAGGAACTTAGCAAGGAAATTTTGCAAATGATATTTTGAGTAGATTGAGGTATTAAAATAGAAAGTGTTTCAATAGAAGCATGAAGCCATGAATGCTACATCATATAAAAGCAAACGTAAAATTCCTTGCCAGGCAAAATATTTGTTTCAACAATTTGAGTTCTAGAGTCTTGGGGGAAAATCAAGTTTTTAATCAACCTAATTAATAATTTATTTTTTTATGAAAGTAGGTACAAGTTTAAGAGTTTATAAGCAGCAGCCTCAAAAGCTCTGTGCTTCCATTGAAACAGATCTTTGATTTAAGTACATGAACCAGCTTAAGAAATTATTCACAATTTTTAAACCATACTATAAGCGGTGTCTATAGTGGTCGTGCGGCTGCTCTACCGGCTGAGTTTTAACAGGGTGGCCACAGAAGTAGCTTGGTAAAATTCACGCATAATTCCCGGTTTTTTCCTGGCAATATACACATTTTCCCGGTGCAGTTCCACGGTTGCAGAGGGCTGTTACGCCCGCATTCTATAATAATCCTAGTTTAAAGTCCGCGACCGTTCCCGATCGCTGTTTTACGCCAGCGGTATGTTCCAAAGAGCCCGTTTATTACCTGTGACACTTTTGATGGCCATTTTACGCCAGATCTCGGTGCGTTCGGATTGCTTTTACACTCGCTGTACGCGTTCCGGTCGCTTCTTTTCGCCATGCTGACGTTCCGATCGCTTTTTGCCCACGACCATTCCGATCTCTGTTATCGCCAGCGGTGCGTTCGATTGCCTTTTAACTCCCCATAATATACTCGATCGCTTTTATGTCCCCGACCCTTCCGATCTCTGTTATAATGCGCCACTGCGAATGCGTTCGATTGCCTTTTTATGTCCGCATAAACTTTTCCCAATAGCTGTTCGCCATGCGTTTCAAGCGTTTCCGAGCCGTTTACCCTGAAACATTTCCGTAGCCTTGTGCCGGATATCTTCCGATTGGGACCTGACCCTGGATCCTGCCTCTTTTTCGCTCCGCAGTTCGATTGCCCCTTCTTCCGACTGCGGCTCCGCAGTGCGTTCCGATTGCCTATTCGATCGCGACTTTCCTTCCGATCTCTGACCTCTTTTTCGACACGCTCACGGTAAAACCACCATTTTACACGCATATCCACGTTTTTAACGGTTGCAGTTTCATACTCGCGTATTACTCTCCGAGGACATGCCAGCGACGATATAAAGGGCGTTTTCTCTGGTTACACCCAGAATTCCGCATATTTCGGTTTTTTCGAATTCCCGGTCTGTGGCCACCCTGTTTAAGGATTCCAACCTATTCCATATTACACCACAGTCCCTTTAATCCGAGCTAATTGGGACCGGAGCCAGTTCGGATTAACCGGAAAAAGACCCTAAATGACAAGTTTGAACAAAAATTAACATGTTTTATAAAAAATAACCTCTAATTAAACAAAAACAGCAACGTAGATTATATTTTATTTATCAGTACTGTATAAATGTAAAAAGATAATACAATAAGAATAATGTAAAATCTTGCATTTTCTTGAGACATCACACCTACAGTCTGCCCACACATTTTAGATACTTTTGATTTGAATGATAATGGTGATTACACCATGACTTTGTGGAGTACTTTAAGACAAACTTACTTGCTTGATAATTAAAAAGGAACAATAAATCAAACCAGATCTCGAAGGTGCTCAATATTAAAAATAGCCACAAGTCTAAAAGAAAACGGGTTTGAAGTGTATGAAGAAGTCCACGGCCTTGCTAAAACCGGAAGCACCAGAAGAATTGACATTATTTTTATCAAAAACTCTATCGGAACAATTTTAGATCCCACAATTAGATTCAAAATTGATAAAAACCAACCAATAAAAATTAACGAAGAAAAAGTCAAAATTTATGAAAGCACATCCAAATTCTACCAAACAAATATAACCTTAAACAAATTGAAATTTATGGTCTAATGATTGGCTCAAGAGAAACAATACCCTAATTTACAAATGACATTTTTTCCAAATTCAAAATTCCGAAGTCCATAACAGAAGAAATTGTAAGAAGAGCTTTAAAATATTCAGTATATATTCTCAGAAATCATCTTTATAACACAAACCAAATCTAAATTTACAGTTATTTATATTGTTATTGTTTTTTTATATTACTTTGTTTTTAGCAAACCCGAATTGGGTAAGTTGTTGTTCTTTTGAATAAAGTTATATAAAGCTAATTTTAATCTGTTGCGGTCTCATTTTATTTTTAAATTTGTATTAAAAGCCTACCGTATAGATTTCTCTTGTCACCGTAAGCAAAATTTCAGCAACACTGCTCTCTCTGGTACGGTGCATTACCAGTCATAGAACCACTCCTCTAAGTGCAGGGATTTAGCGCCTCCATAAGCTCAAAAAGTGCCACTTGCCGCCTTACTAAATTTGATAAGCCATTTTCTCTTCACTACAGTGATCCTTAGCGACCCACGCTCCCGGAATGATTCAATGACTAGTATTGCATCGTACCAGAGCGCACCCGGGTGGGATTCGAACCCAGGCTGTGACAGAAAGAGGCCAACTATGCGTCACTACAACCACTAAACCACCGGGCTGTTTGTTGTCGGCTGTCAAACTCACCACGGAGTTGCATCGGGGAGGGAGTGGTAGTTTTGGTGTTCTCCGCTAGGTGCCATCAGAGTAATTGTAGTCCTTACGCATCAAAAACGTTTTCAAACCGATACCTATACCAGACATCCAAACGCTTAAAGGGAAATAGCGTTTGTCGACCTAAACTTCGACAGCGACCTCAAAGGGTTAAAATATCAAAAACCAATACTGTATTGTAAATTTTATTCAGGACAAGGCCTTTCAAAGGCAATGCCTTCATCGTCAGGTCTGTAGAAAACACCAACAAAACCAGATCTCATTTATCATCAGCTGCATATGCCTAACACTTTTTATACTTTACCGAAGCTTTTAACCATTTTCTTTATTGCAATTCTAAAACCTTAATAAATTACATCATGTTTGATGCTTTTGTAACACGACAAGTCACGAAAAAAAATTACAGACGACGCAATAATGGCATCGCGTGATCAGATAGTAACGTTTGCGATAGATCGAGAGTCGAAACACTCTAACTTAACTGTTGTTCTGATTACTGCACATAGAAAACAATAACAAATATTGCAACTACTGACACTGGCGGCTATTGCAACTTCGATGCGAGTGACTAGTTGTGTATGTTAGCTGTTTGTCGACTGGAGGCCATTTTGTGGCGTCGACTGCCATCTTGACAAGCTTGTTTACTTCGTAATATAAATATTGCATCATCCTCTTATCTAGTTCATTCTCAGTTGCTGGACATCGATGTTACCTATTACGTTGTTCAATCTGCTGGCACTTAATATTTGGAACGAATCTTCTAGTTGACAGTGAAAATCGTGTTTAAATAAAAATCACTTTTAGTCAATTTTAAGGTATTACAAATTTTGTCGGTTTTTATTATTTTTTTTCTAGTTTAAAACTTCTTGAGAGTGAAAATTCTTGTTGAGAAAAAGAAAGTCTCGTCTCGAAATCCTGAGATCTCACAAACCTCTACTTATCGTGATACGATGTACTGCCAAGTGCCCACTATGGATCAAGAAAGTAATTTGTCCTACCTTGTAAAACAAATCTTTTTGCATTTGCAAATTTGACAGAATAGTAGATAAAAGGCTGTTTATATGAAAACTATTTTCAGAAATTACCCAGGTTCAAATGTTATTTCCTTAACAAGTTCTTGATGAAGATGATAAACGAATCTTTGTTTCAGTCATAGCAAAAACAGCATCAGTTTCACAACTTCTAATATTCATCCAAGTAAAGTATAAACCTCAGTCACTATTTCAAATATTGAGACGATAGTGAAAAGTCGGAAAGAAAAATTACATGCCTGCTATGTACGAACTGAGGAATGAAATTACTATCGTGAAAACCTCTTGATAGGAATAGATTCAACTTACAGGGTTCATACTGGTTTTCCAGAATGAAATTTCAGGACATTTCTAGGTCAATTCCAGGACAAAGACCTGATTTTCTAAGTCAGTAAAAGTGCATATCCACTGGGTAAAAGTGTTATTATTGAGTTGAGTGCTTACATAGCACTTGAATAAAAAACAAATCATCAAAATATTAGGAAAATCTGTTAAAAGATTGCCTTTGACGAAAACCTTTAGTTGTTAAGGTTTTCTTTCATCTCTTTGTGTTTGGAAAAAGCAGGTTGCTCAGCGCCGCTAATCCCACAGCAACCATATAATTTTCTGTTCCACGATGCAAAATGTATTTTACAAATTTAAAGAGACGCTAAATTTATGGCTCAAGCACATCAAATCTAAAATGAAAAATAACCTCAGAACCTCAGCCATACCATGGTAAAGGGGGAGATAAACACAGCACAGTCAGCGGTGGTTGACCACTTCTACCTTGTCAGGTTTTTACTTCTCTTTAGTATTCACCTTAGTTACTTGAATACAAGAACACAAACACAAGTTAATGAACCATGTACAAAATTTAGTACAGATTTTGAATAGATAATTAAAATTGTCAATTAAGCAAAAATTGAAAAATTCCAGGACAAAATTAGAATTTTCCGGGATAAAACAAACAAATCAAGGTCAATTCCAGGTATTCCAGGACAACCATTAAAATTACAGGTTTTCCAGGGCGCACATATGAATCCTGACTTACCAAATACTTTGAGGAGATCATCATTACAGATCGCAAATTGCTTGTTCTTTGGGTCCTGAAACAGAAAAGTTTCATTTTAAAATAAGGACACTCACAAGTAAAAACATCTTTATTCAATACCAATAATGTGCCATTAACATCACACAATTAAATTTTGTGAAATATAAAATGGAACATATACAAGGTATTTTATTGGCTAGTATGTAGAAGCCAGTAATATTGATCCTTAAACTGCCATAACACGTCACTAATCTTGGGTAAACTCCTTGTCAATCATGCAAAATGGTCTGGAAAGCTCAAATCTCTTATGCGATGCATGTTACTTACATATAAGTTCTTCTCCTTGATGATAGCCCAGACCTTCTTGACAACTTCGTGACGGGCCATGGAGTCTTGTCCCACGACTGCTGCCAGTTCCGGACTCAATGTGCACACCTTAGTGTAGCCTTTGCCTCCTCCTCCTTTCTTGGCCTGCAACAACCCTCGGATCAATACATACCCTTGGCTCAGCAATCACCAATGGTGTAGTGCATTCCGAAAGAGATTAAACTTGAAGCCATAACAGTATAAATGACGCACAAGCTAAAACTTTAAACGAAAGTTTGCGAGGGGCCTTCCATCACTTGTGTTGCCAACATGTCAGCCTTGCTTATTAAAGGCTCCTTGCAAACCTTGTGTTGAAAGTATTTGTATTGTAATCTTTAGATTCCTATTAGCGTTTGTGAAAAAATCACAACCTGTATTGTTATTCACGAAGATATTTATGCTGCCAAAAGTGTTCGTGACATTCATTATCTTCACTAGCGGTCTCTAAATCCCCATTAGTAGGGTTTTTGACAAATCGATGACTTTCATGATTTATTTACGATGATTTTTATATTGCCGTTTGCATGCAGTAGATGCGGAGTAGATTTTGTTTAATATGTTGTATTTTAAAACCACATGTACACACTGTATTTACTTTACTATGCCTATTTCATGTGATCAATGGCAATAAAGATTAATTATTAATTATCCCAATAAAGTTACATTTTTAAATGTTTAAGTTATAAAACAAAGCTCCCAGTATTTTAATACACCAAAACCCCCTTACTACTCTTGTTTTTTTCAAAATATTTTCAACTTGCTGGATACTATGTACTAAATAGTGATATTTTAGTACTGAAATATGTGAAATAAATAAATAAATTCTTTATTGCCGTGTGACATTTCACAATGTATGGCAGTCGTCCTAACACTAGCATTCACACACATCCAAATCATATTCAAACATAGCAGACGCATCGCATTCTTTCGAGTTCGTTACAAGCAGGCGTTAATCTGCACTTGTACGATTTACTCACCATTCATACATACACTCAGATCCAATATTTATTGATTTATTATTAACTTTATTAAATAAACTCAGATCCAATATTTATGTTTTTTGATTTATTATTAATCTTTATTAAATAAACTCTAATCCCTGCTCCTTTCTAAAAATTCCGTGACTGAATAAAAGGAGTTTGTTACAAGCAGCCTTTTTAATCTGCTTGTGCTTTTAAATGTTGCTCTTTGTTGTACATGTAAAATGTATAAAAAAGAGAGAAACCCATAGCCTACAAAACTACATACAATGCATCTAGATTATGTCCCCTATTAAAATTAACAACAAAAAAAAGGAAGTCTTCTCATCAACAGCAAAATTGTAAAACCTATTTTGAGGGAAGCCTTTGGTAGTCACCCGGTACATTTTGGAACTGAAGTACAAGGGAAGTTCTGTATAAACGTGAGAAAGGTACAGTACTTACACCACCAGCGGCCTTCTTAGCTTTCTTGTTCTTTCCCCAATCTTCATCAGAGTCTGAGTCGCTTCCCTTCTTCTTCTTCTTGCCGGCCTTGCCCTTGGCCTTCCCCTTGGACTTCTTTGCTGGACTGTATTCATCGTCACTGTCCTTGTCCTGCAAACAAAATCTGCCATCAGCCGAGTCATTGCAATTTAAACGAGCATGTAAATGAGCATTGTAGATTTTGTGGACGCGTCGGAATTTAAACACAAACTTGAGGATTATCTATTAAAGAGACCTCTTTACTCTATAAAAGAGCTATAGGTGGATCCACTATTTGTCTTGACACCTCTAATTATACCTGCATTTCAAAATAATAATTTTTAAACTGGCTTTGAAAGCAAAAGAAATTGTATTCTAGTACAAGGATTGCATTGCAAGTTTTCAAAGGATATTTTTAACATGTTTTTGAAATATTTAAAACAATTCATCGAAATAAGCTTTTTGATCTTAAATCCAAACCATTTCAACACGACTCTTACCATCTTAAGTGGCAGAGAGAGCTGTTAAGCCCTAACTTCGCCTTTCGTTTATTAGGGCGTTTCATTATTATTATTACCATCAGTCAGGTGGGAGAGGCTGGTTGGGATAAGGATAGGTAGGTGCGGAGAGGTTAACATCATCGTTCTTACATCATCCTCTTCAGACTCCTCACTGCTTCCCTTCTTCCTCTTGGGGGCTGGTTTCTTGGCAGCCCTCTTTGGCTTCTCTTCCTCCTCAGAGTTCTCTTCTTCCTCCTCCTCCTCCTCTTCTTCTTCCTCTCGTGTCAGCCTCTTAGTCTTCTGAATCCTTCTTTCCGTTCTTCTTGCCCTTGTCGGCCTTCTTCTCCTTCAGAACCGTCATTACCAGGTCGTCATCTCCTTCTTTCTGAACGGAAGAAAATGCAAATGTCAGAGAGGAAATGATTGTTAACCCAAAACCTAACTCGATAACGATAAAACTCTGTGAAAACATAATATTTAAGACATAGGATTTGATTTTGTATTGGGGTGGGCGGGTTGAATTTTTCCTTCGGCGGAATCAGGCGAAACATTTTTTTTTAACTTGAAATCAGGAAATTTTTAGACGGGATTAATAGTTTATTTTAGTCATACAAATTATTAAAAATGGTCGGAAAAAGTTTATTACAGTGAAAAACTTACATTTATCCTACAAGACCCAATTGTGTGCTCCATTTGTGGATTTAAAAGAAATGTGTATGGTACAGCATGAATGTGAAATTGACTTGATATTATTGATCGTGATTAATCATACTACCATATAATTAACTTTGTAATTATCACAAGGTATTGTAAACATTAAAATGTCAAAATAGGTTAAAATAATAACTCCTTAAAAATTGCTAACTTTTAAACATAATTTAGAAATGTTCATTTTGATTTGTTTCTTTTACTAATTGATCATTGAAACCTAGAAAACTGATCATTGATCAGAGTAAAATTATGAAAAGATGAGATTGTTTAGAAATTCTCTCAAATTATAAGATCTTCCCAAAATCGCTTTGACTACCATTTTGCTAAAAAGTTCCACCCAAAAAAAAAATCTCTACCGATTCAAAATTCCCTGAAAAATCCCTTCTGTCACCAAAAATCCCTCCAGGCCAAAAATCCTCTTTTAGACATTTTCCCACTCAAGTTTCAGAACTTTATTTTTGTTGGGAAATTCCCAATTTTCCGGTTTTGTCCACCCCTAATTTTGTAGGAGAAGTTTACCTGCTCGTGAGATCACAGTCAAGTTTCGCTTCGATTTCCTCTCTGACTTTCTTTTCGGACATGGTTGTGAGATCCGCATCCTTGAGGATGTCTGAAACACATTTTACAGAATTTAGACAAAAATTAGCTTCAAATACACTCTCTTGACTACTTAAAATGTTTAATGCAATACACATCATAGCATTCCAAGTTTTGCGCGAAACAAAAATGGTACATCAGGGCATAGGTATCACATATTTGTTCAACAGAACACAAAGTAATGTAAATTTTAGATTGAAATAGCATTTTTGCTTGTGGTTGTTATGTGAAAGGTCACTTACAAAAAATGTTGCTTGTTAGTGGCCAATGTAGCAAACAAGTGGGAAACCAGCATAATGTTTTAAGTTGAACCACGCTGATTTCACACATAATTGGAATGGACAAATGACAATGCAAGCTGAGACCCTGTGGCTCCGGCCAAGAGTGTGTAGAGTGTAAAGCTGACAGAACTCTAGGCAACATTTGAAAAACTGACAAAGACACAGTGCTCACAGCAATGCAGCAGTTGAACTAGATGCAAACAACTTGCTTGAATTATAAATTGTTAAAAATGATTCTATTAAACTCATTGATATAACCACAACAGTTATATGACCTTTATAAATTGTAGACTACTAATTTCAGTTTTATATCCAGACGATCTGATAAGGACAAAGTGCCTCATAAAAGCTCTTTAATTAACCCTTTTGTGTGCAACCAGGATTTTAACCACCACACAATAAAGTACCCAAAAATCTTTTTGTAAAAAGCCAAGGCAAATTTCTTTTTCTTTTCTAATGTTATAATATGACATCAGGTTCAAAATTAAATTTGATCTATCCTCCATCTTGTGATAACACAGAAACCTAACTGCTGCGTGTTGCCACCTCCATAGCACTTGCTACATTGAACGCATAAAGCTTAAATTTAAAGGCTTAAAAAATTGACATATACAGAGTTGAATACCATAGACTGGAATTATTTAAAAGTTACCATGACAAGCAAGGATATTATTGTTTCAAAAATACTTAAGAGTGGCCTATTTTGCCTTCTTTAAATCTCATCTTGAGTACGGATTACTTTTCTGGGGCCATGCCAGCTCTGTGAATCAGCTGCTTATTATCCAAAAGAATGCAGTGAGAATAATGTCATAATAGTGTCAAGAGCTCACTGCAGACCCTTATTTGTCAAATGGAAGCTGCTAACAGCTGTTGTCAACTTGTACATTCACAAATCTATCATGCACATCAAAAAGAATTTAACAAATTACAACCTAAGATCAGCAAACCACGCTCACAATACTAGGCTTGCTGCTGATATTCATTTATGAGGCTTTCTAAAGTGAAAAATAGTTTTCCCTGTACCGGGATGAGATTGTATAATGCTCTGCCTGCAAATCTCAGAGAAAAATGGAAATGCTCTTAGCCAAGAATTCATCTATGGCTGTCAGAACACCCCTTCTACAGCTTTCAAGAATTTTTCAACATGGCAAAAAGACTTCTCTAGTCTTAAGAAGGCCAGTTCAAATTTGACGCTATCTATGCTGGGAAACCAGTCTCCGATGTAGAATACAAATTAAAATTTTAAAAACTAACTGAATGAGTTCTGTAGTGTCAATCTCAGCAATATGAAGTTGTGAATTTCTTGTTTTTCTTCTTTTACTTGGTCCGCTGACCATATCACCTACCAGGTGTTTTTATTATATGTTTTTACTCAAAAAACATCATGGTCAGTGCATGTTCTGAAATTATATGACTAACCAAACCAATTATATATGTACTGTATATTTAGCGGCAAATAAATCATTGTATCATTGACTGACCTCAATGGACTAATTTATGGCAGTAGGCTCATAGAACTGCTCTAAGAAGGCCAAAATTAAAATAGTTACCTAAGCTAAGCAAAGATGTACGGCCTAAACTTGCTTAAGAAATTAAAATATAGTATTTAGTTTTATTTAAATGTTTTTAGAAGGGGTTTAAGGGTTTTGTTAACAAAGGTCTACTTAAATGTATTTTAAATAATAAGTTATTTAAAATAAAATCTGACAGTAAATTTTAAGTACAGTGCTTTTAATGTAATAAAATAGAGTTGATTGGCAAGTGGGTGAGAACAACAAGATGTGTACTCTTTACTGTCACATTTTCTTTGTTCATCCCTTACTCAAGAGCAGTTGACAAGCTGAATGTTGCCAGTTCCATAGAGAAACCGATATAACTTGAGGAGGACAATGAAACTTTGACTAGGGTTGCCATATTACACCAGTGTAGTACCTTAAAAGCTGTAGTACCTAGTGATCCTGTAGTACACCCTCAGTATAATATTTTGAAATTCTAATAATATGGGTTTAAGCTTAGTTTTGATTTAACTATCCATATTGTTTGTTAGTCTGTCCACTGGGTTGAAAGAATGATGATGTTTAAAAAAATGATATGCTGTGGTTAGCTCGGCAGCAGCTACCAAAAAATCTTCTTTGGAATTCATTTTTACAAAAAAAACTGATTGGCTTAGAAGAGGTTGTGCCCTACACACTTCTCAAATGTTGTCTCATCTTAGTCATAATTTTTAAACCCGGACAATAGGCTATCATGTAGCCTTTTAGAACTCAGCCACATTGTAACGTATGATTTCAAAAGGCATACTAAACAAAAAACACTAATTGAAAATAAAATATATTTTATTTAATTTTACAAATAGAATAAAATTATGAACTTTTTAGTAGGGTTATAAGCTTAAGAAAAAGAAAACTGGTTCCTATGTGCAGGTTTGCATACATTCATAACAAATGTATACCCAAACTTTTAGATCATGCATGCAATTTTGTTGTGTACTACATGTGCCGTGTACTCTCGGACTTTCCCGATAGAACGGATTAGGGAAATCTCGGGTGAGGGGGGCAAGTCTATTCTGCTTTCCTCAGAGAGTCATGCCAGCGCCGTCAACGGCGAACATGTATATATAGCCACCTCACAAAGATGTAACGTCCATGTGTCGCGTGGCGCAACCTATTTTACATGTGTAGTAGCTGTTTAATACAGGCTTCTTGTCATCCTGGTGGTTTTAACTTGTTTAAAATTGATATGTTTGATTAACTATGTCGCAGTGTTAAATTGCCATTTAAAACGTGGTTGAGGCAAATGGGGGTGGAGGGGAGGGGTAGAATGCTTTAATTACAAAGGGTGTCCATGATAGGATTTAGCCTCCCTAAGGCCCACTCAGAGATGTCGCGGCCCTACCTTAAGAACAGTCAAAAGTCTGCATTTGACTGTTGGTGCCATGCTCAAAACTGGTACAAAGCCTGGACTATAAAAAAACTCATACAATATGATATGTTGCTTTTTCGAAGTCATCTTTAATCGTTGGATAATGAATTCAAGTCACATAAAACACTGTATACCGAGTTTATGATCTGCACAGACATGGGAACTCACTGTAGACATTTTCATCAAAACTTATTTTAAGGATTATTTGTTACTTCTACACCCAGTCAATCTTTAACATCAATTATCATGAAGACATTCCAAAATCAATCTGATGCTTAGCGCTTTCGAGACAGACCTCAACAACAGTTTTTCTTCTACAACATGCCTTCTCAACCAGTCAGTTGATAGATATTCAATAAGGGAATTAATTTTTTTTTTTGTCAGAACCCTCAGACTCTCTTGTAGGCAATTGTGTTATGGAAGGACCAGTTCAGCAAGTATTTTGAAGAATCACTCTTCAAATGAAAATATCCCAACGAAGACAATCACTAAAATAGATTTTTCCTGGCAATGACGGCCCTCTACACTCTAATCAACAATCAAACCCCCACCACCCTCAGTCATCACCAGAAAAGAAGGTTAGCCTACCTTCATTTCAGTACTCCTAATACTGTTAAATCTTTTTACTAAATATCACTATTTTTCACCACCATCATTTCGCAATAACACGTTATTTCACCTGTAATTTACTAAGGTTTTTTTATGTTAAGCCAATATAAAAAACACAGTTTAAATGGTTTCCCCAACTCTCCCGAAACTAAAACACGGTTTTTTTTGCCACTTGTGTAGATTTTAACTTTGAAAAGTGTCAAAAAGGCACCAGTGACTTAAAATCAGGAATTTTACCGATGTTCACACTGGAAATACTTTACTGTGGTAATAATTAAACACCAACCTGAAAGTGCTGAAGATCAACACCAACATGCAAAACAACCTCATACATTTAAATTTCTTTGCTAGCCTACGCCTAAAGTGCATCTGTATAGCCTTGACATTCAAAAGCTGCAATTAAGTACAGCTTGACCTTGGAAATAAATTTAACCTGAACATATTTTGACCCTAACCTCCATAAATCATTTATATTTTAACACTGTGATCATACTGAATTAGGCTTGGACAGAAGATGAGTGGAAGCCTTACTTTAGGGAGCTATGGTTCAATAAAGAACGTCACTTTATAGAACAAAATTACATTATACCAGTAATAAATTACACACATCCAAGAATAAAGAGTTGATTTAATAACTTTTGTGCAATAAAACAGTATACTTGATCATTTCAATACGTTAGATGGGACAAAAATTATTATTTCATTCGCCGCTACCGTTCATATGCGTCCATAGCCATTGCGGATACTGGCTTCTCTGTATACGAAAACTCTTATTACAAAGACACCTTCAAGAGAGAACTAGTGGATTTTAATCGGTAACCCCTAAAAAGTTACTTATAAAAAAGTTGCTATAATTTATTTATAGATCAGTTTTTATAATTTAACAAGTTAATGTAGTTTAAATAGTTAAATAATGCACTTTACCGGCAATTTCTTTCTTCAGATCGGCCTTAGAGATGTCCGCCATGATTTCGAGAACGAGAACGTCAGAGTGCAATGAAGACAAGCTAGCGAAGAAAAAAACAACGCCAACGGAATCAAGCACTACAAACTCAAATCAGTGTCATACTAACTTTGACTTACATTAATTATCCTTTCAGACAAACAATATCAAAGAATACTTCAATAATTTTGAGGGTGGGTTTTCATAATATTTACACTAATTCTTTAGCCATTGATCAATTGAACTTGCAAATATTAATAATTTATTTCAAACAAGACTTGTTTTGAGTCTCAAAGTTGTTTAGGAGTTTTGGCAGGACATAAATAATAACAAAACAAAGGAAGGCTGCACTTGATTCTATAATCTATTTTAAAAACTAAATTGTAACTTATTGTGATATGTTTATATGAAATAACTACAACTATTATATTTGTTTAAAATGCATAGTAAATTATGATTTGATGTTTTGTATTATTTTATTAAACTCAATTTATGTATTTTATTTCTTTTGGTTTTCATTACTTTTTTAACATTTCCGCTTCTTTTCTATTGGTAAACAAGTGGAAAGGAAACAGCCAGCAAATAATACTGAGTTACTCCACAGTATAAAAAAACATTAACGAAAATACTACGAATGATCGTACGGTAGGACAGCCAAGATAATAATAATTAAATAGCTTTTTTATACAAATAAGAGTGTACAATAATTGACGTTGATTATTATAGACAGTTTGAGGTGATTTAAGGATAATAAATATATACATATTTATACAGAGTGTCTCAGACCACCCGTATCATATGTATATTTCGAAAGTTTAAACCGGTTCAAAAATTCAGGAAAAGTATTTTCAATTTTCTAGTATACAGAGCGTATCAAAAACCGAGGGTCATAGGTTCAAATCTCGAAATTTTCAAGTATAAAGGGGGGTCCTGTTTACATCATTTTAAGCTATCTTTAAATGAAAAACAATGATGAAGAAAAAATTATTTTTTGTTGAGCCATTACAAAATGGCGGCTGAAAATAAAAAGTAAAACAGTATTACGAAACCATTGATTTTAAATGTATATTTAAAGTCAATGACGAAACGCTCTGTATTTCAATTAATGTTTGTCAAACGAAAATCTAATTACTGTTTTTACTTGTCATGACTTGCAACGATATAATATACACCAACATACTATTTCAAATACTTTAGTACCGGTACCACCAAAAACCCCAAATTACGAAAATGGTCTCTGATTACCTATCTAGAATTTTTCAAATGATAAAGCTTCATGGTGGCTACTAAAGTAAAGGTCTATCATAAAATTACACGATTTTAAATGACATTTGAAAAATGACCAACGCGTTTTCAAAATGCCGAAGCCAAAACTTGTAATTAGTAGGGGTATAATTGGCAAAGCCTTTACAAATTGTGTACACAACACAAAAACTTTATGAAGCGTACACCCACGTTTGATTAAACAGGCTTATGGCGGGTTAAGGTGTCTTGCGACTCAAGAGCTCATGAAGCTCTGCTGGGCAGTTAGAATCCCAGTCACCACCCGGCATTTGTAATGTGACTCTCAACAACACTTAGAGTAAAGGTCAGGGTTGAGTCTGTTGGGAGGACTTCCAGTGACTTTAAAACCTATACATTTTAAAATCAATGGGACTTGTGAGTCTAGAACTTTTACCTCAATTTAAACAAGACAAACTGGAAGAAACATGTTTTCATCAATAACTAAATATCATTGAAATAAACGGCAAAGCTTAAAAGATTGGCAATATGCATGGAATTGTTGGGAATGCCGCCAAAAGCTTAATTGTAGGGTATAATTTGGCAAAAGCCTTTAAAAATGTATGTAGTCTACACAAAAAAAACTTTTATGACAGCTGCACCGCGTTAGCAGGCCCCATGGCGGGTTGAATTGGCATGACTCAGAGCTCATCGCTTGCTGGCGCTGAAGTTCGAGTCCCCGTCACCACTTACATTTTTGTAATGTGACTCTCAGCAACGCTAGGTAAAGGTCAAGGTTGAGTGTTAGAGAGGATTCCATTGACTTTAAAAACTATACATTTAAAAAAAAAATCAATACCTCAGAGTCCTAGAACTTTGCCTCATTTAACAAGACAAACTTGACCTTTACCTTGTTTTGCCATATTTTCATCAATAACTAAATATCATTGAAATAAACGCAAAAGAAAAAAGATTGGCAATATGCATGGAATTGTTAGAGTAATTAAATGGAAAGCATTCAGATTTAAACTTTATTACTGCTAAGATAATCCTGGCTACAAAGAAAATATGTTTTTTACTTTTAATTATTAATATTATTTACAATATAAAAATTCAACTAACAACATTAACAGTACATTTCAAATTAGGTTGTATCAAATTGAAGAATTACATCTACACCCCAGCCCCATCTTCAAAACCTAGCAGACTCACACTTCTCCACTTCCATAGGACCTCACAATTGCACACATGCCTCTGACACATGCTGCTGGCTCTCACTACGGCTACCCCAATTCTTGATCTCAGCCGCCACCCTGAAGCTTTACTTTGTGGGCGGTCCCATCGTTTTAAAGGTCTATTTGTTTAACTTTCATAATTATTATGATCCATTCATTTGATTTATTTATACTGATGATGGTGAGGCGAAACATGTTTATTTAAAAATGTGGTAAAAGTACAAAATGTTTTTATTCTATAATATATGTTTATGCTTTTGATTGTTGACATCATCATTTAGCTGTAACTAACAGCTAAGCCAACTATAATCTGTCTACAAACTTATTTCTCTCATATAGGCTACTTCAAACCAATTGGGGAATACATAATGACTTCATAAACCTGTATAATAAAAACAAATGTTTAATTCCATGTTTTTATCACAGAAATGTTTTACTAAACTACCATACTTTTAACATTCTACTAAAATACAAAATCACACTATTCTACTTATTTTTTTTGTCCTTTTCTTCAGGCCATTCATCATGTCCTGTATCTCGACAAAGGACATGCCACTTGTGTCATGAACAGTTAACAAGGAGAAAACAAGGGTGAAAGAGCAGAAAACGACAAGTGAGAAATAAGAAATCCATTCCCAACATTGAAATAAGTTCAGGAAATAGATTTGATATCGTAAAAGTAAAGGTGGCCTATGATGCATGCAAGTGGTGGCTGCTGGCTTGATATCGCTGGAAACAGCTCTGACGCTTCATCGGATGTTGCAGAAACCTGCGACAAATAAACTGTTTAGGCAATAAAACAAGCAAAATGTGTTTCTGTACATTGAAAGATTTGTTCTTACAAATGATATTCACGGGAGCGGAGTTACCAACCATTCAAAAATTGGCTATGGAAAATCTCATCTAAGTTTACTTTATCCATGTTAACAAATAAAATCACTTTATTTATACTGTATTACTTTAGTTAACTGTTTGTTGCTCATTAACAAGAAAAAGGTATTGTCAGACAAACACGTATGTGGTAATTAGGTAATAAACATAAAAACTAACTTTGCTATACAAGTATACAACGTGTCTCATTTTAACAATGTTATCAGAAATTTACATTGAAAATGACAAAACAGTAACTAAATAATAAGGAGAGTAAAAAATAGGCAGAAAAAAGTAAGAGTTGTTAATTTAATTCTTTAGTCTTTTAAATAAGATAAGATAAGATAAGATAACTTTATTGCCAGACAAAAAAAAATTGCATTAGGCATCACAAAACACATGAAATAGTACAAACAAAACAAAAGTACGAGTAACAAACATTGAAGCAAATACTACGAGTATATGACTGTAAGATTCATCTTCCCTTACTTATCCAATATTCATCAATACTGTAGAACGTGTTCTTCAATAAAAATTTTGTCAGGCTTCTCTTAAAGGTTTTTTTTTTCTTGTTTTAATTCTTCAGGCAAATTGTTGTAAATTTTAACTAAATTATAAATTGTGTGATTTTGTAAAATGATGTTGTGGCTTGGTATTGATAATTTGTTCTTGTTCTTCAAAAACTTCAAATTAAAATTTTGTTTTAGTTCAAAAAATGTTTCTGAGAAAAATCATACATTCTAAAATATATATTGATGTTAGGTTAGTATTTGGTTTTCTTTTGAATAGAGTTCTACAAGAATAATTGTTCTTCTTCAAAACTAGCTCAGATGATTTTGTAAAATAAATAAATGATCAAAGCTGTTATAAGCATTGCCCAGATGACTATGGCATACCTTAGTTTTGATACTGATTAGACCATGATATATTGACAGTAATGTAGGTATAGTACAAAATTTCGAAGCCTTCTAATAAGTTATCACTAGTAATTATTAGTGCAATGAAATGATCTAAAACCTGATTTCTACTTTATGGGTTTAAACAATCCTATAAATTGTAAAATGGGTGTATTGTAAACAGTGTAAAACAGTTTTAAGTACAATAATGAAGGCAGTTTGGGCAGTTATTTTATGCTTATTCAAAACACATGTTTAATCTTGTGTGATGAACCTACAACAGAACCCCTGTTATCCAACCCTGAGGACGGCCGTATATTGGGATGCAGGTGGAGCAGCACAGTTTCTGCGTTCCACGTCTAGCTTAGAGAACACGCATATTGCGACATGAGGCAGAGCAGAGCAGTGTCACACTCGGGCTACCTCGAACTTGTGGCAGGAGCGCAAAAACTGTGCCGCTCAGTGCACGTGTCTGTCACCCAAATAAACGATTTATTAAATGTTTGGACATAACATCCATCCCTCTGAAGAAATAAATAGTTGAATTATTTCATTCAATATGGAAAAGATCTAATAGCTGTATCTTAAAGCTTGTATCTAATAGGGAAGAAATAATTGGTAACATTTTAATCTGACAGCAAATGTTTTGTGAGTGGGTATTTTCTTAAGTAAATCTTGTTGCTTTCTTTGTTTTCCGATACTGTAACAGTAAAAGAGAGTCTAAATCGGCATCCGAACCTGACTTGGAGTTTAAATCCAGAAATCTTGAAAAATAACAAGTTACAATTAATGCTCAAACGCGAAGCATTTCCTGAACCAGTGTTCAGTTTCAAGGCGACTGCGCCCCAATATGCGGAGTAGGCAGAAACTGTGCCGCACGTTTCTGTTCTGCCCTGCTCTGCCTGGCACGACCTGCGTGACACAGCTCAATATGCGCCTCGACTGACAGGACCAGACTGATGTTGGAACGGACAAAAAGTCAGATATCGAGAAGAGGTCTTTTACCGCGTTAACACCAACGCCCAATTTAGAAACTGATTCACGACTGTCCAAATCTTGAAACACATCAAGCTTTGTTGCAACAAAAACGCTTTTATGCTTTTGAGTTGCGATTATGTAAATATTTTACTTGAAAATTACAACAGTACCTATAGTAAATTGTTCATCAATGTAAACAAAAACAGTACGGTAATATTTTATGTCCCTCTGTGCCAACAATCAGAAAAAACTGAAGCTAGTAACAGGAAAAGAATAACCTTAAGACATCAAATTCAAAGCCAAACATCTAGAACGTCCAAATAAAAACCAATATATTTAACAAATGGCAATGAATATCTATTTATTTGTTTGATATTTACTTCGAGTTTGAATTTTATTAAAAAAACAGGGTAGAGCTATAACCAAATCATAATTAACAACCAACTTTAATCAACTCCAAAGAAGAGCATGAACTCCAAAACATTCATGGTATTATATCTGGCACGTGGCACTTTTAGGTTCACTCACACAAACTTGCTTTCAGAAAACTTGATTTTTAGGATGAGTCCTTTAAAGAGTTTTATTAGCATTTTGCAGAGTTTAACATACCAGTAACTTAAGAACTTACCAGAGTTAAAAAATAAAATATAGACAACTATTCCCAAGAGAGGAAGCCAACTAATTCCATCCACTTCAAATTTGTTTGACTTCAAGAGGAAAAAAACACCCAGACCAGCCTGCCAACAAATTAAAGGTTGATTTTAAATGAGTAAACCCCCATTCAGTTCAAACTTACCAAAACAAGTGGATTTTCTTACTTTCTAAAACAGACAGATCATCTTGATTGAAAACAATAGAAACTATTAATTACGTATTTGATTGTGTTGTAGATTCTACAGTTGTGAATAGTAAAAGATTACTCGCCAGGGGCTTAATCCACACTTCATTCACAACTGTAGGATCTACAGGCACAATAATACAAGGTAATTAATAATTGAATTTTGGTCCTTCACTGGGTTTCACTTATAGTAATAGAAAACTGTTTTATTATGAGCTCTAAAAGTTGCCTTAATCTGACTAGAACTGTGTGTTGAATAATTGATAGGTTTTTAGTTTCCCAAAGTCGTATTTATAAATGCTGCCTCTAGGTAAAATTCCCTTGTCAGCGCTCCCGATGACACAAAGATCATCCCAATACATACCCCATAAGCTAATAATATAAAAAAGTTATAGCAAACGCCTGCTGCATCAACAAATTCAATCATTTTTTGAACCCTTATTTACAGATTTTAGTTGCGCTGTTTTCACATAAAACACAATTGTGACTCCTGACTGGATCTAAGGAATGAAGTGTTGTTCAGTTTTTATAATCCAAAGCCAGAACTGTGTTTTGTGGTGCAAAAAAAGGCGCAGAACGCTTTATTACAAAAAACTAGAACTTTGCATTTTTAGTCAAATTTACTGGATAAACGTTTCAAGTCAACTAAAAGGCGGCCAGATAGAGCGGCCTTGAATCTAACTTTGGGTGCCGTTTATATCATAGAGAAAGAAATTCAAACAACGTGTTTAGCTAAGTAATGTGCATTTTTATCTAAAAGCATGGATCTGTGGAAGTATGTGAGAACATTTGACAACAAATGAGCTTTTTATTTTGAAGATTAAAACATCTTTTTTCATAAGAACATAGACCTCAAAATTTGCAATAAATAACTATTTTATTTTGCTACTCAACTTAATGTTTTAGTGTTTTAGCACTAATGGCTATATGCTTTCAGAAAAAACTTTCTCTATCTTAGTACATTAAACTACTGAAACCATCGTTTGCAAAATGTCACCATGGCATGCAAAATCACTATACCAGAAAAATACCCTGCAGGCTCTATCTGGCCGCCACTTAACTGATTCGTACGTTCCAAAATAAACTTATATACTCTTTGTAAATCCATCAAATAGACTTCTCCTAACTATACAAAATTTGTTAAACCTTTATATTTGTAAGGTCAAATATTTTGAGGTTTACACCAAAAATAGATTATTAATTTTATCCTCAAAATTTTGGTGCCCCTAAAATTTGCCGCCCTAGGCACCCACTTAATCTGCCTATTCGGAAATACATACTGACCATTCCGAAGAACATCCCAAGAGCAGAGGCTACCAATGGTTTCTTGTATCCAAAGTACTTGACTGAAAGTGGACTTATGAAAGCAGACACCATCATGAACACCTGATGACATTGAACATGTGCTGCTGCTCATCTCAGTACCGCAATCCTGAAAACATTTATTTCTTGAAAATGTACTTTAAAAGTATGGGTCTATTAACAATCACAGTTTAGCAGGTTAAAATATTGTTTTTGTAAAAAAAAACAAAGACTTTTTTGAAATTCAAGAAGATTTCAAATACAGAAGCAAAATTGTTAAGGAAGTCTGTTCTTACTGAGAAGGCTGGCACTGCATGGAGATATTAGAGTATAGATTGACCATTTTTGTTTTGACAGAAAATAATGCACTTGAATACTTAAATAGGCGGTAGTACGTTAACTCTCCAAAGACCCATTGTAGTAGTGCAATACCGTACTTAAATTAAATACTTAATTAAAATGCCATTGGCGTAGACAAGAAAAAAAAAGAGAAAAAAAATATTACAATTCTGAAGCACCTTTAATTTTGTAACTTGACATTGCTTTGAAATTTTAAGCTCAATTTTGGAAAAAATATAATGAATATATTTTATTGATGTATAAGCAATTTGTTATTTTCAACTGTGTGTTTAAAAATGTTACAAATCCATCAACAAACAACTAAGCTATATACATTTTTATTTACAAAACAAATATAAAATGTCTCTTTAAAAATGTATTCTTAACATTCTTCCGCAAGAGTTTTTTGGGTGAGGAGTTGTCCTCTTAAGATCACACATTACGCCTACATTTTGTAAACAGTCAATAGGACAAAGTCAAAATTGAACGTTAGTAGAGAATAATCTGACCATTTTCTTATATACCCATGCAGCACAGGTGGTAAAGTAAGTATGTTTGTAAGTTTCTTGGGCTTTAGGATTTACCTAATGATTTTCTCAGAGTAGAAGAAAAGCAAAGTGACTCCTGTGAGCTGCTGGAGAATGATCAACGTTGTGCAGGCAATCAGCGCTTTCAGATTTCCTCTGACAGTGAACAGACTAAGCACATTAGTCTTTGTAGCCAGGTTCTGCTGAATTGTCTCCTGATAACAATAATTCTTATTCAGTGCAAGATTTGTAGTTATAAAATCTGCTTATTGGTTATTTGAGCTCACAACTCTTTACAAGACAGGAAATATCTCGTTACAATAATAATAATATTAGTAAAATAAGTGTTAAGTACTGTTCACTTAAAAGGGATACTTCTATAATTACTAGATAGGAAAAACAAAAAACTTATACATTTTACTTGTACTTACACTTGAAAATGGGCTAATGTCTCGAAACTAGTTGTGTTAATATAGTAAACTAATGTTTCTAGGGTGCTTCACAGTTTTTTTGTTTTTCCTATTAATTAAGTAAAAGTTTAAATATAAAATCTGGGTAACCACATCACTTTGGGAATGTTTTGCTGAAAACTACTGATACAATAAAACACTCAACATTGCCCTACTAGTGAAACTAGAAAAGTAACATATACAGCCTATATTTTAAGTCCTAGTTAGATCTTGTTAATACTTGTAGGAAAATAAACTTGATTCTTTATGACTTACAGATTTCGATTAGCATGTGGTCTTAATTAACATGTACATATTTTCATCAAAGTACCTGGATTTCTTTCAATTCCTTCTCAATAGAAGAAGCGGATCTACCCTCCCGAAGCCAAGTCAGACATTTCCTGGCTCCTTCAATGTCCCTTTTCATGACCAAGTAGTACGGGGAGTTTGGCAGGATGGGGAACAGGAGCAGAAGACAGATGCAGAGCGCAAGGATGATGTAGTGAAGAACTGCGTAACTGACAAACGGGCCGACGACGTAAACCATCAGGCTTCCCGCACAGGCGAAAACTTGACTAAGAGTATTTAGTAGTCCTCTCACTGAATTCTGAAATATTGTAAATAAATTCCCCTTTTCTGTTACTAATATGTGCAACATTTAAATTTAAATATTTACCATTGAGAGCTTGTATTGTGATCAACCTGTCTACAATACGCTCTACATGTTTAGAGACCTACCTTATTTTTTAGTGACTTTGGTAGTGTCATAAGCAGCACACAGTAACTGTCTGCCATTTTGTTTTTGACCCATAAGAACAATGTAAAACCAAGCATTTTCTTGAGTCAATCACGCCCACATTTTCATCAGATATTTTGAAATTAGTTTTATTTGAAATATGCCAAAGTACTGCAGTGTCTCTGCTGACCACCTTTTAACAATTGTATTAGTTTAATAGAAAATACAAAATTCAAATACAAAATGTTTTTGATTCATGTTTGATGAACGATAAAATGGAAATTTGGCTCAGCATAGCAACTGAAACATTTAATGCACATTAAAACAAAGTTTATTTCATGAAAATTCGATGAAAACTCTTGGTGTAAGGTGTTCCAAGAGTTGCTCAAGAGTTACACATTGTTCTGATGAGATGAAATTAAAGGTCAGAGCGACTCCTACACATTCTTAAGTTAAATTAATTAACTTTACCAATATGGGGAAAATCCCACAAACTTCCAAAGGTTCATACCAATACTAATTTGAGCTTTTCGATGTTCATATTTTAAATTTAAACACAACTTTTTTATAATCGATTTCCAATAGTAAACTTGAAGCGTAATGCTATTCTTGTAGATATTACTAACTTGATACAACCTATAAGCTCATCTTGCTGTCAACTCTAACAATTAGTAGAAAACAAAACACTTTTATCATGTACCATTATAGATTTGTCCACAGTTCTCAATCGCCCTGTACTAGCAATAGCTTTCAATACAAACACTTTGCTCATAGTAAATGAAATACATTTGTTGTATTTCACAAATCTTTTTTTTTTTACTATTACGTAACTACGTAAGCAATTCCTTCCATAAAAGCATATTAAGAAATTTGAGGAATAGTTTTGCTCACTTACATCGTAATTACTGAAAGTAAATGTTTGGTTTAAACCAGCTTATTGTTATCATTTAAGGAACTACAAATATAACTCTCGGAAGCCTCATTGTACTCGAGAATGTAACTTTTACTCACGTGTACAAACAATGGTTTGGTTCTGTTAAGATTGAAAAGGTGACCAATTTATGCAACAACATTTAAACGTAACTTTTTTAAAAGTAACAATTCTGTTGAACTAAGGATATTTTAAGTACAGACACTTCATAAATTGATTTCATGACATCAAAACTAAGGTTATCATTTTTTGTAACTTCTAATAATTTATGAGTACAGTATTTAACAAACTACGAGAAAAGGTAAAGCCTGTGAATCTTTTGGTTGAAACTTCAGGTTGAACTAATAACAGTGGGAAAAAAAAATCACAGGGACAAACCAACACCATACTGTACCATAAAGGGGTTGTCCACAACATTTTACGAGGGCTATCCAGAAAGTAAATTACGTTTTGGAATAAAAATTCTACGAAGAATAGGAAAAGATTTTTTTTATATACATTTGAAAGCCAGACTAAAATACTACTTTTCTACATAATCGCCATACAAATTTAGGCAATTATCATACCGATGGACGAGCTTTAAAATTTCTTCGTCATACAATTCTGCCGCCTGTTCCTTCAACCATTTTGTTACTTCTTCCTGCAGCCGTTCATCATCGTCAAAACGCTGTGCGTTGCCAGCCACTTCTTCATCGTTGGGAACAAGTGGTAGAATATCTAGTGCTCTGTGGGTGCAAGATCCGGACTGTACGGTGGATAAGGAAACAACTCCCACTTGTACGGTCACCCCATAATCTTCCTTATTGACATCATTTGCATGCATTTTTTTGTTTCTGAAAGAAATTTGTTTGTCTCCACTTCATTAACTGCAATTTTGTCTCACAGTTAACATGTTTCATCACCAGTAACAATCCGATAAAGTAGTGAATCGCCATATTTGTGGTAATGGTCCAAAAACGATAATGCTGCACCCATTCGCTGATTTTTGTGATTTCATTCACTTTGTCCGCAAGTTCGGCATTCGCCAAGCTGGGTCTTCCACTCCGCCTTTCGTCGTGCATATTTGTTCTGCCATTTTTAAAGCGAATGCTCCATTGACGCACTCCACCTTCTGTGATGGTATTGTCCCCTTACACTTCACAAAGCTGCCGATAGATTTCAATCGGTTTACAGTTTTTTGCAGCCAAAAACCTTATTACTACACGCACTTTACAGTTGGCGGGATTTTCAATTGACAAAGAAGTTTCCAAGCGACACTGTAACGTAAAAAAGTACAACACAGACCTGAAAGTTGATCGGCTAGATGAAGACTGAACTGGGGAACAACCACATATCAAGATGGCTGCGTTAGCTTTGCCCCTAGCGGAGGTAACTGAAAACGTAACTTACTTTCTGGATAACCCTCGTATTTATTGAATGTTAACCTACTTTAAGTGTTGAGCTTTAATAGACTTTAGTTCAGTACAGTAGTCTTAATGAATTTTTCCAAGGTTTGCATTTGCTGGCATTATCCAACTTGTATGGAGCCGTATTCGTACGCTACCAACTGTAAGCACGACGTAAGCAAATTAATTGAAACCACTAATGAGTTCATTAAAATGGTTAAATTATGATCTAACCTCAGAGATTTCAGCAATGTACATCGGCACGGCTGTGAACACGATGCCACACATCGCTCCCAACACGAGCCTGCCAGCTGTGAGCATCGCGACGTTTGTCCCCGCGAACAGAAGAAGCAAAGAGGAGACTGTCACCAACACTGCGTTCAGACCCACTATGCCCTGGAACCAATTTGTACTCCCTATACTCTTGAGTAATTTTAGTATAAGTAAATTGATAGTGACATGACTATGAAAATAATTAGGGAGAAACAAAGTTATCTTTTAAAAATTCAGAATTGATTGAGACCCTCTCTGTAACACTTTAAGAGTAAACAAATTAACAGCATTTACCATATACTTTACACTTGGTTGTTACCAACATTCAATGAGATCTTAGCCCCTCCTACGAGTCATAATTACTAATTTGCTAAATCTACTTTCAACCCCATTCACAGATTATGTACTTGTGTCAGAAAATAAACGCACAATTATTGCTAAAAATATTTTTTTTGTGACTTTCAATTATCATTAGTTATTTCTGTACTGATTAATTAAACCATTTA
Source organism: Matsumurasca onukii (assembly GCA_018831715.1). Classification (NCBI taxonomy): domain Eukaryota; kingdom Metazoa; phylum Arthropoda; class Insecta; order Hemiptera; family Cicadellidae; genus Matsumurasca; species Matsumurasca onukii. Next base: position 14,826,117 of record CM032062.1, on the reverse strand, counting down.
ACATACGAGGGAAATAGATTCAAACAAAAAGCTCGAGATTGAGTGGTAGAGAGTATTTTGTAGTCTTAAATTCGCCTCGTTTACACAGGCAAACTTTGCTTTATTTTACCCACAAGCCACCCATACACTGCTGAGTGTATTAGGGAGGCCTGCCTTTTTGATGAGCAGCGACTATGTTCATATGTCTACAATGAAAGTTATATTAAGGGATTTTTTATCCACCCAATTCACCCACTCTGAGAAAGAACCTCTCAGGTTTCCTCAGTATCAACTTTGGTATATAGTTTTGAGTTTATGATAATAACAAAATAAGAATACTTATCTAACCCTTTCACCATCCTACCTTTCTTCCTACAACATTGAGCAGAACTCCGGCTATTAGTGGACTGGGAATACTCCCGAGGGACAACATGGAAGCGACATTGCTGCCCTCAACATCTGTCAACGGCAACTTCACCAGAACTGGTGACGACCAGGCGAACCCCACTCCACACAACAGGTAGTTTATATTCACTGCAAACACACAATGAAATTCTGACTGTATTTAACAGCCTATTTTGTAATTGGTCAATGTAAAAGTCAAATATCTTTATTCATTTTGTACATACATACATAAATAGTGTAAAAATTGCCAGTAAGACTAACAGTGAATCATTAAGATTAAAAGTAATTTTACTATTAGCTTTATTTATTATAAACTATTATTTAATACAAAAAATAATTCAATAAATTTATTTCTAGAACAAAAATATATTATTATTAATCCCTAGCTTTTTTTCTACACATTTTTTTAGTATTTATTTTTATTACTATTTTTTTATTAACATTCTCAAATCTAAATACTTGTTATTTGATTACATGTTGCTTATGTACGTCTGAGCATCTCAAAAAGTATTCAACAATCAACTAGTAGAAAAAGTTCTTGTATAGAATAACAGCTTTTTGTAACAAATAAGTTTTAACCAGATGCTTAAAATTTGTATTATTAATTTTACTTTTAAATTATTAGGTAAAGTGTTCAAGCATTTCAAGCCAAAATGAGTAGCTTTTTATTAAAAAACTAAGTCTATGCTGGGTTAGATTTAAATTATTCCTGTGTCTAGTATTATAAGAGTGAATACTACTGTGCAGATATAATTTATCATATTTATATCTAACGCACATTATACATTCAAGGATATATTGATCATAAACTGTCAAAATATTAAGCTCAGAACATTTATTTTTACTGATGTTTGATCTTCTAAATTTAACATAATTCTCAAAGCTTTTTTCTGCAATATCAAAATTGTATTCAAATTATTTTACTTGTACCACCATAAACAGCTAAACCGAAAATATGTGAGAGTGGATGAGTGCGAAATAAATAGTTTTAAAGTGACAAGATTACATAACAAGGACATTCTTCTAAGATCATATAAACCCGATGTAATTTTACTAGCCAATTTCTTTATGTGCTGGTCCCAACTAAGGTGATTATCAACTTCAACTACTAAAGATTTGTTTTGTTTAAGTGATTCTACTTTATTGCCCCCTCCCACTAAAATATCCATTTCTTGAATATTTTTGTTCTGTTTGGTAGAAAAAATCATTTTATTGGTTTTGTTACCGTTCAAAAATAAACTATTTTGTATAAAAAAGGTTTCAATTACACTTTCATTTGCTCTTGACATGATGTTTCAAGGTTGCGGTGTGATTTAGCAGTTGTTACCAAGTTGGAATCATCTGCATAAAGTATTAACCAACTTTCTGTTCCTAAAATATTTTTTAAAACTGAAGGAATTCCTTCATATTTGAAAAATTATCTGGAAATGCAAGGATGTCTCTAGGGACGTCGGAACTTACAGCTGAGGGATTCAATCAGTTTTTTATTGAAAGTGCTTCTGAAATTGCTAAAAATATACAAGTGCATGCTAATGAACCTGATTTTGTTTCATTTCTTGGAAAATTAGATGTGAATCAAGGTCATTTTTTTTAGTTTAAATTTGTGTCGGTTGAGGAGGTTTTTAAAACTATAAATAAATTACGCACAAGTAAATGCCTAGATATATATGGACTAAACTCAATTATTCTTAAACAAGCATCTTCAAGCATTTGTGAAGTATTGACTACAATATTTAATAGGATAATAGAGAAGGGAGTTTATCCAAAAGTACTCAAACAAATCAAAGTCGTTCCAGTTCCGAAAATAATGAATGCTACAGACCCATATCGATCGTACCCACCATTTCAAAGTTATTTGAACTACTAATATATAACCAGATCTATGATTATTTTGAAAACAATCAGATCTTTACTAATAGACAGTTTGGGTTTCGCTCTGGGAAAAGTACAAATGATGCTGTTACTGGTTTGGTAATAGATGTAGTAAAAAATATAGAGAACAAAAGATTAGTTTGCTTTCGGTCCTTTGACATGTCAAAAGCTTTTGATACTGTCAATCACTGTATATTACTAGAAAAATTAAAATTTTATGGTTTTCAAGAAAATTCTATTACACTAATCAGTTCATATTTAAAAAACAGGGAACAGTTTGTTAGTTTTCAAAACAAATTATCTCACGGAAAAGTATAGATGTAGGTATTCCTCAAGGGTCATCTCTAGGCCTCTACTTTTCAATATTTATATTAATGATCTGCCGTATAATTTATTGGGTGAAAATATGAACAGTTTTCTTTATGCAGATGACTTGGGTTTAAATGTGTGTTCTGAATCTAAATATCAAATGAATCAGATCTTACAAAATGCTACAAAGTTAATTTCTCAATGGTGCACTGCAAATGGACTATGTCTAAATTTAAATAAATTGCACGATTTGGAAATTAGTTTTTCAAACAGGCAGCCCCTTTTGAAAGATGTAAAACCTCTAAAATTCCTCGGAATTCATTTAGATGAAAAACTAGATTGGAAGGATCATATTAGTATAACAGCAACTAAATTATCTAAGGGTCTATATTGTTTAAGAAGACTGCAAGGTTGTGTAACACAAGATATATTGATTACTGTCTATTATACACAGATACATAGTTTATTAAGCTATGAACACTAATATGGGGTTGTCAATCATATACTAAAAAGTTGTTTATATTACAAAAAAGGGCCATTAGACTAATAAGCAGTGTTAGTTCTAGAACTCATTGTAAACCTTATTTCAAACATTTCAAAATGTTAACACTACCGGCAATTTACATACTTCAAGTACTTGTATACGCCAAAACTAATTTAGAAAATATTTCAAATAATTTAAACAATCAACATAATTATGAAACAAGAAATAAAAACAATTTACAGACAGTGTTTTATAAATACTCTAAGAGTCAGACAAACATTCAATATATGACAGCAAAGTTATAAATAAATGTATTTATAATAATTAATATGTAATAATAATGAGAGTGTAAAATTACTGTAAAGTGTAAAATGACCTTGACACTATTCACTGTACATTTATTGTATACAAATGAATAAATATATTTTGAATTTGAATTGAATTTGAAAAGTTGTTTAATAATTTATCAGTGGAAGCCCTGGAACTACCAATAAACATTTTTAAATCTAGAATAAAAAATTATCTTATTCAAAAATGTCCATATACAGTAGATGAATTTTTTGCAAGTCAAAATATTTCTATGTAATCATGTATGTGATAGTAAGTAATCTGACTTCTTTTCTTTTATAGTAATAAAATTATGATTATGTATTCATAGTTGTTATGAACTTAGTACTAATAAACTTTATAGTGACGATTGTTAAAACATTGTAAAAAATGTCTTCAGCAATAAAGTATTCTTCTTCTTATTCTTGGACATAACACAGAAAGAGTAAAGGCCCCAGAATGGATCCTTGAGGAACTCCATGCTAAATGGTTAAAGTTTCTGATCTATACTTGGTCAGGGTATTTTTGTTTTTTGACATTATTTCGACATATTGCATTCTTTCTGAAAGATATGACCTAAACCAATTTAAAGACATGTTTCGAATACCAAAAGTTTTTAATTTATGCAAAAGAACCTCATGAGAGATGCTGTCGAATGCTTTTGATAAATCCATAAAATACCAGCTACATTATTTCCCTTGTCGACTGCACAATGATAGTTTCTGAAAAATCTAAAAGAGCCGATAGAAACGATTTACCCTTACAAAAACCATGTTGTTGTTCGTCAAAGAGATTGTTATTTTGAAGATGGTGAACCAATAGGTTATACATTACTCGTTCATATATTTTTGATATTGAAGGCAAAACTGATACTGGGTGATAATTACTAATTTTGGATCTTTCACCTTTTTTGTAAATGGGTACAGTTTTAGAAATGTTTAAGGAATCAGAAAAATTACTAGTTATTAAGGAACTGTTTATTAAATGAACCAGTGGTTTTAATAATGATTTACCCACTTGGTGAAACGTGTGTAAATGCAGTTCTACAATGATGAGTTATATATAGAATGTGGTTGTATAAAAACCATATTTTAAGTAGTTTTAAAATTGATGTGTGTTAAGGGTTTAAAACTTTTGTTGATAACTGTGTATGAAAATGACTGGGTAATATGAACCATTAGGATAGAGAATTTTAAGCTTAAATGGTCAGTCATAATGAACAATTCCTTTTTGGATCAAACCACTAAAATATATATTTTAATTATATAAAATACATAACAAAACATTTCGTCTACACCATGGTAGACAAAGAAGAGTAAAAAATTAATGTATAAAATAAAAAAGTGTAAAATGTACAGGGAATATAAAAAAATTATCTTTGAATTTTTCTATACTCCCTACATATACATTTTAAATTTCCAAGAATCAAGAAAACATTTAAATTAAAAAGCAAAGGATTTAATACATTTAGGAACATTTGTGGACTGAAACAATTACAGTTAACTTTTTTAACATATTACTACTTAAGTGAGTTTAGTAGTTTGGTGTATTGGCGAACCCCAGTATTCTGGGAAAAAATATTTTGTCTTGTAAAATTCTTTCTTACACAAATTGACCGGTAGGTATAAGCACTGGTGGGTCAACAAATTGTGTATATATTAAAAAACCGGACTGGCGAGGCACAATAACAAAAGCCAAAGGTGAAATGTTTGACATCTTTACGCTAAGCAACAGACAGATATCGCGTTCATTCGACCTTTACGTCCGTTCTAGTAGGGTGTTGTATGTGCGTCTTGTCAAAATAATGTTAGTGTTTTGAAAGAAAACGTATTAATGTGAAATTCCTTGTGAAACTAGGAAAATCTGCAACAGAAACTTATTTTGCTAAAACAGGTGTATGGGGATGAATATTTATCACGTACACAGATCTTTGAGTGACATTGATTTAAAGAGGGACGAGATGAGATTGAAGGCGACCACATCAGGGCGACCTTTTGACACCAGAAAACATCAACAAAATCGGTAATGTGATTGAAAGATCGTCATTAAGTAATGTTTGCTGAGTTCGGCATTGACAGAATTGAGAAAATTTTGCATGACAATTTCAACATGACACAAGTGTGTTCAAAATGGTGCGAAGGTTCTCACTGATGAACAAAGGATTCTCGCATGAACATTTGTTCTGACATTTGCAAACCATTGAAACCGAACGTTCTTAGAAGAGTGATAGCATGCGATGAGTCATGGTTTTCACGCACAACCCGAAACGAAGCTGCAATCAATGCATTGGAAGAGTCCCATCACCAAGGCAAAAACAAAAAAAAAAAGTTCAAAGCAATGATGATTGTGTTTTTTTGATATCCATGGGGTTGTTTATGTAAATTGGGTGCCCGAAGGTCAAACTGTAAACCAGCATTACTACCTCAAGTTTTAACAACCCTTCGTGAGGTAAGAAAAAAGAGACCTGAACTCTGGAGAAACAAATCCAATGCTCACAATGCACTATCGGTCAAGAGATTTTTGCTAAACATGAGATTCCCATTGGAATCCATCCACCGTATTCACCAGACTTAGCACCGTGACTTTTCATGTTTCCCAAAGTGAAATCTTAACTGAAAGGAGATTTGATAGTGTGGAAGCTGTTAAACAAAAAGACAGAGGTAATGAACAACAAGCGAGTTTAGACACTGTTTTGAACAGTGGAAAATTATGACCCGATGTAGGGATCAAGAAGGAGTGTATATTGAAGGTTGTAAAGTAAAAGTTCACAATAATTAAAAATAAAATGATTTTTTTATGCAAATCCGGTTTCTTTTTAGCCACACCTCGTATATTAAAAAAATAGCAATAATTAAATCAAGAAAACATTTAAACTAAAAAGCAAAGGATTCAATACATTTAGGAACTATAGGGGCTTATAATAGTGCTAAATGTTTATTCATGATATAGAGCGTTAAATCTTTTACTGAAGAAGTTTGATTAACACATTTGTGGACTGAAACAATTACGGTTAACTTTTTAACAAATTACTACTTAAGTGAGTTTTGATTATAAATTAATGGTTAAATTTAAGATTCTACATTTGCTACAAGATAACAGATTAAAATATTGTGCGTGTACATGGTGTTGAAGCTAGGTTACTGAACATTTCACCAGAGTACTCACAGATAAAAGCGCTGAGGTACAAATGGCACCTGCGTGGAGCAGACTCCATGGTGGACGAATGATGATTGGCGGCGGTCAGTAGAGAGTTGACACTGTCATCTTCCTGTCCCTCTTTCCATTCGTTTCTCTCCATTTCTTTATGCATATTTCTTACCGAGTAAAGATAATTGTGGAAAGAGAATCAAGTGAAAGACAAGATTAACATTCTAAGCCTTATCTGGTGGCATGTTTGAACTTTGAATTTGATAACACTTTTTGTAACCCATTATATTTTTAGTTTCTTCATAGTGTATAGCCTTGGCCAGTAAAAAGCCACAAAATAGTTCAAGATAAATTATATAATTGCAATGTATGTTGTAATGTTTTGTTTATATGTAAATATAAATATTTCAAGCAATTCCACAACATTTCCTGTTTGATGAAATATTTTATCATTATGTAAAATTTAAAACCCGATACAAAATTGTACTTGTTTTGTGACCGGGGGATACTTTTCATACTTGAATACTTTTTGATTTGAGACACTGACCACTCCTAGAGGGAATTTTAAAGTGATTATGGGATTATTGGTGAGTGTGATGAGTGTTTTGATGGATGATGAGGTCCGTTATAGTCTTGTTACAAAGAAGGCGACTGTTCCCCAGATTAAGTAATCAATTTATGGCTCAACGATCAATGAATTAGGACCAACAGCTTAATAAGACTTTCGGGAGTGGTCATCATGAAAAATTTGTTACGTACTGTAGTGATGGGAATTGAACCCAGGCCGTTTTGGTGCGAAGCAATACCACTCACCACTGAGCTATGTAGGCTTAAGGTACGTTGTCACTGGTGTGGCTGGAACGATTATCCTTCAACGTCAGTCGTTGAACGATAATCGTAGAGCGCCTGCTTTGTATTGTTTCTTATGGCGCCATTGTTACTCACACGACCGCCGCTAGAGTCATTAGTGTCTATCGTATGAGTCCTGGAGCAGTCATAGTCACAGTCGTTACACGATTTTTGAGGCGTATACACATAAAGTTTACATTCAATGAGTAGAAAAACTAATAACCTACCTTAACATAAGAGTGAATTTTTCATCTCCTGTAATTGGATACAGAATGTAGTTTGTACATTTTTCCTTCAGGTCTTCATTGACACAAACTTAAATTGGAGTTTAGAAACTCTGAAGAACTCATGCAGGAAACATTCTCTCAACAGCTTGCAATGATTTTTTATTTATATTTTGATTTTTGAGGTATCTTTCTTCCGCTCTTGTTTTAAAAATATTGAGTATGCTAAGTCGTGGTGTACTTATCATTTCTAAAGTTTCTTCATCTTCTATATCTTTAATCAACAAACAACAAATACGATTTTTTTCGAATTCATCATAGACCATGTACATACAATTGCCGACTTCAAGAAGCAACTGAGCTACCTTGATTAAATCGCATCAGCAACAACAGCCACTACAACGATAATCTCCGAGTTATAATCGTCCAACGACTGACGTTGAACGATACTTGTTCCAGCCGCACCAGTGACAATGCACCTTTACACACTTCTATTGCTTGTTTACATATTTACAATAGGTACATCCTACTTTTATGTTTAAAAATTTGTTTTACAAAGTGTGCAATTAAAAACAACATGTTCTTATTAATGTTAAAACGTAAATAATAATCAGTGTGGTACGTAATAAGGAAAAAAAGCTAATCATGTATGCTAACGATTTGACTACTCTAATAACAATGGAAAACATACCAATTGGAGCTTAAAATAGCTTGTAATGAGCAAATTAAAGTTATGGAACCTTTTACCTTAATAGTACTAGTTGTCTGTTTTTAAACACCAATACAACTACGTATAAAGTATTTTGACACAACAAATTAAAATTAACCAAAAATATCAATTTGGGAAGAGAGGGATAGTAAAATATATTAAATTAAAAACACAAAGTTTCTAGGGATGGAAGTAGATGTAATCTTGCTTGGGAGTGTGACAAAAAGAAACTGTCAAACAATTTCCTCCCATTTATATATTTTGAGATCTATTTATGTTATCATTGTGCAGTCTTGAAACATTTAAATCTATGTACTTTGTACATGTACATTGACACATACCCTAAAAAAGGTTGTAATGTACTTCATGTATATAAACCAAACTGACAAGCAGCTAACCGCTAAAGCGCCTTTTGCATGAGTGAATCACATTTCCTTTGCAATCTGTTTCTCTTATTCCCTCCGTTCACAGCCTTGCTTTGGCATTCAGCCGTTTTATTGCCACAGGCGTTAGGCAGCTTGGCTTTCTGTGTGACCAAGGGCGTTATGAGGCTTTGACCTCAGACTTACGTGTTCTTTTACTGTATTTTTAATCACATACTGTGAAGGTAAAACGCATTTCAAATTATATTGAAATTGGGCTACTCATAACGCTGATATAGCAGCAATAATTTTTTTTGCCGCTATTTTGAAACAACTAAATGAGAGTTCATAATTTTTGGTATATTAAATGATATTATAAAAATAAATATTTATTCCAAATTTCATCAAAATTGGATGAAGTTTCTTCAAAATGATTTGTTTTTTTATCATTAAACCCACTTTTCCCACCAAAATTCCCTCTCCAAAAGGTTACTTCTGGTATCCCAATTTTGTTGGCGAACTTGACCTAGATATTTACAAAAGGAAGATTTGTACCAAATCTCATGAAAATTGGACAAAAATGCGACCTGTAGAGAGTACATAATATACATACAGGGTTAGTTTTAAATATCCCCTCCTCCCACTTTACCTTTTGAAAAGGAAATATCTTTAAAATTCTTTTGGGGAGTATTTTTATAGGATTCTGAAGTTGGTTTTTACGTATTTTGCGTCACCCATTCCCCACCCAAAATCTGGGTATTCCAGAATATTCCAGGGTATTGCCAGAGTTTCCATGAAGGAAAGAGTCCATAATGAGGGGCACGCTAAATTAATCACCAAGCTTACTGTATGTTGAATCTGGTTATTAAGAGTCAGCAGGTTTCAAGTGAAAGTTTGAGCACATTTTCTGGTGAACAAATTTAGAAGATGATAATGAACTAAATAGCAGTAAATAATGATCTCTATGGATTGAAAACAGAATAACATGACAACTGAACTCTGACTGCTTTTGAAAAAAGTTTTACTATCAAAACAAGATATTCCTGTGGATCATTCATACTTAGGTCTTTTTGCTATTGCTGTTCAACATATCTTGGATTTGTACAAAGGTCATACTACTTGTATCACGCACAACTAGCAAGACAAACACAAGAGCAAAGGAACAGAACAGTGCGTAAGTGAGGAATAGGAAGTCGATGCCTAAGCGAGCCGTGAGCTCAGGAAAGAGGATAACCATGAGGAACTCAGCAGTACCGCTGGTGGTGGCAATGATGGTGGTGGCAGCTGGCTTGATGTCACTTGGGAACAGCTCTCCTGACAGAGCCCATGGGATGTTGGCAAAGCCTGCAAACACAAGTGGGTATTTGTTTATTTGGTGTTTATTTTCAACCTACTAATTCAGGTGTTATAACATGCAAGATCGGGTACTTCCCAATTTGATCTTGCAGGTTGTTACACCTGAATTAAGTATGTTGAAAACCTTAACGTAAGGATGCCTTAGGGCATACAAGCTTTCACTTCCTTGTAGCTATCAAGTGGTCCAGCTAAAAAGCAGCCTAGCTAGGTAATGTGACGACTCCCACTACTACGGCACCTCTTTGACTAGGTTAGAGAGGTTATAATCCAGTGGCCAGTGCCTAGAAACCAAAAGGGAAAGTTTTTTGGAGCAATCAAATTAACAATAGTTTGCAAAAGCTCTGTGAATCCCTTTAAAAATTCAAGTTCAAAACTTACAGTTAAATTTATGACCACTAATTAGAGCGGGAAATTGTTTTAAGTTTAAATAGTTGTAATAGGTTTTTAATTATTTCAATTTAAATTATTTTCTTATGAACTATACAGAGCAATAAGTAAAATTCATGACGATACTAAAAACTTGGAAAACAAAAATGTACATAACCAATGATATTAAAAGAAATGGTATGAGCTGAGTATTCTGAAAATCTAAGGGAGTCTAAAGCTAATTAATCTATATCATTAATTTATGATACTTTGAGATTGCTATGGTAAGACATTGTACCAACACAACTGAAGAAAAACAGTATTTGCTTTAATTTTGATGCAAAACATTTCAGCTGAAGGCAGTTAACATTGATTTGGTAGTAATAAAAAGTAGAAAATTTGCAATCTTTAAATCTGGGAATTTGTTATTGTAAAAATATTAATTGCTAAAGTATTTATATAATTTTCATCACTGGAAACATTTTTTTTAATTATGCCTGAACAGTTTTTTTTAAGCACAAACTGACTTTACAATATTTTAATATTTTTAAATTAAGTTAAAATCTATAACTTTGCTTGATTCCTATTAATTCTTAATACTTTTAATTTACTACCAGGTTTTAACATTTTAAACCATACCTGAATTGAAGAACATGACGTAGACGACTATACTCAGAAGAGGAAGCCAGTTTAGATGATCCACCTGGAAGTTGTTGACTTTTAGCATAAAGAATGCACCGAGTCCTGCCTGAAACAATTAACAATCATTACTGCTTTTACGTCAAATCATAGAATTAAATGCAGGGGCAAACCAAGAGTTTGAAATTGTGTTATCTAATTTCAAGAGGTTAACAGCATTTCATGACGTGTTAATAATGAAAAATTTTACAACAAACCTTATAGTTATACTGATAAAAATAAATCGGCAACTAAATTTGATTATTTCCTCTGAGCATTAAAAAATTATCGCTATGGTCGTATCATGCTGATGCTTTAACTGAATAGTAAAGTATCAGAAATGAAGGTGTAATCTTTTTAGCAACAAGAATGTAGGGTGCTAAAGTAAGAAATCAAATATTATTTAGGTTTGATTACAGTACCAGTAGAAACAGTGATATTTCTTAGTGAATATTTAGGTTTGCTAAAACTTGGAAATGTCTCTCGTAGCCTACAAATGAGTAAGCAAATGTATTTTTTCATAGTTAAGAATTTTCAGCACAGTTTATTATCTAACACTTTGGTCTCTCATCTAAGGACAAAATATACTGTTGCTCTTACCATTCCCAGGCACATCCCGAGAGACGATACCACCAGTGGTTTCTTGTAACCAAAGTACTTGACTGAAAGTGGACTAACAAAAGCTGACAACATCATGGCGACTCCAATCACAATCGAACTTGCATCACCACTGAAGTCAGTGCCAGCTGTCCTGTTAGTGAGTATATAAATTTATTTTTAGATGATGATAATAATAATGTTGTCTCTTGGCCCTAGGGTTGTGTTCATAGGACAATATCTCTATTAACCAATTATTAAGAAGAAAACGTATAATTAGATTAGTCAAAAAGAGATGGAAGAGACTTTTTAGCACACTTCCTGGAAATAGAAATTATTCAACCCATCAACATGTAAATTCTGTAAGGAGCGATAGGGCAAATTTCAAACACAAAGGATCTGGGACAGGAACACAATTATTAGAACGACTATTTGAAAGTAGCAATTCAATTAAACATTTTTTCTATCTTCTGGACTTTCTTAATTTTACATGTGGAATTTTACCCTATTAATTAGAAGGTTGTTTCTAAGTTCTATCAGAGAGTAAAGCTATTTGAAAGTAAACCTGCTTTCTTGTCTCAAATAAACTGTATTCGTTTATTTTTAGATGTATAAATAATATGATCGAGGGACAAATATTGTCATTAGGGTGAGTTTATTGACAGTTAAAAACATTATCATCACTATTATCAGTTGAGGAGCTTTAATTTCCCTATGTACAAACAAAGGTTTTAGATTTCTTCTTTAACAATAATTAAGGCTACAACATCTGTGATTATAACTGAAATACACTTATTTAAAGGCTGATACCAGTGACGGCGCGTCCACTAGACAAACTAGGCGGCGCCTAGGGCAGAAACCTGGGGAGGGCCGCAGAATACAATAGAACACAGTTTGAAAGAAAATAGTTTAACTTATTTTATAAGTTTTGACCTAATATAACGGATTTGTGTTGCTTAAAAACTCAATTTTAATCGTAATAAAACTGAATGAATATTAGCTTGATTTAAGTTTTACAGGTCTACTAACAGATTCATTCTATATGAGAGACGTAAGTGACAGACGACACTCAACATGGGTTGTGCGCTGAGTTGGTAGACCATGAACAACTTTAATGTACCTGATAATTTTTTCAGAATAAAAGAAAATCACAGAGACTCCTGAAAACTGCTGGAACATAACCAACATCATGCAGATGCTTAGAGCTCTTAGGTTTCCTTTCACGGTCACTAAACTTGAGAGGGAAGTGTTGGTATTCTGGTTCTGCTGAATAGTGTCCTAAAAATAAAATACAACTTACAGACAACATATATGCAGATAAGTATGACAGTTATTCTTACCTCCTTAAAATATTTAAGGAGCAATTTACAATATCAAGTGCAAACAAATATTCAAATCAATACTTTTAAGGCAAGTCCATCGACCATCATAACTTTTACTGAAATGGCTAAGGAAGATCAGCCCATTTATCGGATGGCACTCCACTGCTAGTCTATCTATACGCAGATCTTGAGATATTTCTTTTGTTAAGACATTATTTTGATGGATTTAAACTACTTTATTTCAAGTTGATTAACTGTTAACTTTGTGTTTCAGGTCTTGTGTTAGCAGGTAATTCATCCAAAATTAATGTCATTCAATTTTTTAATAAGCTACCTGACAGTGCTAAATTTGTAAATTATAAAATGTTTAAAAACATAACCTATAACTGGCTTATTCAAAATCCTTTTTATAATGTAAATGAATCAATACACTGTAATTTTGATTTAAATTTTAATCAAAATTTAGTTGCAATATGTTTAATTAATGATTAACCCATTACAATAAAATATTATTATTTATAGCTTTAGTGCCATACTGTGAATTATTGTACATGACCTGTCCTATTTCCTTGTAAAAAAGATCAATGGAATAAATGTTTCTTATTTTTATTGTTGGGCTAAAATGTTTTAATTGTTTCTACTGCATGTATAAGCTCATACCTGAATTTCTATAAGTTCTTTTTCGATATAAGTGGCCGATTTCCCTTCTCGAAGCCAAGTTAGGCTTTTTCTGGCTTCTTCCATGTTGTTTTTCATGACCAAGTAGTACGGGGAGTTTGGGAGTAGAGGGAATAGGAAAAGAACACACAGAAAGAAGCTGAGGATGATGTAGTGAAGAGCTGCATAACTGACAAATGGGCCGACAACGTAAACCATGAGGCTTCCCGCGCAGCAGAACACTTGACTCAGGGTGTTCAACAGTTTCCGTAAAGATTGCTGGAACACATAAATCTACTTTACTTAATTGCTGGGCATGTCAAAAATATTTGTTTTGATAAACATGGGAATGCAACCTATATCAAGATTCAGCATTTCATCAAGTTTATCATCTCAATATCAAGTTCAAGCAAGTTTATTTTATATTTTAAAAGGTTTCATTGTCATGTTATAGAGCAGAAAACTTTGATCTAAAATAACATGCTAAATAACAAGACTTATATGGTTGGTACACAAACCCGAAACAAGTTTTATGGTCTACTCATAGGAAACAATAGACATGATCATAGGAAAGTAGTACAGTACTAATTTAAAAACTGAACTGACTTGTTTTTGGAGGTAAAGAATAATTTACTTTCTTCATATTTTTTGAACAACATTTCTAGAACGGCAGGCTAAATTTGTTCAAAGACCAACACCGCCTCCTCGAAAAGGAAAACATACACATCTTCATTCAGTCAAAATAAGTTTTGGATACTAGGATTGCAGGATCTTCTGACCTCAGAGACTTCTGCAATGTACATGGGGGCAGCCGCAAATGTGATGCCACACACCATGCCATGGATGAATCTACCAATAGAGAGGACGACGACATTGTCTCCAGCAACCAGTAGGATAACGGTGGAGAGAGTAGCGATACTCGCGTTCAGACCCACTATACCCTGCACAGTTGAAAATAAGTTTAGCTTAAAATACAAATATATTTACTACTCATTTCTATCCTAACTTTGGTTCCTCTTTGCTTAACAGTGGATTCATCATCCAAGGTGTGCCTGGGGTCAGTCAGTGCACAGAGAATAGAGTATCTACAGAGATGCATCCAGCGAGATAAGGAAAGTGTTGTGAAGTTTAGTCGTAAAATTTATTACCAAGTGTAATTACAATATGTAAGGAGTGCAGAGTGATGCATTCCATGCACAATGTGGAAACCAGGCTCGATGATTTAAGATTTAACAATTTATTTAGCCTTTCCTTTCACGGAAGAAATGGATGTCTATAGAGAGTTTCCAAAACTCCTGCTGACAATTTATTTGCATTGAATAAACATCGGTTAACTCATGGTGTGAATTTGAGGTTTCTTCTCTGTCAATTTTGTTGGCATGAGAGAAGAACTTCCTTCCTTCAACCTTGAGAAAAATCATAACAATTGCTGCCCCTTATCTTTATCATTCTTGGTTTTAAAATCTTAGAATGCACCAGCAACACCTAAGAAATCACACAGACTTTCTTTCTCCTCGGTGGCCACTCAACTATCAAAACAACTTAGCGGCTTTGACCTAATTCCTCATTAAATTAATAATACTATCGACACATATAACTTGTGTTTGTACCTTTAAGATTTTTTAACATGCAATACTGTAGTTGTTGAGAAGGTTAACTTCAAGTTAATTTCAAAATCAGCCCTTTTAAAATTCAGTACAAATTTAATTCCAAGTTTTATTTCAGTACTAAACTTTAATCGAGGTTGAGTGGTAAAGAGAACTTTAATTGTAGTCCTAATTTCATCTTATTAAACGAGAGCAACTTTACCTTTACTTTTTACCTTTTTATAGACACTTTTTGGATGATTAAAAATTTAAAAATAAGGACTTAATAATGTTTCAAAATTTCTGATGTATTCCCAAATAAGACCAAAACGAGGATTTCACTAAAATATTGATGTAAAATAGAATATAAAGTTCAGGAAGATTTACTAATTTTGTCCCTAAGTTTTGAAATTTCTTTGGAACTTTTTTCGAGGAAGTCCATTCTCTACTTACCTTTCGTCCGAGAATGTTCAGAAGGACTCCAGCTATGAAGGGACTGAGAATACTCCCAAGGCACAACATGGAAGCAACAACACTGCCTTCAGTATCTGTCAAGGAAAGCTTCACAAGAACTGGTGACGACCAGGCAAATCCCACTCCATTCAATGAGTAGTTCAAATTTACTAGAACCAAATATATGACTGATTGAGATGAAGATAAATAAATCAATTTTTTTGCAGAATCATTATAACATTTTTGTAATTGTCAATGTTTTGTTCAATCGCTGAATTTGCCCATACAGTCTGATATAAATGTAACAATCTCCCTTTCAAATATGTAGACAGATCAACCTGTAAGAGAGGTGTGGGTAGATTATTCTATAATAGCATTTTAGTACCTAAATTGTCTATTAATTTAACACAGTCAAAATTGATAGGTAGGTATAGTAGTTTAACTCTTAACTCTAAGTAATCCGGAAACATTATGAATTTTTCACTCTCCGTTCTATTGGTTGGTGAGACAAATTAAGTTGTACTAGTGTCAATCATTGTTTGTACGGTAAAGAAGCAATGAAATATTGAGCATAAAATAAAGATGTATACAGAATTATTCAAAATAAATTAACAAGTTTATATAGATGTCAAGTCAGAAAGTCGTGATTTCACCTTCAGTTTAAAAAACTCAAAACAAATTCTTTGATAGATTGAAAACAAAGGAAATTGAAGGATCCAATGTATGTTTACAAACTTTGTTTATAAGACAATAATAGGTAGTAACTAGTAAGGTTTAATCTTTAATGGTTGAAGTGTTTTGCAAGTTTTTATAAGCGTTGTATTCCATGGCTGACAAGAATTGTAAGACAAAATAAATAACAGAATTAACATAGCTGACGCGTAGCGACAAGTGAATCAGAGAAAATTTAATATTATTACTCATTATATTATTATTAATCAGGCTTATTTGATAAACTTAGTCATAATGTACTTCTAAAACAATTTTGGTGTGTCAGTCAGTCTATTGGCTTTTGTTTACTTTTTCTAAAACAATTTTTATAAATGGTTATTGGAGCACCCTTTTTACTTGCAAAATGAATTTTTTGAGATAAAACCCGTAACTATTTGAACCTTATAGTTTTTTCTTTTACTTAAGTTAAAGTTTTTTTTAAACTACCATTTATCAGTGATCATGTTTATTTTATTGTTTAATGTATATTTAGTGACTTAGCCTTGAGCTGCATTTCAACCTTTGTCAATGAGTAGTTACTTCTTATAACAATATAAAATATTCATTCAATTTATTTATTCATTTAACATTCTCCACCATCACTATGGCCAAAACCACATGTAAAGCCAAAACAAAAAGACTAAATACTTACAGATAAAAATGCTCATGTACAAATGAAATCTCCTAGGAAAAATCTCCTCAATTTCTGCTTCCTGATTGGTTAATGGCAGTAATGTTTCTTCTTCCTTTCTTTCTTCGTTTTCTTTTCTTGATTTGTCCTTTGACCCATTAGCCTCCTCTGTGTCTTCCATTATCTTCAACAGAACACATTTGTGAGAAGTGAAACAAGCATGAAACTAATTACACTTTTATCAAGTGAAAAGTAAACAAAGCGCCAACCAGGTAAGCTTATTAATTAGATTAAACTTGATGTTTTAATTAAGATATGAGTTACTGAAAGGCCACTGGCTTCAAAAAAGATGTCGGTTGGAGATTTGCACAGTCGTAACCTTGAGAGTGCAAATTTATTGACATAAGTTTATAATTATGTTACATACAGCTAAGATCTCAAGATTTTACCATAAAGCATTGTTCCTATAATAGACCTTTGTAAATGGTTACATTTTTCTTGTTATAACTACGGCATTATTGCACCGATCTTTACTAATTTAAATTGGTAAAGACTAAAGAAGCACATGTTTTGCAAGTCCACATTTCTATACTCAAAATTAAAAATTATTACAAAAGAAAAGTTATGAGAGATGTTCTGTAAAATATAAATAATTTTGTAATAAAAGTTTCTAAAAAAATAAAAGAGCTAATAAAAAGGATTTTTAGGCTGACACAAAGCTAAATGCTAAAGTGCTGCTGGCGTGAGTGAAGCGAATTTCTTTGATAATTTGTTACTCTAATCCACTATGCTCAGAGCCTCATTTCGGCTTTTAGCCTCGGGTTTGTGTCTTTTTATTACTGCAGGCGTTATGAGGCTGTTTACTAGGTTGTTTACTGTTCACATTTGTTGAACTCTCATTTTAAATATTAGCCTACCAGCAACATAGATCTTATTTCTAATTTAGTAATGACCATTATGTTTTCAAAATAATATTTTAAATGTACTGTAAATCCTGAAGAAATTCTATCAATTATCAGTAGTGTAAAAAATAAGTTTTCTGCTGGTTGGGATGGTGTTCCTATGTTTCCCATTAATTATGTAACAGAAATAATTGGTTTTTCCTTAATGTGGGTTTTTAACCACTGTTTAGCCCTTGGAGTTTTTCCCGACTTGGTTAAGTATTCAATTTTGTCTTGTCTGTTTTATGTGTGTCTTCTCACACTTACTTGAGAGTATTATACTACCTAGACTTCTACCCTTTCTTAATAATCATAAAATATTAACTAGGGAACTTGGATGTTGGCGGAACCCGTCAACCTAGATGTCGTGGCTGTTTTTACAGATTTTATCTCTAATGGTTTTGATACAATCTAAAAAAATAACTGATTGTGATGAAATATTGGTTTTAAGCAGGGAGAAAGCTACCAAAATGCACCCAGAACTTTCTGGGTGTAAGCTGGGAATTCTTTGAACATGTCTTTAATACAAAATAGTTAAATAAAACATAGAACCACTCTGTTATCATGTTAAGTCCCACGAATTGTTTCAAGAAACTATATCAAGTACGTGTGTTGAATACAATTTGACCTACACACTCACGTCTTTATAATGGGATATTTTTCTAAAACTTGCTGTGTGAATTAAAATAAGAACAAGGTACTTCAATGTTTTATTTTATTTTCTAATTATTTTACAAGTTGACCTTTATAGTGAATTTACTGTTTGAGACATGTATTTAATTAAATTTATCTTTATGAATAGAATAAAGAGGAGCAGGACACCATTAAAAATATATAAAACAAATACCACATTCATTTCAGTGAGTGCTACAAGTAAAGGGAGGATTTATGATCAAGCCTGTGTTATGCGCTTATTGGATGGTCTTTTTATTTTTTTAATACGAGTAAAATAAACCTTTTAAGTGTAATAGCGGTCAACACGTCAGAATAACTCTCTATTCTTCATCTAGATTAGATTAAAACTAAAACGCGCTGACATCAGATTCTTATCATCATATTTCTGGACATGGGCACTTCAGGCATCATCTACAGAAATTGGGATTACATAATGGTAATACTCTATGTAGACTTTGCGAGCAGGCAGTAGAAACTGCTAAGCACATCCTATTAGAATGTCCCTCTGGAGACTAGGAGAAGATGTCTTCTAGAGGGACGTAATTGGGATGAATTTCACTTGTCTGAGCTTGGGGGAGTCATCTTGAGGCTTTGTAGTCCCACGGGGGTGGGTCTCCTAGGCTAAGATAACCGGGGCAGTACAATAAACCTTTGGTTGACGTACAATTGGTTCACAACCAGCCCCACTTAATCTAATCTAATCTTCTTCATCTAAAAAGGTAATCAATTTCTGATTTGATAATTTCAAATCTACTAACAGGGAACCTTGAGACTTGATATTTACCCAGAGGAAACCTCCGTAAGTGCTACATAATATATCCTTATATTGTTGCTATGTACATTTCAATTAATATATTAGTTTAAAATTATTAGAGGGTATTAGGATATTACATTCTACAAATGCTCTCTAGTACTGATTTTGGGTAGAAACAAAATTGAAACATTGCAATGTGAATTAATACAAATTTAT
Organism: Matsumurasca onukii; assembly: GCA_018831715.1. Classification (NCBI taxonomy): domain Eukaryota; kingdom Metazoa; phylum Arthropoda; class Insecta; order Hemiptera; family Cicadellidae; genus Matsumurasca; species Matsumurasca onukii. Next base: position 14,806,507 of record CM032062.1, on the reverse strand, counting down.
TTAATAAAAATGGATACAACATTGTATAGTAATATTTATTAACAATGTGATATACTGGTTTATACTAATCAAACAATTTTAATAATCAATTATTAATAATTTGTTATATGAGTCAAAAACAAATTGAAGTTTAAGTCCCCAATGCTAAAGAAAGTACAGTTAAAGAACTTATAGTGCATATTTAAAAAAATCTTTTTGGAAGAAAACCTCTGGATATGTTTTAATTATTTCAATTAAAGTATATAAAACATTTTCAGTGGTTTTTCTTCCAAAAAGATTCTTCATATCTGCTTAAAATATAACTTAAGACGTTATAAATTACCATAGTCCTGTCAAACTTTTATCTCTGTTTTCCCTTCGCCTCTTAACATTTCTTGAATCTCAGCAAAAGACATTCTGCTAGTATCGTGCACGACTAGCTTGACAAACACTAACGCACAGGAGCATAAGAACGCACAAGTGAGGAAGAGGGTGTCCATGCCGAGCTGAGAGACTATGTGTGGGAACGTACTGACAAGGAAGAATGCAGTGGTTCCGTTTGTCATGGCAATGATGGTGGTGGCAGCCGGCTTGATGCCACTGGGGAACAGTTCTCCTGACAGTGCCCATGGGATGTTTGCAAAGCCTGGGAGCATAATAATAATTTAAACCAATGAGTTTTTTTTCTTCATCACATCCGGTTATCAAATTTTTTAAAAATAATTTACTGACAAAATCATTGGCAGCTATAAATTGTAAATGCAATACTTTGTTCATGTTTTGAGCTCTTACTCAAGAACACATTGTTGTGGGCATTTTGTTGTTGAGGTTTTTACAAAATTATCATGGTTTAAGTGTTTTATGGTTTTAACAGGAGATTCTAAACAGGGAATCTTACAAGAAATGTCAAACTAACTCTTCAAAATCCCAGCTTCAGGGTGTGGAGGACAAAGATGAGTACACTAAAAAGTACTTTGACCCTAGCAAAAACATGAAAGGGTATTAGAAAATAATTTGTTGAAAAGTGGAGAGGGAAATTTCAAAACACTCTGAATAAAATAATAGTTGTAATTACCTGAATTAAAAAATGTAATGTAGACAACAATACTTAGAAGAGGCAGCCAACCGAGACAGTCCATTTCAAAGTTTTTAGTTTTTAAGTAGAAGAAAACGCCAAGACCAGCCTGCAATAAAAACTTATTACTTATATTATATGTTTAGCAAGATTCCACCATGTTTATGGATGGATTCAAGCATGTAGACATTATTATTATATATAATATTTGAAAAGGTTTGTTCACACAGGGCTACTTGTAATATTATTAAAGAACAAAAGACAATAAAGTACCCTTTTTACCCTATTTTTATTAAAAGATTATAAAAAGGGTACTTTATTGTCTTTTGTTCTTTAATATATATAATATATTATTGATTACTAATATTTTGTCTTACTTTTATATTTTGCTTACCATTCCAAAGAACATCCCAAGAGCAGAGGCTACCAATGGTTTCTTGTATCCAAGTACTTGACTGAAAGTGGACTTATGAAAGCAGACACCATCATGAACACTCCGATGACGATTGAACATGTGCTGCTGCTCATCTCAGTACCGGCTGTCCTGAAAACATTTCTTCACTACTCACTAGCTGATATTAGGAAATGATTCTTCTTGTATATGAGGATTATGTGAAATTTGTCTGTATTTATTAGATTGCATAGATTTTGTTCAGTTTTTTATTTGTCACATTGAGATGGCTAAAACATGAGGTTGAAAATTTGTCTGTCCGTCCATTTTTCTGTTAAGTACAAGGGTACTTTTGCCTAGGGCTCATTTTAGATATGGGAAAAAATAATAACCGGTTATTAAAGCATTACCTAGTCACTCTTAGGATATAATAAATATTTCTGTAACACATTGAGCTGTTACAAAAAACGAATGGTGGTGGCTCAAAGAGAGTTACTTCAGCTATCTGTTGACCCCTTCCACTCCCTCCTAATCACCCACTTAACTTAACTTCTTAGCTAATATTTTGTAAATCAGTTCCTTTACATTGTTTTCCTGTCTTATTGGAGCAGGATAGCAGAGTTGTGGATATTCCAGTTGTGACTACTTTTACCATTTGGCCAATGCACAAGCATGCCTGCCCTATTATTTTTCTTTTTTGTGAACCTTTTTTTAGTTTGGGATGCTATTACTGATGTATTGCTCAAACAATCTGTCACATTAGTAATTGCAACTTAAGTGTTCACAACTGGGACATCTACAATTAGAAATACACTATTTAATTATAGTAAACCTTATAAATACTGTAACTTGTTGGATGTATCTATGTAATTATTAATGTAAAAATGGTGTTCACCGTTGGAAATAAATAAATAAATACACCAAGATAGCAGTTATGTTGTGGCAACAACTGAGCATAAGATGTAGGGTTAAGAGCCTGCTTGGTGTGCCACTGCATAGCAGCACATAGAAATCAGGCGAGGACAAGCTAAAAGTAGAGTTCTATGAGGAAGAATATGTTAAAAATTTAGGACTAGAAGCATGGGTTTTAAGAAGCTAATAAACAGTATATAAGTACTAGTCATCATTTTGGTTTTATTCATAAAGTAAACTCGTATCAACTTATTTTAATACTATATTTAAATGACATTTTTATTAGGTGAGGTGTCAATCAATAAACTCTGACTTTTTGGGCCTCCTCTCACCTTAAAAGGTTACAAACGGAAGACTACGATGATTAAAATCTTGAAGCTTTTTATAATGTATTGAATTTATAGACCTATAATATATCTCAAATTATTATCCATCTATTTATTTTAAATTAATATTATTATCTTCACAATTTTTGTCAAAAACTTTTATGGTGAATTTAAAAAACTTCTTTTATATATATTTTAACAATTTCTGTTTTTTTATGCACAATAGTTTTGTATTGACATTAAAGATTATTATTATATACAACAGTCTTCCGCACTTCTTGGTTTACCGCGTTCTCAAGGGCTTTTCGTCTGGTCTTTTACGGCGTTGAAACGTGAACCACTGACGAATTTGATGAATCACTAGCGGACCGGTGAGGGGAAGGAGGGGGAGGCTTGCTTATCTCTATATAGTTTTGTTTAGCCATCAGCTGATTCGCCTCTTCCCTCACTGTGTCTAAGTAGATCGGGCTTATTTCAACGGACGGATTTGACAAGGCATCGTAATCTTCAAGACATCGTAGTCTTCCGCTAACCTTAAGGTGAGTGAGGCCCAAAAAGTCAGAGTTTATAAACTTATTTACCTTAAAACTAAATAAGAGTCAGAATAATGTTTGACATTTTAGGATTTTACTTAGAATTTAAAAAGTGTACCTGATGATTTTCTCGGAATAGAAGAAAATGACAGAAACTCCTGAAACTTGTTGAAATATGATCAACACTGTGCAAATTGCCAGAGCTTGAAGGTTTCCTTTTACTGTGAAGAGACTTGATATGGAAGCCTTTGATGACTTGTTGCACTGAACCATGTCCTGGAAATAAAGTTTTATAACTTATATCCGAGAATCTGAAAGGAAATCTGGAAGTATGAAAGGAAAGTTTGCCATGCATTCCATGTAAAAAATGTTCACAGTAAAATATTTATTTAATCTAAGCAAAAAAGATATTAGGGGCGCTTTTAAGGTAATGTTTGATAGCAGTCTTGTGGCAGCACTGTGTAAAGCTTGACTGTATGTTCTTTTTTAGGGTATTAAAAATGCTGCCAATTTTCTGTGAGAAAATAAACAGTTTAGCAATTGCAGTATTGAATGAACATAGTAGTAGTAGTATACATGTTTTAAAAAAAATTTTCAAACCTTTGAGCATATTTATTTTGGCAGCTGTAGCAGAATAGGAATTTGATCTTGAATGGCTGAATGACCTAATGCCTATAACTGGTATGCGCTTATTATTATTATTGGCATAATTATGTTAAAACACTTGTTAGAGTTACTGTAAATCTGTGATGTAGCCAAGATTTTATTTAACCTCAATTTAAAATGTTGTAATACAACTGTGTTTTGTATGATCTCGTCCTAAAACTTTCTAAGGGCTTGATTTTTCTGTCCAGCAACAAGATAATAAGTAGTAACTGCATCCTGAGCATCAAAAGGTTCTCATGAAAGAGTGAAGAGTCCAACTTTGAGATCATATTCAGTCATAGAGGTATTTAAAAGAAATGATTTTCCCATGGACATGCGAAAATACTCAATAAATGTATAGACCTGGAATTACTTGGTTCAAAGAAACATTTAAATGTTAATTCCTACTCACCTGAACTTTATTGAGTTCTTTTTCCACAAAATCAGCCGATCTTCCTTCTCTAAGCCACAATAGCGATTTTCTTGCTCTCTCAGTGTTGTCCTTCATGATTAGGTAGTATGGAGAGTTAGGCAGAAGAGGAAACAGGAGCAGGAGACTGATACTTAATCCCAGGATGATGTAGTGAAGAACTGCGTAACTGACAACGGGCCGATGACGTAGATCATTAGGCTTCCCGCACAACATGAGATCTGGCTCAAAGTGTTTAGGAGTCCTCGTACTGAATTCTAGAGCATCATTTCATTATTTTACTTAAGAGGCTGCCAGATAGAGTGGTCGTAGGTCCAACTCTAGGTCCCACTTATAACATGGAGTAAAATCTGCAAACGCCATTTTAAGCTAAGTACTTTAAGTTGTGGACATTTTTCTCTGGAAGTGTGGATCTATTGATGCTGCTGCGTATATACACCAAAACTTGTACTATCATCCTCAAACAAATTTTTGGTTTCAAAATAAAAAACTTGCTTTTTCCATAAGAGCACATAGCACTAAAATTTTCTAAATAAATATTAATTTTGTAACTAAATTCAGATTTTTTGTTCTTATGTGCTGCAAACTAATGGCCATATGCCAGACTAACCTATCCGGCCATCTGTTAACTTGATTTCGTTGCTGGTTGCTTGGCTTGAAATGTTTCTAAGTTATTACTTGTTATTATGTTTGCAAACCCTATACCTATAAGACTACTGGTAGCTAAATACTTTTCATTATAATTATTGGGCATTTTAAGGCTTCTAAAATTAAACTGCAATATACCATGGTGAAGTTAGTGGGATAAACAAATTGAAGAGACTATAAATTAGGATTTGTAACAACTAAATTAACACTATCTAACAATAGTAATTTGTTTGTAGTTAAAATGTTTTAGTTTTCAAACTGCCTTTGAGTATTTTTAACCAAAGTCAGGGAACACCCTGTTGTATGGTGATTTTCTGAGTTGATAATATCATAATTGTTTCAATTTTTAAATAGTTTTCTATTGGACATAATAATAAATCAATTATATATTCATAAAGTTACTTCTAAAAACAAAAACTGTTTAAGGTATTTACTTGTTTGTAGAAAGTGTATATTTTATAATTTTAATACAGAAAAGTATGTACGAGTGTATTTATTATTTTGCATCAACAATAAGCAAATAAAACTTAGGACTATTAAAATAAAACCATAATAGGGTCTAGTGCTTATTTCTTAATTAGTTGTTTTTGAACATGTTCTTTGTCTACAAGTCCTTAAGTGTTCACCGCAATTGGTTTGTAAGTCAGTGATTGAATTGAGTCTGTATGACTCAAATAAGTATCTTAAACACCTGAAGCTAATTGCATAAACCCAATCAATGATGTAACTGCTTTCACACCTCAGAGATCTCCGCAATGTACATCGGCACAGCTGCAAAGGTGACACCAATCACGAGTCCGGTGAAGAATCTGCCAATGGAGAGGACCGTGTCACGTTTGTTTCACCAAACAACAGGAGAACAGAAGACACAGTGATGAGACTTGCATTCACACCAATTATTCCCTATGAAAAGATTGGAAATTTTATGCATTAAATTATTTTAACAAACGTAGTCGTCAAATAATTATATTTTGTCTGTACAAACCTTCAAATCTCCAACTATGACAGTTTTTAAACATACTAAACCATTTTGTTTAATAACTACTCTACATATAATGTTTTACGTTTCATTGCATCTGTAAACAGAATCCAATTGTTTGCTTAAGTTTAAGCTACTACTTTCCTGTTCAATAAAACAACACAAACATTATGTCATCATCGGTAAGATCTAAGGCTTCCGGTTTACACCCGTCACCCGGTCTCAGCCAGTCAACCAGCTACTGAGGATGACTCTCCACAGTGAGGTGGAAACGTTTAGCAGTAATTATATTTCAACTGTGACGCGGTGCAAACCTTAGATCTTAGTGATGACACCAGCTGCGAAAGCTTAAGAGTTAAGATTATGTCATCAGTTGTCACTCAATGGGTTAACACTCCAATTCAATCTTGAGAAAATCTGTTAAAAATGCCATAATAAGATACATTAATACTCATTTGAAGAAAAAATGTTACCTTTCTTCCTACAACATTGAGCAGAACTCCGGCTATTAGCGGACTGGGAATACTCCCGAGGGACAACATGGAAGCGACATTGCTGCCCTCAACATCTGTCAACGGCAACTTCACCAGAACTGGTGACGACCAGGCGAACCCCACTCCACACAACAGGTAGTTTATATTCACTGCAAACACACGATAATTGGATCAGCAAATGTCATGAAAGAATCTCATAAATGGGGTCAAAAATATTTTTGATTGTTAGATTAAAAGTCTTTCTTGGTGAAATTGAGTATTGCAAATATAGTAGAAAATTAAGAAAAGTTATAGTAAATAAACAGAATGACTTTTCGGTTTCTTTAAAGCTAACACACTTTTTGCAGCCTGTAACTTTTCTTATCTACATAGTTCCTATATTTCTTATCTACATAGTTCTTGTATCTATAGTTACATTTACATTTTATGCTAAAGCCACTGACACTTTTTGCAGCCTATATTATGTAAAGCCAACTTCAGTTGTATCTAGTTCCTATATTTACATTTTATGCTAAAGCCACTGACACTTTTTGCAGCCTGTAACTTTTCTTATCTACATAGTTCCTATATTTACATTTTATGCTAAAGCCACTGACATTTTTGCAGCCTGTTCTATATTTACATTTTATGCTAAACTTACACTTTTTAGTACTTAACAGCTTCCTATGTTACATTTAGCTAAAACCACTCTTTTAGCCATAACAACTACGGCTTAAGAGTGTTTTGCTGCTGACCCAAGAACCGATTGTTCATACAAAACAACTCATCGTGTAAGTACTAAATACTGTATAACATGTAAATACAGTGCTTTAGTAACATAGCATGTGAATACAGTACTGTTAATACAGTGCTTATATTTTAAATAAAAATATAAGAATAAAAGCAGCACTCACATTGCAACATTAGAGCTGCAAAATGTGCTAGTAATATTTAAAAACATTATACAAAAAAGTGTGATAAAAGGTTGATTGTTGATTTTGACTTATTAATAATTCACAAGGAGGTAAAAACTTACAAATAAAAACACTTAGGTACAAATGAAACCTCCTGGATGATTCAGACTTCTTCACACAAGATTCCTGACTGGTTGATGGAAGTAGAGTTTCCTTTTCCTTCTTTTCTTCACTTTCTATTTGTTCATGGTTTGTTTCTTCAGCTACTCTTGTGTCTTCCATTCTCAGCACACGGTAGGAAACATTTGATGTGTGAAAATGAAGTAGAACAGGAACAATAACACACTATCTTACAGTGTAAACAAGCAACGCAAACACTTGATTACAAAATGGTAAATTTTCTTATTGGCTTCAAGATACTAACTAACAATATAAAGTGAGGAATTAAACAAAGTACTTGATAGCCAACCAAATTAAAGCTACAATAAAAGTTACAACGTTAAATTAATTATGTCAAATTTACCTAAAACATCTTTTAGAAAAGAGAAAGAAAGTTATACATGTTTTGTAATTTGTTTGAATAAAAATGTTATCAAGTATTACAAAAAAAAATGTTAGGAAAAAAGAGTGACCATGTTGATATTAAAATGGTTAAAACTTAAAATTAATGAATATGAAGTTGAACTATTTTTTTTGTGATATCTGTTCACTTTGTGATATCTGTCCACTTAAGAACACTTATTTTGAATTTTAAATTTACAATTATATTTTTCACAGAAATCCCCTTCAGATTAACATGTAAGAACATTTTCCTGAATAAATTAACCACCTTCCAGAAAGCCATTTCTACAGAAACTCAGATAATAAATTATAACTAATATTTTTTAAATAATATTAATTATATAATAATTAATATTAATAAAATTCCTTGGAATACACCTTCATTGAGGGTTGACTTGGGATTGTCACATAGACAGCGTCTGCTCAAAATTAGCCTCAGGCATTTATGTTTTGAGGCAATTGTCCAAATATTGCCCCACTCAGGTACTGATGACGGCTTATTATGGGCTAATCTACCCACACCTGGCCTACGGGCTAACGGTGTGGGGAAGCTGCTCAAACACAAACTTTTTCAGAGTGTTCATTCTTCAAAAACAAGCAGTGCGAACAATCGCAAAACTGCACTGAGAGAGTCGTGCAGACCAGCATTCAAAAGATTAAAACTGTTGACTTAACCCTGTCTCTATATTTTAGAAACGTGTATTTTTTCAAATGTAAATGCGACCTTGTAAGAGGAATAGATGTATACACTCTTACAAATCCAGAGACAGGTAGGACTATCAAACTGGGAGACACAGAACGATGGTTCATGAACGTTTGCCCTCACAGGCAGGAGTTCATTTTGTCAACAGACTTCCAAAATTCAATCAAAAGTACCCTAAGGTTTCCAACCTCGTCTAAAATCAGTTTTGGTCGCAGAAACATTTTACAGTTCAAACGAGTTTTTTGCACACAATTGGAATATTAGAGAACAAGACTAACAGGGGCAGACTGGGAAAATTCGAGTAAATGGGAATAGTATGAATGTAAGTTATGTATGTTTGAAAAGGATCTAGATGTGGGTGAATGCAAAACTTTAGATTAAACAGTGGACGATTGAGATACATGCTTGTTAACATGTCAATTCAATAAAATATGTATTTATTTATTTACCTTATATGGGCATGAAATAAGGTGTGGTACCCATCAGTAGACAGGAGTCCGTTATCTGAGTTTTCAGTTTTCTTATAAGGTACAGGACTCTCAACAGCGTAACACAAACGCTTTCAACATGGCTCCTCCAGGTGAACTTGGCATTAAGGTAGAATCAGAGAAGTTTGACGCTATCTTAAATGGTATCAGCCTACTTAAGATGTATCTTTGACTGTCATCTAAAGAATATAATCAGAGGTGGCTCGAGGACCCGGCAACCCGGGCGGCCCCCCAGGGGCGCAAGGTAGGCGGCATTTTTGGGGGGGGCACTAGGTGCATGCAGCTAAGAGCTCTTATAGAGGGAAGAGGGTAAAGACTTTTAGAGAATTAAAGACACCCAGAACAAAAAGGGAATTGTATTTTATCAATTAACTATGCGAAAGGGTGGACTGCAACAATGCACAGTACATACGGTATGTCGTGCAAAGCGTGAGGGGAGTTATTGCGCGCAGCCACTAACTTTGGTCAAAACACAACTCGCAGACACTGCACCAAGGCCCGCCAACCGCCTATCCTTACCGCCCGTTCATCCACGGTTTACTCTTCAAGTTGTAACATGCAAACAATTCCTCATTTTGTTTGTGACGTGTTCCTTTCTATCTCAAGAGTTGAGCATTGATTATTCGTTTGAGTAATTTTGATTGATTTGTGTAAATGTGTTGGTGCCTGAAGTTGAATAGGACAGGGAAATACTGTAACATGAGCTTTTCTAAACCAAGTAGGGCATAACTTCGGAAAAGGGCGGCTGAAAAGCAACGAGAAGAGGCCATTCTTGAAACGACCACAAAATAACCGTTTTTTTTAATTGCCTAGTGCTAGTCAAAAGGTTTTCATAAACATTTTACATTAAAAATAATGCTTTCTCTTCATAGTCATATTACTATTTACTGGTAATGTATTAAGTTATTTTTGTTATGGGGAGTTAACTCTAGGCCAACTTTAAAATCACGTTATTTAGCTTTGAAATTTCAAACATTTTCCAGGGGAACCCTCAGACCCCCATTGGGGGCGAGGGGCTGCCATTGAGTCTGCCCAAGGGCGCATGCATGCTCGAGCCGCCCTTGATTATAATGCCTTAGAGACCAACTAAAATGTTTTCAAACACTTTTTATAACAAATGGTCTTTTTTTGAATATTAATAAAACTAATTTTATGATTTTTTCCACTAAAAAAATAAAAGTTTAATAGAACTAGCTATTTTTATAGCTAAAAAGGCAAAACAGGATTAGTAACACAAAATTCTTAGGATTAGAAATAGATTGTTACCTTAGTTGGGACTGCCACATAGAAAACATATCAAATACAGTTTGTTCTGGTCTATACTCTATAACGTTTAAGAAGAATGTCTATTTTATGTAATTTGGAAACTCTGAAATCCATTTATTTTGCCTATGTTCATTCACATATTTTATATGGACTCTCAATTTATGGGAAAACAACCTTGATAGAATTCTGATTCTTCAAAAGAGTGCTATTGTAATTATATTAAACCTCAACACACCCTAGAATCAGTAAAAGAACAATTCTTAGAACTAAGCATTTTGACAGTTTCCAATCAGTATATAATGGACTGTACCATGTTAGTAAACAATCAGCTCCACACTTTAGATTTACTTAATACATTCCATTCCTATAACACCCACAATAGAAATCAAATCGATCTACCTCAGCAATCAGCATAATTTAAGTTTGTATACAAAATAATCTGCCAGATTATCTAAAAGATATTGTAGGGAAAACTTGTTTCAAAAAATTTTAAAAGGTTACTTAAATAAAAAAATATTATTCCTCAGATGCATTTTTTTCAGATAAATGAGATTTGTTTTTAATTTGTAAACTTAAAACAAAATTGTATTATAGTCTTTTATATCACTGTAGAGGGTTCTTTTCTCCCATCCTCTACAACAGGTGTTTCCAACTACAAAAGCAAATCCTCATAATTACAGGAAATTCTTTAGAGGTTGCTATAGAGTTTGTAATGTATTTTTAAGGATGAGTATGGTCCTAAGCTCCAGGTCTGGGCTGATTCATTGTACCAAAACATCTTATTTTCATAGTGCCAAATGCAATCAACTAACACTGGAAATATAAGAAATACAGGAATATATGTATGAAAAAGAAGAATATACTACCTTCTAAACTGTGTAGGACAACAAGTTTGTCTGTAATCTATTTACAACAGCTTATCCTGCCTTAATATACAAAAAACCTTCAAACAGTAAAATATAAAGAGAAGAAGGGTAAAAAACAGAAAAGATAACAGTATAAAAGTGTATTACCTCTAACAGCAAGTAAAATAATTCATCTATAGAATTTTCCAGCCTACTTTAGACCTGGAGATCTAAGTGGAAGGGAGAAACAAAACTAATCTGACCTGAAATCTTTAAAATCATTCAACAAATATATCATTATATGTTATTAATGAACAATAAACATAATACAATATAACAGAAAACAGTATTCTATACAGAAAAATAACCTTTCATTTAAAGTGTTTAAATACGTTTTAGAAGGGCTTCTTGGTCCTTTCTTTAAATTGCACCCAGATGCCACACTTGGGTCTAGGGAAGAAAGACTCTCGGTCGTGAACGAACGGTTCCTTCGTCTTGTCGCTGGGCAGAACATTGTAGTTCAGCAGTAGCTTGGCAAGGCACACTTTTATCTCCAACAAGGCGAATCTCATACCTGCAATGTAAAAATTAGTATTACAGCAATGTAACCTAATTCCAGTCACCTGTCTTAACCTTGGACGTGTACTGTTCATTAGAGAAAAGAAGAGGCCCGAACTTGTTCCCAGTTACTAAATCAGGATATTACCAATGAAATTCCTCTTTTGTTACAAAAACAGCGAACATTGTTTTAACAAACTAAAACTTTGAAGAATAAAATTGGTCACTGATGAGGGTTTGGCACAGGGTGAGACGCAGGAATCTGATGGTTTACAAATAAACAGTGTACAATTGTTTTTAGATTAAAATCAACTTTTATTACTTGAAAACGATGCCATTTCAAAATGATTTATGAGTGATAAATAACATATAGCATGTGAGGTAAATCCTCCTGAATGCATTTTTGAGCCTAATCTCTTATATCTGGCTTCTGCTCTGTGCAAATCTTTCAAGATGAAATTTTAAATAATTCTCTCTAATTCTCTTTAATTCAAATGCGTGTCTACGAGTAGACATATGCAACAACACGTTGCTGTACTTTGCTCAGTACCTGCTGCAACCTGGTGGTTTTTTTTGAACCTTTTCGTCTGGTTCACTAATTAAAACCCTCTCAATGAGGCTTTTGTTCTTAGTTGATACCATCGACTTTTCTATTTTGAAACTTACAAGAAGCGCTTAAAGATTTTTTTTCTGTTGTCATACTTACTTATACAGATGCATGTTCTATCCCCGAAGGACATGAAAGTGAGCTTGTATCTGTCGTTGTTGTTTTACTTACCTATACAGATGCGTGGTCCGTCCCCAAAGGGCATGAAGGTGGGGTTGGGCTTGTGACAGTTGTCAATGAAGCGGTCAGGGTCAAACACCTCAGGGTTTGGATAGAGCTTAGGATCCATGTGTATTCCCGAAATAGGTATAAGCACCATGTTTCCCTTCTCAATTGTCACGTTGGAGTCAGGAATGTGGTATGGTATGGTGCATTCCCTTGTCAGCGTGCTCACCACTGGGTACATCCTCTGAGCTTCTACAATTAAAGAACTAATTCACAGTCAGAACCTGACAAATTTCTGAGTATGACAACAATACAAAGTAGTTTTTATCAAGAAAAATACCTTTTGTAGAATAATTATTTCCATAATAATTGAGCCATTACTTGTTGTGGTTTTATGTGCTAAAGGACTATATGATTAAGTTCTTAACACCACTATTTCAATCGATCAATAAATAAAATCTTTATTTGTTTTGTATATACCTACATAAATAGTGTCAGTTCTTAAATTAAGTTTTTTGTTTCAAATTAATACCTATTACAAACTTTAGTTCATGACAAAACAGCATTACAACAAATAGTTTATACAATAGTAATAATCGATCTTAAATTACAATAATCAAATCAAAACCATATTTGACTTAAACAATAAAAAAAAGCTAAAACTTAAATTTTAAACAACGCTTATTGAAATTACTTTTTTACTAGCGTATAAATATGTAACAGGAAAAAATCTTGAATACAGAATGTATATATATACGTTAAAAAATTAAGATATTCACTCTAAAAGGAATTCTTCCAAAGAATAACAACTTATTTTTAATAGATTTGATTTAATTTTATTTTTAAATGAATTCTCATTCATGCAATTTTTATGTTCTGAGGTAAGTAATTGAAAAACTTTATCCCCATGAATAAAGCCTTTTTATTGTAAAAACTAAGCTTGTGGTGAGGAATATCAATTTGATTTCTACTCCTGGTGTTGTATGTATTTGGTTAATGACTAAGTGACTCAAGATGTAAGACTTAATATTAGATACAATGCTTGTCAAATATTCTGACAGGTTTGTTAGCAATATTGAAAAATGTTACAGGCACAATACAAAGTAAATAAGTTTAAATAAACATAATTTAGTTCATAAAATTAAATAATTGATTGGTTATCAAAAAAGAACCAAGAATAGGTGGAAGCATTGGCAGTTGTTTTACTGCTAAAATGCTAACTGTAAAAATAGGGTTTTACTTTTATTCTTACTTTTCTTCCTTACAATTGCATTGCATTGAAAAGGGGCAGTCTGATCTGATGCGCATCAGCCCTTAGGGCTTATTGCGCTCCCCTTGTGTTGGTGTAGAGAGATGCTACTCAAAGGCGGTATCCACAGTGCGAGGCTGCTTTCGCTGCAAATGCCGGTTTTGCTTCGGACTGTGGATACCGGGTTCGCTATGAGGCGTTCGGCGTCGCAAAATCGAGGCGAGCCGCTGCTTGTCGGTAAAACAGTGCTCAAAGGTGCCTCACTCCGAGCTGTCGTCAAGTGGACCTACCGCTCTCTGCGCATGTTACAAGACACAGTTCTGCACTGCAAACCAACAAACCTCCACATGAAACTGTCATCATGTATAATCATGACAGCAGGCTGTATTAATCTAATTAAATGTTCAAAATCTTCCTTAGGCATTCGCAAAGATTTGGCACGTCTTCTGAGGTCTGTTCCCATATTCTAACCGATTTGGATAAATTTGTTTGACCCACCAACGGTGTTCGTCGCTTTTTGTTGTTTTATTAATAATCGTCGCCATCACAATAAAAGCAGCGTCCAGCATTTCTAGAAAAAAAACAGGCATATTGTCCGACTGTCTTCACTGCGAATCACGGGTGGTTCGCGTGCTTGTATCGAGCATTCGTGGTTAAAAATTTGTCAATAGCGTATGCCTCGCCCCGAGGCAGATGTGGCGAGGCATTTGCAGCGAGCAGCCTCGCACTGTGGATACCGGCCTTAAGAGCTCCAAAATCTTTTACTCCTTACAATCAGTTTGATTATTTATGTTGAGTGAATGGATGGGTTTCCCATTCCATATAGCCATTTTGTGTCAAGTTGTCCATGTCTAACTAAAGATATTATATCGAATGGTACACCTGGTCCCAATTGAAACCTTATAAAAGTTTAGCACTTAAATTTATGACTAAATTCCAGATGTATATTTTGTTACTGTCAAATTAAGATTTTTACAACAATGCATGTAAAAGCCTAAAATACCTAAAAAAGCCTTTTATATTCATTAAAACTAAAAACTTTCCAACTAAACAAGGTTTTAATGAGGAAAATATATTTTCCAAGAATTACTTAACATAAAGACATTTATAGTTCCTTCCTCCCTCATATGCGATAGTTAATGTTTAAAGTTTTCATGGATCTTGAAGAAAACCTGTGAATTAGCTGTTACCTTGGATAACTTGGTCTATGTAAGTGCATTCCTTCGTGGCTTGGTAGGTCCAGGCCTTGTGTTTGCTGTACACAGCATCAACCTCCTCCTGGACCTTGCGTTGAATGCTTGGGTCCTTCGCCAGGTGGTAAAGGATAAAACTCAGAGTACTTGCAGTGGTTTCCGTCCCAGCAATCAAGAAGATGAAAGACTGCGCTGTTAGTCTAATGTCATCAAAGACTGTTGAAAAAACCCTGAATATGGTATAAATGCCAAATGGTTTTTCAAAGTAAAAATTAAATGATTAATAATAAAATAATAAAACTGTTTGAATGAATAACATTTGTTTCAATATTGTAAGAAAACTTAAACTAAAAAACTACTTTGTAGTTTCTTCTCCAAGTATACCAAATATGTTACTCAACAAAGTTATTTTAAACACAACCTGCAACAGTAACCTGCAATGGAATGAACACGTTGATAGTCTTGTAAAAAGCTAAACTCAGCAGCATGTCCTAAAGCATCAAGAGTATCAGCGACGGCATACAACAAATCGCCTATCATGCACTGTTTGAGTCACATATGAGATATGGCCTTATAATATGGAACATCCGCTTTTAACCTGAATAAAATTCTGTAATCTTCAAAAAAGCCATTAGAATAATGTCAGAACAGCTTCCAGAACTGCAGAGATGAATTTCAAGGCATGGGTTCTAACCTAATCAGCCTTTTCATCAAAGAAGTAATCCTCTTTGTTGAAAGAAGGATCCTGTTGACCAAGATATCCATGGGTACAACTTCGATGTGCATAAAATTTCACATACCCTCGCACCATGCTTTAAAAAGAAACCATCATTCAGCGGCAGGAAGTTCTTCAGCTCTACCAGACATAAAAGCTCAAGGAAAGAAGCTGCAGACAACAGCTGATTTTGGCTCCCGGGAAGACCCTTCTACTCAGAGAAAGACTTCCTGAAACCCTGACCTCTACACTCAGAACAGCAACACATAGGCGAATACATTTATTGCATTGTATAAAAATTTAAACTAAAAATCATTTTGACCGCATGTACTGTTCTCAACAATATTTAAAACACAAGAATAATTACGAGTTTGAATTTCAACCTTAGGACTTTTAAGAAATAAAGTAAACCAGTATAGTAGAACCTCATTTTCCGGATTGGATCTGTTCAAGATAGCTAAAATTCCAAACAATACAGAAAAAGTAAATAAATAAAAGAACTTTTACTCTGTTTTATTGGAGATATCAAACATCAAATTATCACATCATATTGTATTTTAAAAATCATAACTTGAAGCAAACAGCTTTTTTCCAGAAATTATTTTTATATTTATACTGTTGCACAAAAAGTCAATAAGGATAATCTTAATACCTAGATTGAAGAGGTCCAGATAAATTGTAATTTCAATGGACTTATTGAATTGAAAAATTAATATTTTTACTTTTGTTAAAACAAAGATTTTGTACGAGATGAATAAAATTGTTAGTTGTTTTATTGTTATATATACAATTTATTTTCTACCTTTTACTAAAAAAAGTTATTAACAGAACAGTACTCACACTTAGATGTATCAATCTGAGAATATTTCTGCACGTACTTCATGATTTCATCGTCTTCGTCCTCTTTGTCTATGGAACTTGTCACAGACATGCTTTTACCACTCTCTTCTGCCTCTTGCAAAGAAAGAAGGAGTTGAAAATAGTCATTTCTCACAACATTGTTTTTTTTCCTGTATTCTTTTGTTGACAACGTCAAATTGTGAAAATAATCTCCAACATCTTGAGGGATCGCTCTGAATCCTAGATAGTCCATGACTTTAGGAAAGGTCAGGTTTAGGAAGTTGAGGAAAATTTGCTTTTTGGTTTGTACAAAGGCATCTGCGATTTTTGATGTGAACTCAACCGACTGCGGGTTGTTTCTGCCCAAGTCCAGACCAAAGGCAGTGGTGCCAATCACCTCCAGTGTGTAAGGGTTCATGAATAATCTGCAAACAAAATATAAACATATTTTGCATCATAATACTGAGAACAATAATAAGATAGTAATACCATCTTTAGCTTGTTAATATGATGTTTAATTTAATATAGTGAAGAGCATGAACACACTGATGCTATTCAGTCCAATCGTCTAAAGCGACATAGCCTCTCTATACAGTTTATCTCTATTCTCTGTTCTCATTGGGTAAAATACAGCCTTACGAACAAAAAGTTATACAAACCTGGCTTCTACAGGTTCCCCGGAGCGAGCTGCTTTCTTCACTTCACAAATGAGGTTGCTGCCGCACTTGTCTAGTTGGTCGAACATCTGCTTCATCTTGCCGGTGGTGAAGGTGGGGATGAGTTTGTAGCGAAGGTTGCGCCACTTGTGTCCACGCAGGTTAAATAGGTTGTGTGTCAGTGGATCCGATTCAAACGCAACAAAGGCTCTGTCGTGGAAGTGTGCAAAGTCTTTAACCATCACACAGTTAATTAGTTCCGGGTCCTTGATTACGTAGCAGGGTTTCTGCAACAAAAGCACAATAGTGTTGAAAAGTATAAAATACTTTTGGTTTTATTTGATTTGTTATAGCTATTTATATTGAGGCTGTAAACTGATTTTACTTGAGTTGTTTTATTATTTTTTAAGTAAGATGAAACCTTTTTTTTTCTTGGTACTAGATAAATTAAAAACCATGTTTGTACGTTTTTCACATACGCCATTTAGAAAATCGACAATGAACAATAACAGACACACAACAAGGGCTCACCACACATGAACAGGGGCAACTGAGCTATACCTCCTTCCCTAGGACTAGTACTAACTGCTGCAGATAAAATTTCTGATCGATGACTGCACTAGGTGTCTCTAGAATTAAATTCGGGGACTTTTTGACAGTACCTTGTATAACAGAGCAAACCTGTCATTGAGATTATATAACAGAGCAAAAGTTAAACATAACATGTAAGTATAAAAAATTGGCGAGCAGTTACTGCATAGAAACTGTCTCCAAAGAAAAGCCACTGTTGTTAGGGGATCCATGCACAGGTTCGATCCCCGCAGTCACCACTTACAATTTGCATCGTGACTAATACGGTGACGCTAGGTAAAGGTCGAGGTTAAGTGGTAGTGAGGACTTTGTAGTCCTAACTTTGCCTCGTTAAACAAGACAAACTTTACCTTTTTTTACTGTGCTTCAATATTTATCTATACTATTTTAAGATTGCTTTACTATTTGGACACACCTTGGACAGAAAGAATCCGTAGAACTTCTCTTGGGGGAAAGCATCGTAGAGGAACCTGGCTTGGTCGTACTGAGAGAGCTTGAGCATTTCCCAGCGGCCAACCACAGGTACCTGGGGTAGGAAGGGGACGCCACGGTCCCGGAAGTAGTGAGCCGTGTTTGTGAAGTACCAGTACGCTAATCCAAGCAGTGAAGCCAGCAACACTAGACCGTCAAGTATCCAGGTGTCAGACAGAAGTGCCATCTAAGGGTCAGACTCAGTCAGGTGGAGAGATATCAATGATATTACCGACATACTGATTATAACTAAAGAAATTTGAAGGCAAAGTGTGTGGACCGAACCAGGACTCAAACTAGGTTCTCTCACTTGCCAGGTGATTATGCTGACCTCTACAGTACACCATCTGGCCCACCTATTTATGCCTTCAAAGTATAGGAACAAGGAAGTATTTAAATGTGAATGTTAATACGAAACATATGACTGTCAAATAGTGACCTTAAATCAACAATCTGGAAATGTTACAAAAAGAATTAAATACTATTTCCAATGACTTGTTATTGATCTTAATTAGCTATTTAACATTTATATAAATTAAGATTGACATACTGATTATTAATATTTATTTATTAGAACATTTTTTGGATTTTGTTTCCCTATCAGGAGACTTCAGCGAGTTCCTAACCCATGAAGCTATTTTGTGTGCTTGACTGATTGTAGAGCCATAAACAGGTATAAAAATACACTTTGATTTCTAAGATTTTGAGGCAAAAGGATTTCCCAAAGTTATTGAGAGTTTTGATGGACATGTATTATTACTAAGCTTATAAATCTGAGAGTTTCCATTAGTAGAAAGAAGAGTGGCTGGATGTCACTATTTCCTGTTATCTGATTAGTTATTGTTATTAGTTATTTTGTTATCTAAAAGTTTTCTGTTAGTGTACCTTGCACTTACTAAAATCTAGAGTTAGTGGTAGGCTCTTTGAGGTTGAACCAAATATTATTTTTTAATTTTAGATCTAGGTTGGAAAGTAGAACTTTAGCTGATTTAAACAGGGATCATTTATTTTTTAAATTAAGGGGGTGACTTCCAATTATTTCACTTTTAATGAGACACGGTTTTACTGCTTGGGGGATTGTTTTCTGCTGCTTTAGTATACATTCTGCTGTTCTTGTATTTAACATTCAAAACTAGCACACAATACAGTAAATAGCCAGAGTGCATAATTTATGAACAGGGTGAGTTTTGTATGTTCCCCCCCACCATCACTTTTGAAAGAGGAAACATTTTCAAAAACCCCTTGGGGAATGTTTTTATAGGGTTCTGAAGTTTCTTTTGACATACTTTTCGTTATGCACCCACACACAAAAAATGGGGGGAGGTAACCCAAAATTTTTTAAATACGAACTCCCCTGCCCGCTTGTGACACCTTAATTGAAAGGGTATAAAACCACAAACTCATTGATACCATTAAACAAACCTTACGACGTTCCTGTACAAAAAGGCGGCTCAAAACGTTTTTCATCTTTTAAACAAATAAATGGACGTTATAGCTATATTTTTAAAAATGTTGAGAAAAAAAATTACAGATTTAGTTTTTGGGTACTCAAAGCTTTAAAATGATATGTTACAAAATAAATTGTTCAAACTTTTAAAATTGACACATTTTGAAAAAGAGGCAGTTTTCAAAATGTTGGAAAGTTTATCTTGTAACATATCATTTTAGCTTTGAGTACCCAAAAACTAGATCTGTAATTTTTGTTCAAAATTTTAAAGAACTGATGAAAAAAATTAGAATTTATTAATATATGTATAATTATAATTATTAAGAATTGAATAATAATTCTTATATAGCGACAGCGTCCATTTATTTGCTTAAAAAATGAAAAACGTTTTGAGTTGCCATTTTGTACAGGAACGTTGTAAAGTTTGTTTAATGGTATCAATGAGTTTGTGGTTTGGTTTTATACCATTTCAATTAAGGTGTCACAAGCGGACAGGGGTTCGTATAAAAAAATTTAGGGGTCCTTCTTCCCTTGGTTTTTGGGTGGTGAGTGGATAACGAAACATACGTCAAAAGAAACTTCAGGACCCTATAAAACATTCCCCAAAGGGGTTTGAAAAATTTGTCCTCTTTCAAAAGTTTGGCGGGGAAGGGACATATAAAACTCACCCAGTATAATACTCAGAAACGCATTTCATGACATTTTTACAAAAAAGCTGTTTTTGTAGTTTTATGTTTATGGCTAATAATCAACCAGTAAAATCATGAGATTTGGATGAACTGGGTAAGTAAAAAAAATAAGGCATTACTAAGTATTAAGTATATTAGTGTAATAACTAGGTACCCAGGTAAAATTACAGACCAACTAGCCTAAAAACCAGCATTTTTAAAAGCTTAAAACCCTACTTAATTTTTAAAATCCTCAACTCTTAAACCTTTCTGGGAAACCTAGCTGAAACTTGGACAATTTTTGAAATTGTGTTTTTCTTTAAAGAATAGTCAAAATGAGCTTTTAATTTTTACTATATAAGTGTGAGGTATTTTGTTTAACTAAGAATGTTTTGGCAATTTAAATTAAAAATATTGCTGAAAAAATATAATACATATTTCTGAATCATGTGTAAACTTCAAACTCCCGTCTCCCATTAAACACAAATGGCCTAAAACCCTGTATAGTTTAGCAGAGAAATGACGTAGTAAAGCAACAAATATATTAGGTAATAAATTACATAAAATACGATAGCAGTTACACCTGACTAAAAAAATATATTTAAAAATGACACAAGATAAAGTATTTTTAATGTAATCTAAATGCAGTTTTAAGTTAAATAAAGTAATTACTTGTAAAGTTGTACCACCTTCCTTAAAGAGCTGGTCTTTATGACAGGTATATCTGGTTAGTACTGATTTATGGATGTGGAAACAACTGACATGAAATCACAAAGCGAGTCAAGTAGTTGGTTGTTTTGCAAGGTGAAACTAAAGTACTATGTTTGCAAACCTGTTCTATCTAATCTACAGGTACTAATTTAGCAGCTTGATACACATTACTGTATTAGGTATATCTTAAATCTTCATGAATTTATTTAACAATAACATTTTTCCACTTCAAAATGGTTTTGAAATCAGGAAATAATGATTCATTTAGTGTATTTATATTTTGTGTAAAACAGGAGTTTATTTGTACATTACTTATAATGACTGATCCTTATGTATATACTAATTTAGGATTAATTTTAAATGTGGCCCATGTTATAAACCAAGATGTTGTTGCTGCAAAATCATTCAAAACTCCAATACTTACAAATAATGTGACAGGCACAGAGTATAAAATCCATGGAAATAACATAAACTGTGATTGACAAAATGTAATATACCAGCTAAGGTGCAAAATGTGCCAAAAAGACTACCTGGGAAAGAAATCTACGCCACTGAGACTTCAACTATGCAATATATGTATTTAAGCCATCTTTAAAATCTGTTCAACTAAACCCCCAGTGGTACCATTGGACCAACAACTACATAAAAAAGTAGTTTGTAGTCCTATAAAAGGTCTTTAAGAATTACTGCATTTAAACTGCGCCATTCAAAAATTATTAAACCATCTAAAAAATTAATTAACATCCTATGTATCACAAAAGGTACAATTTGGTGCATTTATCCTGCGCCGTTCACAAGTTATTAAACCGTCTTCAGGCTAAATTGACACCCTGACAATTAACTACAGTGAAGAAGCATAACAATAACATGTGTACACTTACTGCGACATCCCAAGAGATGACAACATATTTCTTGGGATTTCAATGCATATCCGTGACTCATGCGTTATGTGAGCGAAATGTCATCCCATACAATTGCCAAGTCTTCTGGGAGCTGTCAAGCAACAACCACACACTTATTCCACACTTTCCTTAGCTATGTTTACAATCAGATACATTTTGTGTTAGTCCGTATTATTTAGTTTTGTTAAATAACAAACTTCTTTTTACACTTAAGAAAAGTTCAAGTCTTGCCTTTCCCTTACCAAGAGGAACTAGCATGGCTTTCTAATGGTAAACTACGGTGTAAAAGCACAAGTAACCCTACCTATCAATTGGTTGGCCAACCAAACCTATCATGAGATAGGCATGAAAATAATAGTGTTAATACTATAGTTCAATATAAAATGTCAACTTACCTGATATTTAAGTCATATAAAATAGTATATCCATATGAACAGCATTTAAAACCTATCTTCTATCACGGCACCTCATAGAAGCTCTCGATCATCACATTCATCTTGGTGCATGTAGACAACGGAAAAAACCTCAATAATCTATTGTTACCGTTTTGTATATATCAAGCTTGTACTTCAGAGCACATTAATGAGGAATAACTAAAATCCCTTAGGTACATACAAAATTTAAAATTAAATGCGTCTGTCAAAAATATACAGAAAAAGCATTAATTTGCAAAATTTGAGAACTGTCTAACTGCACTAAAAAACACCTTAGTTTATAACTATTTTCTAGGCTTCCGGTACCATACGACGTCTTAAAACTAACTATAACATCGTCAGACGTTTCGCCCATTCTGTGATGTGGCATCCTCAGGGACATAGCTGAGACTGAAGAGGAATAAAGTCAATAAACGCTGTCAGACGCCTGTCTTAAACTGCGCGGTCGGACGCTACTGTGTGTACTGACAGGGCCTATGACAAAGCAATTGGCGAAATACAAGCTTTTTATAGACTGGTTCTGTTAATATATTGCTAAAGAATTTTGAATAACATCAACAGCAACAGATTGGCTTTTGTTAGTGTTTACAACTGTTATTACTTATTTTCACTAGTAAGAGTAGCAGTACTATGACTCTATGAGTTAGCCAACTTGAAACTATCAAATTAAATAAAGCGATAAAAAGTAATACATATGAAACTAAGAACAGCCTGCCACGGAATAAATATTTTTAAACTACTCTTCCCACTTTGACTGACATTAGTTTTTTTCTTAACTGAAAAGGTTTTTAAACAAATCGTTCGCAATGTTGAGCTCTTTTTTAAGTTCTATTTAATATTTTAATTTGAATCAAGCAATCAAAAAATATATGTTGCTTTTTAAAGCGGTAAAAAAAACAACCCGATATTGATTGACTTTTTTTATTCATCTCAAGAAACTCTTAATATCTGAAAACAATACTTTCGTCCCGTTAAAAGAAATACTGAAAGCAAATGTATTAAAAATGATCAGACGGAAAACCAAAATTAGGTGTACATTAAACAGTTATTTAATATCTTTAAAAACATCTACATTTTATTTAATATGTCTTCAAAGACTTTCTAATGTATAAAATATGAATTGACAATTGAGTAATAATTTTTCAAAGGTACAAAAATACTTTAATTCGTAACAAATGAAATAAGGAACAAAAGATACTGCCATCCATTTAACAAACAATAGTATAATTATACAAAATATTTAATAAAACATACAAGTATGTAATTTGTATATATATAATGAGTTATTATTTTATGATAGTATGAAATATTACAGCATAACAAAACAGCTTATACTTATCAAGATAGTTTGAAATATAGCTTAATAAATAGCTTCATTATTCATAACTGCTAAAATTATTTAGTTAAACAGTTTTAAGATGATTAAACAAACAATGCTTGATAATGTAATGAAAATAACATAGTTTGAATCCAGCAGCTAACAAACCTTCAAATATGCAGCAGCAGCTTCAAACAAGTATATATATATATATATATATAGCACTAAAACTATATTGTACAGTCTTTAGCTAATCACATAACTTTGCTCATCCGTGATATATATATCCCCAAGCTTAGGTCTACATGAAATTGTTATTGTCTTTACAATAATTATTACCGTAATGCCTAATCCCCATAATAAGTTTTACAGAGGAAACCAGAAGGAAAAAACTGAAATTACAGAGATAAAAAGTAATACATATGAAACTAAGAACAGCCATGGAATAAATATTTTTAATCTTCTCTACTCAGTTTGACTGATATTAATTTTGGTTTCTTAACTGAAAAAGTCCAACTAGATTTGTTTGAGAACCATGAAAATATGTATTTTGTTCAATTGAACCCTGCTAATCTGACGTAACGTAAACGCTTGGATCTGACGTAGAGTTGAAACACCCTAGTTAATTTACAGGAGAGAACATAGTTGAAAGCTACTTTGCAAAAGTCATAGTCACTCCTACCAGTATACCTTTCTAAGTACAATTGTCAACAAAGAAGACTAGGTGTGTGTGATTAGTAATTTTCAGTTTTACTAGAGCTCAATAAAGTTTTAAAGATATCTCGCATGTTTAAAAGTTTTCAAGTTGAGTTTAGAGGTTATAATTTAGAGTTAAATTAACTTTTAGGAAAAAATGTTGTAGAGCTCATTGATTTCAGTTATTATTAACGTCAACGGCTACCGATTGGCTTTTGTTAGTGTTCCTGTTATTTTTACTAATTAAGAGTAGCAGAACTCTGACTCCCTGGGATAGCCAACTTGAAATTATTAAATTTTTTACTTGAAGTTTAGTTCAATTGGGTACTGTGATATTCAATATGAACTCTATCCAAATATTCACACAGGCCTTAAGAAAATCAACATTCCAAAGAACCACAGTGTTTAATAGTGTCTCCGAAATTCTTCTCTGATTTACTGGATCTTTTGATTAGCAGTACTCTATTGTAGAAATTCGTTTAGGAAAATATTTTACAAGCTGATTGAAAGCTTGACTGATCCCGAGTAGAGCAGAGAAGCACATGGCCTGATGGTTCACCGGCGGGTTAATTGTTGAGCAGGTAGCGCCGGGCGAGAGCCAGGATGGGAGCTCCAGTGGCCGGGTGTGGAAGATGACCCGAGGAAGCGGCAATGTCGATGTGGGAATACTTAATTGGCTGAGGAGAGTCCAAACCATGCTGCAAACATTAATTTTGTATACAACATTTTTTGAAGTGATCTGTAATCTGTATATTTTATATGGTTTACAATAATTAAAAATAGCTTAGTTAAAGTATCACCAAAATGAAATCATATGTTTTATATTAAAAACACAATTTGGGATACAAAACCAAAGGAGTTAAGTAACATTTTGTGGAATTATTCAATTTTAAATCAATGAAGAACCAATGAATTTTTCCAAGTACATGATTTGAGGGTTTCTTAATACATGAATTTATATTTCTGACTTTCAACTTATTTTTCTATGCACGGGGACATAACACCCAAACTCCTCCCTTTAAATATGACATAGCATACACTTACAGAATGGTCCACAGATTCAGGAGTCCACATAAAAAAGTTGCTTCCTACCACAAAATAGTAGATGGGTACCTCTTACCTAACAAGTATATTTTTTGTCCACTATGGTAATCTTGGTTAGTACTTTTTTGCACACACCTTGTAGAAAATACATATTATAATAACAGTAGCTACACCTATATTTTACTGTTTACAATTGCTCACTTCTTAAGCTCTAAATATACCGGTAAATATTTATGGATGAAAATAGATAAAAGCAAGCCTGACAATTACGTCTTCAAGCACACTTCCACGATAAAAATGTGTTTCTTATGTATTGGCCTTGTTGTAGATTGTAAATCCATACTTAGCGGAGAAGAACCATATCTGCAGGGTGATTTTGTTGTGGCATCTGGCAGACATTGTTTGATATTCGTGTCGTAAACACTGATGTTTCCTCCTACGCCTCATGACCTGTAATATCTGTTCTGGCCTCAGCTGAAGAGGAAAAAAAGAATTTCATGCATTCTTGCGAACAACAGCATGCCACTTTCACACCCTTAGTAATGACCGTTGCTGGAGTTGTTGGACCACAAATAAATAGCTTCTTCAACGCACTTAACGAGAGGCTTGCAGAGAAGATAACCATGAGTTAGAGCAAATTCAACCCCTGACGAGAGCAAGAGTTTCCATCGGAATAGTAAGGTTAGCCAGTATGTGCAATTGAGGAACAAGAAAAAGGTTTATATCCGGAGTAGGTTTACTGGGCTTCCATTAGCATCCCAATGATCTCCTATTTTTTAAATTTACCAATTTCCTTATTACTATTTATATACTTTTCATTATTTTTATTTTTTAAATTTATATAAAAAGTGTTTTTATTACTCTACTAATATCCTTTTTGGGAGATTAAAACTTAAGGGTTACCTTGTCCAGCCCGGAGGCCAGGATTAGGAAGCCGGCCGGTCCTTGGTGACCTCGTTGAGTTCTGGAGGACGGCTCATTGTTCGCTTGGAAAATATCATCACCTTCCGATTTACCTGTGTAATAAAATAAAAGCTGTACCTTTTCACTTATTAAAATGATATTTAATATAAATGTCTTTAATTTGTTTTTAACAAACTTTGAAGGAAAACACGGCTGTAACTTCAGAAAATATACTTTCTTTATTTTTTGGAACTGGATCACACGAAAAATGACATTTTCGGGTTGGTATTGTTTGGGTTGTGTATTGGTAAAGCTTCAGTTGGTTATCAATATTAGAAAATTTGTCTCCACAAAAAACATGGTATTATTGCAAAGATTTCTTTATCCTTCATTTCCTTATATTAAATCTAACCATTTGAGTACTCCAGTACACTAAAATACTTGACTCTCAAGCCTGAGTTGGTTTCCGCAGACTCTTAGTTCTTATACTAAAATATGGTGTCCTATGACACGAGCATGTACACACTCACCTCTGTGGAAAGCTATGTCCTCTCTGCGTATCGTACTGATCTCCACTGGGTCAGCCAAACTCTCCCCCGCCTCTTGCAGTTTACTGGCCTCCTGGCTAGAGCGAGCCACTGCGTTGTCCAGCACAATCTACAGATAGCCAACAAATAATAAAACGGTATATTCACAGTAACTACAATAGAGACCCACTAATCCAAACTCTGATAAATGTATTGTTTGGATTAGCTGGATTATTCTCAAATTGTTCCTAATATTGACTTTAAAAGGAAAATTGGGCCGTTACTAAGCTTCAGTGATCGTTAAAGTCCTACTGCTTTCCTACACAAAAGTTCAGTTCCACTGAGAAGAAGACCAGCTACATGGTAGCCAAG
The DNA here is from genome assembly GCA_018831715.1 of Matsumurasca onukii. Classification (NCBI taxonomy): domain Eukaryota; kingdom Metazoa; phylum Arthropoda; class Insecta; order Hemiptera; family Cicadellidae; genus Matsumurasca; species Matsumurasca onukii. The sequence goes on along the minus strand of CM032062.1, from coordinate 14,779,272 downwards.
CTGTAGATTCCAATAGACAATCTGAAGAAAACAGACCAACTAATCTTAACTCTTAAGCTTTCGGGCCGGTGTCTCACTAAGATCTAAGGCTTCCGGTTTACACCGCGTCAGGAGTTACATCCATCTGAATTGGGTAGCTTTGTAAACAAACTAGGATGGGGTTGCCTAATTAGGAGAACAGGGAGCGTGCACGTTGACATGCACATTCTCTACAGCCACATTCCTGAACAATCTAATCTGATCTTACACCGCATCACAGTTGAAATAAAGCCAAGAGCTAAGAGTCTCAGCCAGTCAACCAGCTACTGAGGATGACTCTCCACAGCGAGGTCGAAACGTCTAGCAGTAACTTTATTTCAACTGTGAGGCGGTGTAAACCGGAAGCCTTAGATCTTAGAGACCAGCTAAAGTGTACCCAAAACCTAAAAAAGTCACTAGAAAACAAACCATTCTACAAATTAGATGAATTTTTCAATTGGACATTTAGTTTTCTTAGTAACGTAAAACCAATCTTAAAAATGATAAAGCTGTTTTGACACTCACATTGTAACCGTCACCGACCGCCAAAACCGCGTGGCCTGTCAGCGTGGCAATAGTCATTAGGTGAGGATTGACAGCGGCTTGCTTCTGCTCCACCAGCTCCTTCATCTGCAAACAACACAAACACCCAAACATTTTAGGAGAAGTTCTGTGAGTCAAATCTAAATTATCAGAATCAATTACTCTTAATTAGGGGTGGGCAAGTCCCGTGACTTCAGGAATTCCTCGGGAATTTTATTTTCCCGTAAGCCGAGCGGGATCCTGAAAGTAACAAGAAATTTTTCGAGCGAGAATTATTTGGAATTTTTTTATATTTTATTGTATGTGTTTTTAGTGTATGTAATAGAAGTTGTTTTAAACACGATTTCACTGTAAACTAGAAGATTCGTTCCAAATATTTAGTGCCAGCAGTTTGAACAACGCATTCAGGTAACATCAATGTCCAGCAGCACTGAGAACGGACGAGATAAGAGGATGATGCAATATTTATATACGGTAAACAAGCTGGTCAAGATGGCAGTCGACGCCACAAAATGGCCTCCACAAATAACAGCTAACATACACAACTACAGATATAATCGAATCTAAGACGACTTTATTAACCATATTTTAGGCTCTAAAATAAGGGTGCGTGTTAGACTCACACAAAAAAATATTGAGTTAATTTGAAGAGTTACAAAAACCCTCAAAACATTGACAATAACATTCAGATAGGCCACGAGAGGTAGGAAACACAACAGGGTTGTATTGCATCACCTGTTTTGAAGAGTGGAATGAAAGAATTTTTTGTGACTAGAGGGGACTCAGAATTGCTTCTTATTGCATTCGCCCTGTTCTCCATCCTTGTCTGCATCTATTCAAAGCAAACACTAGCGCTTGGAAATATGGGACAATCACCAGTGGCAAAAACATGAACTGACTACAAAAATAGTGCTGCCTTCCTAACTTTTTTTGTGCTGTGGGAGCAGCGTAGTGGTGGAGCAGGGTGGGATTTGGGATGGGAAAGAGAAGGCAATCGTGATGTATTCTTTGTTCTGCTTTTACTCTTGACAGCTGCAGCTGGCAATTACGTCACTATTTGCTAAGGAGTGGTCAGGGGCCTGACAAATCATAGCCCTCTAGCTGTTGACATTATAAAAACGGGTGTGCGTCTTATACGAGGGTGTAAAGTTTTTTTACCGTATATTCAGGGGAAAATTATTGGTGCGTCTTAGATTCGCATGTGGCTTAGACTCCAGTATATACTAGTCACTTAAATCAATAGTTGCAATAGCAAGTAGAGGGGAGTCACAGTGTCTGTCCAGCGCACAGAGATGAGGGTGAAGGCAAAGAAAGAGATGACAGGTGGAAAAGACAAGGGAAGAGAAGGAAAGAAGAGAGGGGAAGACAACAGCTGCAGTGTGTGAGCGGGAGGGGGAAGGCAGATGCCGGGTGTTTTGAGTAGGACAGCTGCACCCGTATCAGCTGTCTACTACGTCATTAGCTGTTGCTAGGCAACCACATAGAAGCGGGGTTACATAGCCAATCACAGCACATTCTCTGTATGCTTGTGAAATGGTGAGATCGAGCTTTGAGGAGAGTGTAGTGTGTGTTTGTTATTCCCTTATCTCATCTCCATTTACTCAATGATTAATTTAACTTGACAAATAATGTTTTGTACTAGGGAACATTCATTTGTCAGTATATTCAGAACCTAACCTCATGACATATTTTGGGAATTTGGGAAAAGACGTAAGCTCAGCTTGTTGGTTTACTCATTTTTAGTCATACAAGTTTTTTTCAAACACTTGAAATATACATTACGCATATTTTACTACTCTATAAAGTTAATTTTAATGTTTTATAGTGTTACAGCCTAGCAAACTCAAATTATAACTGTGATTGTCAGTACAAGTTAGGGTATAGTAGGCTGGTTAAACTGAAACTTGATGTGATAGGATGGAATAGGGAACTATAATTAAAAATTACCTGAATATCTATAATCTTTATGTCATAACCTTAATATTTTAGTTTAATATTTTCTGGTAGGCATAGGTTAGTTCAATTTTTTATTTGACTTGTAATGTTTTAGGTTATTTTGATGTTGGTGTGGTCTAGCTAGCTATAGCTTGACATTATATTTTTTCACTCGTTTTAATGTAAAATACATTTTCATTTTCTCTTTAGCTGTAAATAATTAATACACAATTATAAAAGGTTTTATTACATTAAGTTAAAACAATACTTTTGGCAATATTTGATTAAAACAATTTTTCCAACTTGTTTATCAACTCCTAGTCAAAAATATTTAAACATTTTATTTTTCGTAAGTTTTTCTGCAATGTCATATTTTTCTTTGATATTTCCCGCTCGAAAATTTCCCGAAACTCAAGCAGGAAAAAGAAATTCCGCCCGAGTTGAAATTTCAATCTAGCCCACCCCTACTCTTAATGAAATAGAAGATTAATTTGGTAGGGCTCAAATGGAATCGTCAACCAAGCAACTACACAAAATTTAATTGACAAACGTCTTTTAAGTGATTCTTTTTGGTAATCGGTAAATTAAAAACTTTGGTTAAATAGCAATATAGAGGTTCCGCAGGTAAAAAAAATAAAACCTATTTACTCAAAACCAAAGTAAAAGCTATTACCATCATTACGCTTATTTCTTTGACATTGGACTAACCCATCAGTTAGCCTGGGGCTATCTGTACGGCAGATGGTTAGGAGGATTTCTCACAGCACCAAGAAAATCTTATCTTACACTTCCTCCAACACAAGATTGCTGGTGGGACCTTCTTTTCACCTTAGACATAAAATGACGTAAGTCCTACTCACATGGCACAGCACATCGGCCATGATCATCCTGCCCTCGGCGTCAGTGTTGCCGATGCGTACACGGGCGCCAGAGCGCGCCTTGATCACCTCGTCTGCCACGTAGCAGTTCTCACCCACGCTGTTGCGAACCATCGACAACGCACCGACCACCTTAACGTCCTTGGGCTTCAGCTCGGCCACCACCTGCACAGTACACAGAGAGGTTAACTTCGCCCCCTTCGCTAACCAGCCCTCCACAGACTCAATTAGCTTTAGCTTATTGTTTGTAGCTGTCACATAACACAGAATACAATTTTGACACTTTTGAAAAGCAGTTAACGGTATATAATTTCAGCTTTTTGATTAATAGAAATTCTTTTTAACAATGGTAATTAATACCATGTATTTAAGGTAGAGCTGTGCGGGAGCAGAAATTTGGGTCTTATCTTATCTTTACCAGAACTACACACTCACGACAGAAAACACCAGCAGTCTTTACTTCCTGTCCCAAAATTTCGGTACTTGGGGAAGGGGATCAAGAAATTATCTCAATCCCGTCCCAGTACCGGAAATCAGGGATCCCACAGCTCTAATTTAAGGCAAACAAACAACATGTTTAATTATTATGCTTTAATAATTAATAAAGGAGGTGGATTAAAATGTTACATGAGGACTATAAATTAAGCATACAATTAAACTTAAGGATGTTAATGCTTAGCATTAAGAAAGTAGTTGAATTATGCTTTATTTAGGAACAATAAGTAACTACAAGTTGGATATGAACATTTAGCTTCAAAACTTTCACCAAAGCCAAGTTTGACTTTGAAACTTGGAACATAGCTCAAACTCAACTTCAGAGCACAAACAAGCTCGAGCTCAACTTCAAAACTCAAACTAAGCTCAAGCTTAATTTCGAACTTGGATGTAGCTCAAACGCAACTTCATAGCACAAACTGAACACAAGCTTAACATCAAAGCTCTAATTGAGCTTAAGTTTGAATTCAGAACTTGAGTTTAGCTCAAACTCAACTTCTAAACTTGAACCGAACTCAAGCTCAACTTCAAAACTTCAAGCTTAACTTAAGAACTCAAACCAAGTTCAAACTCAACTTTAGAAGTCAAACCGAGCTCAAGCTCCACTTAAGAGCTAGAACTAAGTACCTGCTGAACATCCGAACTGAAACCAAGCTCAAGTTGAACTTAAAACTCGTAATGTACCTTCATGAAGCCAGCTACAGCTGCAGCTCCACACTTGTCTCTGGACATGCCTGCCATGACTCCTCCAGCCTTGATGTCTGCTCCACCAGTGTCATATGTCACTCCCTTGCCTACCAGCAGTAGAGTATCCTTCACCGGGCCTGGCGGCTCGTACGTCAGATAGATGATTCGACCTTGGTGTCTCTCAATCACTGAAACCACAAGCAATAGGATAGGTTTTCTGTTTAGTTAATTTGAAATACGAACATATTTGGTCAAAATAAGCGTTGTAATGCTTTAGTGTATTTTGAAAATCTGATGGTGTATTTTTCTTTAATAGTCTAAAAAATAGCCATTTTGCAGAAGGAAATAAAATTTCTCTGGGACCTTAAGGACATACATGGTTTACGTAGTTATCCCACATATGTTTATTGGCGCGGTAGCCAAGTTGATGAGGCGCTGAGACATGGGATCTAATCTCTGTGTGACCTCTTACTATTTATTACCGTATATACTCGAATCTAAGACGCACTTTATTTACCATATTTTAGGCTCTAAAATAAGGGTGCGTCTTATATGCGGGTGTGTCTTAGACTCGTACAATATATTAAGTTAATTTGAAGAGTTTCAAAAACACTCAAAACATCGACAAAAACATTCAGATAGGCCATGAGTTGCATTTCCTGTTTTGAAGAGTGGAATGAAAGAATTTTTTGTGACTAGAGGGGACTCAGAATTGCTTCTTATTGCATTCGTCCTGTTCTTCATCCTTCTTCCCCTCCCTCCTTGTCTGTAGGTTGGTGGGGGAAAAGAAGGAAGAGAAAGGAAGCAGTAGCATACAAGGAGATACACTAGTGCTTGGAAATATGGGACAATCACCAGTGGCAAAAATATGAACTAACTGGCTACAAAAAATAGTCCCTCGCCAGACCCCAGGTGGTCCTTTATCTCTCTACCTGCCTTTCTTATCTGCTAGCTGCTGACCCTTGTTTACAACATTTTTTGTGCTGTGGGGTCTTATATGAGGGTGTAGAGTTGTATATTTAGGAGAAATTTATGGGTGCGTCTTAGATTCGCGTGTGGCTTAGACTCGAGTATATACGGTATATCACAAAATTGAAATGAAAGGCAAATTTGACTAGGCAAACCTGGCCGACATTTGTAAGCGTTTGCCACAATCTCTTCTAATTCCTAAAGCCCGTTCCAATCAGACACTCACAGCTAGCAGCTCGGTCGACGGCTGCAAAGAGAGGGTACTCCTTGCTGATGATGTCCCGATCCTTGACAACAGTGATGTTGATGCCACTCTCTGCGGGGAATGCTTGTAACACGTATTCTTCCACGCGAGGTGGCGCCATCCGCTCTGGGTCTGCATCTCCTATGTCACGCGCCACAATCCTGGAACCAACATGTCTCATCTGCTACACATTTAACTTTTGTCAGTCATAGTCTACTTAATAAAATTGTTGCATCAGGTTTTGAGTAAATATTGCTCACAGAGCCTTAACCCTTCAAGGATTTAGGGTAACCATCACACAGTGAAATACTATGTACCCAAAACCTTTTTCTTTTAAGTCCAGGCCTAACACATCCTTTTTCTTTTAAGTCAAGGCCTAACACATTCAGAATCTTAAATAGCTGGAAAATATGATTTGATTGAATACCATTTGGAGCACGTTTTTAATTATGTTCAAAAAATTCAATTCTTTCATCAGGAAAATATGTAAATAGTAGTGAGCTTTAGTCCTTTTGACAATTATTACAAACGTCAAACGTAGAGTCATTCAAAACAATTATGATTTTGTTTTGAGTTTGTTATTATGGTGAGGGGGTGTATGGGACAAATCTAGAAAGTAGAAATGTTAGATTACTTTATTTGTGTGTGTTTCTACTGTCTTTTCCTAGCGTTTTATTTGATTTACACTTAGAAAATCGATCAGAATATAAAATAACTAGCTACCCCTGGCACGCCCGCTCGCGAGCCAAGCACCTCGGCCTGCGGCCTCGGTGCCCGCTATTTAATTGTTAAATGTCGTGCCATTTTTAAGATGTTTTACCCCACTTTTTAACCCCCCCTTCCTCCCCAAACAATTTGGTAGACAACCAATATATTTTTGAAATCAGCATAATATTCCCTTTTTTTGATACCACACATCGATTTTTATGATTTTTTTTATTTCTTGCCCCTTTTAACCCCTCCCAAATCCATATATTGTGCCCCGAACCCCAAAATCAGTAGGGGTCTTTGGGTTAATGGTATACAACTATGTGTCGAGTTTCAAACAAATCCGTTGATATTTACTAATAAATATTTACTAAAAAAAAGAAATATAACATAGGGAATTGGGGACCTCAAAAACCCCATAAAAATAAAAATCTATATAATTTTATTCGTTTCCCCCACCCTCCACACACTAAGGACCATTTATATTCAAAAAAATCTGAATTATTATCTGAATTATTATTATTATCTGAATCTATTCTATTCTAATTACCCCAGCCAGATTCCGAGATCTCAACACTCCGGACAACCCTAACCAAAATACTAATAGTATAGATAGATGTTAAGTTTAGTAATTATTGATAGCCAGAAATCAAAGGGAAAAATTAAAACACATTTCTTTTATGTCCTTTGTGAGTTCTGATTTTTTTTGATACAGTACTTTGTAGATTAGTTTAATAAACATAACAAAAGTTCATACATTTAAACAATTATTTCTGATTTCAATAGTCATTGCAAATTAGGTCAACAAATTATGTGATAAACTAAGAAGTCCAAAAACATGATTGTTGTTGGTACAAATTACAAAATAATGACCATAAAAAACCCATTTATGGAATGTTCACTTACAAAATTATTCGATTGTAAAAACTTAGTTTTAGTTAATATTTTTTGTTACCAATTACTTGCTTCAGAAATATATCTATTTGTCCTTCTCGTTCCCGTTTCCGCACGAAAATTCTGGCCCCACATCACTCTACTAGTAATCCTTCTTGCATTCAATTTTTTTTAAACAATATTTCCTGACTTTTCCAGGTTAAAAGACACCCTGGAAAACACATTTAACACTTTGAAGCATAAGCCAGTTGTTTAAAACTACAATTTTCAGTCTTTTTTGTTTACTTTACTTATGCTGTGACTTAATGAAATGCTGTTACTTGCAAACTCTTAATGGAAGTGTAATAGACCCAGAAACTACAAAAGACGGTTCATCTTCCTCAATGCAAAGCAAAAACGGCGTTTTGAACAATCCATATTAAACTAACTCCCTTACGCTGACAACTTCCACTAGTGCCGGTCACTGTTTATTTAAGGTGGGTCCTCCCCATCACTTAGCCACACAAAAGTAAGCATAGTATGGATTGCTCCCACTGCAGGATTAGAAACCACGACAACCGCTTGACCTAAGTTGCCAGCTTGTCATCTAACACTTTAGATCACATGGCCATTCTCACACCTAGTAGAAGCTGTTGTTGCAGTAACTGCAGTAAACTGTTCAAGGAACACTACCGCTCTAGTAGCAATCATGGTAACTACTTCAATCAGGGTGTCCAGCGTTAAAGAAAATCAAAATTCCCGTATTTTCATAAAGAGTAAATTTCACTGATTTCCCGTATTTAGCTACTTAAACAGAGTCATAGTTACACCCGCCCTTTTGGCTATTTTTGAAACCACGATTTTTCTAGCGGTCGCGACGAAATCACAGCTACGTTATCGTTCGCGGTGATCTCCTGACTCCCGCTAGCTTCCGCTACAAAATCACGACTTTCGTTACCGCTCACAACAATCTCTTGACTCCTGCTAGCACCCACGACGAAATCACAACTTTCGTTACCGTCTTGACTCCCGCTAGCGCCTGCGGTGAAATAACGACTTTCCTTACCGGTCACGACGATGTCTTGACTCCCGCTAGCGCCTGCGGTGAAATAACAACTTCGATACCGTTCACGGCAATCTCCTGACTCCTGCTAGCACCCGCAACGAAATCACGATTTTTGCTACCATTCAAAACGATCTCTTGACTCCCGAGACAAAATCACGGCTTTGATACCATTCGTAGCAATAACCAGACGTGTCCGTGACATAATCTCCACTTTCGCGATCCCTTTTGCAAATTTTCCTGGTTCAGAAACAAAATTCCCTTATAATTCCCGGAATTCTTGTATGCTGGACACCCTCCCAATAGATGGCTCGAGCAGAACTCAGGCTTAGGCTTCAAAGTGTTAAGTTTTACGTTGCCAGGAAAGTTGAGCTTGTAAGTCAAGTCTTACTGCTTAATGAAGATCATCTTTTCCGCTAAGCTTGAAGATTGAAGCAAGTGTCAATTATTTCAAGACATCTTTATTTGCATTTTACAACTGTCTAACCTGACTTTAGGGTGCTTAATTAGGTACTTCTTCAGTTAAAAAAACTTTGTATTGCCTTGAGTTTGAGTGAAAAACTAATTTGTTTCCAGAATTTCATCTAAATACTTAAGGGGTTTCCTCCGTTTAGGTGGTGGTGAGTCTATATCTTGTTAACTTCATAGGCTTAAGCCTAGTGAGTTTTTTCACAACTAGAGTTTTGTGTCTCACCTGCCCTGCTCCAAGACTCTAGCTGTGTCTACAGCTTCCTTCAGTTGGTAGTAATCTTGGCTCCATACTCCGAGACTCCTCAGCTTGGGACACACCTCAGGTTGGTCCTCCCTGTACTGGATGTTCTGCACAAAACAGTTTATCACTATATCACTATTTCAGATGCCGACCACTCTCAGGAGGGTATTTTAAGGCAAATATGTGGTGAAGGATGAGAATGATGAGTGGTAGTAATGAGGTGTAGTCTTGTTACAAACTAAGGCCGACTCTTCCTTAGAATGGGTCATTAATTAATAGCCCAATGACCAATGGAAATACAAGGACCAACGGCTTAACATGACTTCCGAACCACGCAGGTATTGGTCTGATATTTCTAAACGATGGTGGGAGTTGATGCGGGTATCACTGGGAGATGATCACTGAGACTATCTGAGCCGCTTTAGACCTATATCATCCTCAAAACCTGACCTCCATGAAGCTGGATTACAGGACCACGCCACGAGTCCTAGTCATAAGTTATTTGGTCATAATACCACATTTCTTAACAACTTCTACATTCAAAATAGTGGTTGTTCCTTTCCCTGTCATTTACTTCTTTCAGAAATTCTTCTATAACTATCTAAAAAAGGTTTAGAAATCATGTTTATTTTAGGCTTTCCTTTTTTATATTAGGGTGTCTTACTTTTAAGTACAATTACTGGTAGCTCAGTAATCGTCATATAAGCGCTTACATTAAAAACTCAGATATGAAGCTTACAGGGTTAAATAACAATTACAAAACACAAGCTGAATAAGATGGAAGTTGTGTAAAGAGTAAACCAAAAACTAAATGATCTTAGGACTTTTAAAAACTAACTTTCTGAACAGCAGCAAACCACTTTAAAAAGGCTGCAGCATACAACTAATTTTTATTGTTAAATAGCTCTAAAATATATTTATTATCTTGATTAAATTTCCAGAGTAACACATCAAGTTTTCATGCAAGATCTACCCAAAGCATTTGATTAGCGGGTAGGGTAGTAATCAGGTAACAACTAAACAAGAACTTTTTACTTATGAGAGTAAACCGTCTAAACTACAGGTTAAATTAAAAAATAATAAAAATAAACAACAATAGTTCAAACCAGTATAACTAACCTGTACATTGTTCACATATTACATTTTCAGTTTTATTTTACAAAATATTAACTTACCACATACAAAGCTTCTAGTGCTCCTAAAATTGAAACCAGATTACAATTTGGGAACTTAGGATCTGGGTTGAGAACCAAGAGAGGTGACTTAATCTTGGCTTTTAAAGCTCTGTAACAGAAATGAAAAGTAACAGGTTATTGCAATGAATTAATGTTCAGTACATAGTAATAAGATTCAAACCCTGAGAGAAACTATTAATTACCTTTTCAAATAGTTTCTGTCAAAAACTAACAACAATGACTACATTTTCCATTTATCCAATGATTTAACATCAAACACTCTTTTCACATAATATGTTTTTACTGATTTTTTCCCTAATCAACTTAAACATTGACATCGCTACCATTTACTTTGTAACACAATTAAACACGAAGCAAAGAGTTAAATAAACTCAACCTAATGTTGTTACCTATTAACACTTTCTTGTCCGTCCCAAGCTCCTAACATCGGTAGTCCGAGAGGCTAGCCTTGTTGTGGGCGCAGTAGACCTAAGATCCGCTTAGCTGGCAGGTTTACCTCAAACACTCCTCCCTCCGAGAAGATCCCACTGTCCAGCTGCAAGACACACATTCTCAGAACAGGATAAGCAGAGGGTGCAGAATGAGTTGGAACCATGGTTTACACCAGTTGGCTTTCTGTGAGCCACATTTATATTTTCTCATGTATAACATCGTGACATAATTCCAAAATTGAAGAAACTTACTTTTTATTTGAAGGCGTTTGGTGGCTTAAGAAATCTTGAAATCACATTTTTGCATACAATGGGGTGTTTAGTAAATTGGTGTAGTAACAAACTAATGACATTTTGGGGCTTAAAAATGTGTTCAGCGAAGACACTGCAGGGCACTGTTATCTTTCTAAAAAAAACTTATTTCAAAAAGATCTGATGAAAATTGTAGGTGTTTGGTGGCTTAAGAAATCGCTTGTTTCAGAAATCACACTGTTGACAGTGCATACAATGGGGTGTGTTTAGTAAATTGGTGTAGGGTTTTAACATACATTCAAATGAAGTTTATGGAGTCTTATATATTTATGGAGCTTAATTCAGAGTATTGTGTGAGAACTTGAGCCATAGTACTGGACGGTATAGGCTAACTTAAATTTTAAAAGAAAACAATAAAAACCGATACTGTATAGTTCCAGGTTTCTACAGGTTAAATTTATACAGTGTTGGTTTTTGTTTTCTTTTTAAATTATTGTGTGTACATGTTCAATGCAGAATGGTAGCTGAGCTTATCTGATAGGCAAATGAATTAAAACAACGTTGGCTGACTGAGTGGTGTACTTGTACTGAGTGAAATGTTGGTGAGACTTGACCTGCGTACACATCATCCAACTCTACATAGCAGTCGTCAGGTTACTACACAATCAATATCGGTTGTTCAAGACTTAGTTAACTGCAAGTTTACCGTGCTTTATTGAAAATTACCACAAAACTAGCTAATTATTTACCTTGAGTGCCTTGACAAGAGCATTCCTGATGACTTCAGGGGCTGCCTTGTCCTTGTCTGGGGGTTGACTTGTGACGTAGATGATTCCATCGTAGCCGACGCAGCCAAGTTCTGCTCCGCAGCTACACTGTACCCTAACCTGAAACATTCACACAGCTTTAAAATAAATTTACTGTAAACATTGTAATATAATTTATTTATTAATAATGAGTTCATAAAGGTAGTTCAACTGTAACTCTGCAGAACAAGAAAAGGGGAAGATGAGGTCTGAAAGTGTCAGCTGTCTTTAATAACCAATAGCTCAGCTCCACCTAATTAGTAAATAAGGGAATAATACATTTCCATAATAAATACTAGACTACTAAAACAATCTAGTATTACAAACTGGATACAGGTCTTTAGCAATGCAGCATATGAAGAAAATGCTCAATTCAGCCTTCTAGGAAACGTTATCCACCTTGGTGAAGTTTCAGATGGTAACTCGTCTTGTTTGTAGCAGTATCAAGTATATATAATTGAGGAATTAAAATAAAAACATAAAGAAACCTTCTTAAGGGGCATTTTACTCAATTTGCTTGAACTCTTTGTATTCAGTTAATAAGAGGTTTATTTAACCCTTTGAGGTTGTGTGTTTACTCTGGGTTAAAACAAGCTGTTTTCATAAATATTAAATTGTTTATCAAACAAATTATAAACATGAACTTTGTTATATTTGTCGGTTTTTTTAAATTTGATAGTAACATATACATTTTTGTCAAATATATGCAGATAAATAATAAGAAAAAATTCAACCTTAAAATTAAAATACTTAAAACTACAAAGGGTTAAGAGTTTGTATAAAAGATCACTGGTATCAGTACTTACATTGTTCAAGTGTCAAAGCAAAAGGCCAAACCAATTCGTTTTGAGTAACTAGACAAAGTACAAGAGTGTTCTGATTTGAGATAAAAATGTTAATATTTGAGACCAGGCTAATGTTGATAAGATAGTGGGTTTTATCTCAATGAGCTTTTCTGTTCAAACTGTGATATATGAAAACTATTATTCTAGTTAATTGTAAAGCTTTACATGTACTCGTAAAATCTGATATAGCCAAGGACTTGTAAATGGTACTTACGATAAACTCATCCTTGTAAGTTTCAACAACTGTTGCTGTTCATCTATCGCTTTCCTGAAAACATTTCAAACCCAATTTTTAATATTGAAAGTATGTAAAACAAGTAGAGAAGAGGTAAATCCAGAAATTGTTAAAGTCAAATTTTGATTTGAGTCCCAATTATCACATCCTAAGTTTGAATCTAAATTTAAACGCCCTGTAACTGAGAAACAAGTGTAACTTAAGTGCAAACACCAATTGTAATTTGATACAGGTCTTAGGTTTCATCATCCGAAGTGCTACAATTCGGTTTTTTCCTACCCCACCGAGTTTGGCCATGGCGGTTGTACGTTCCTAAAGCTAATACTTGCTTACACCTCAGTGTCTTAATTCAACTTGTACACATTTAAATAATTATTCATCTTTTAAGTTTCATCAAGAACCTAACAAAGAAAATTGTACACATTTCTGAGTCCCAAAGATGAAATTTACCAATACAAACTAAAAGCTATACTGTAAGATCCACCAAGAAGAAAAGATTCAAATTTGAATTTCAGGATGAAATCCGGCATATCTAAGATTTGAACTCGACCCAGCACTAATACCCATTGGTTATAAGTTAGTAATCAAAACCAACTAGAAGCAAATTCACAATACAAGAATCTTCAACTCACACACTAAGAGAGAAACACGGATGGAAGTAAAAAGATGAACTGAGAAAAAGGAATAAGCTCGGAAGAAACATTTCCAACCAACGATTGAACAACACTGACGCAGTCAGGCATGGAGAGGGGTTTATAACACTGGAGATATTACTTCCAATTGAGCTAAGAAACTAGACACGTAGACAGATAATTACCGAAAGAAACAAACAAAACTAGAGTTTTTGGAAAATAGATGTTGATTACCTAAATTTGAATTGTTAATTAATTTAATTGTTGGCTTTTGTTTTCAAGTCTGGTTGTTGGTTCTTGGAATAATTTATTTCCTGAACTCCATCAGTAGGCTATGCTACATGATTTACAGTTTATTTTAAAGGACAGTTTTAACCTAAATGATTTTTTAAAACAACTAAAACTTGATTGGAAAAATGTAAAATTAACTTCAAACAACTTTAGAGTCCAAAGTTTAATAGGGTCAGATACACTCTGGTGGTTTGTGTATCAGAATGAGCAAATGGTTTTAACACTAGCGCTCCTTGCATTGATTTTTAACTGTTTGTGGCTAAACGGTAAGTATTCATCAGTGGTTCTGAAAGAAGTGTATACAATGGTCTCACCATGAACCACTGACGCTTTAACATAGTGTAATCGTCAGTTGTGCAGCACTATTCTGCTTGGTCCGTACCACCTGGTTTCTGACTCTCTACAGTGTAGGTTGCTTAAAAATGATCAACTTTGCACTTGAACATTGAACTCACTCAAGCTGCAGTCTCTAACATACTACATTATTTTGAGCAAATTTATAATCTTTAATTAATTTTGATTTCTGTTGATAGCTATTAATTTATCAATACCACACTCCAGGTAAAACTTAAGTCATTTTTCAAAAAAACCCGAAAATAAAAATTGTAACGCAAATATTTTTGATAATTCAGTTCACAGAAAGGGCTACTTATTGCATAAACAAAAAGGAAAAAAGAAAACTTTGAAGTACCCTGAATATTTTAACTGGTAGTGTTCAAATTAAAATATTCAGGGTTATTCAAGTCACAACAGAATGCGTTGAACTATTGAGTTTCTAATGTAGTAGAATGTTATGTAGTGACACACAGAGTCAATGTTCACTCATACGAGTTGTCCATTTGCAACGGCACAGTGTTACAAAAACCAGTGTCAGGTGAACTAATTTGAATTAGTAGGTTGCTAAAACTAATTTCCTAAAAAATACTACAGCCTGTTTTTATTATTCTATGCTAAAACCAATTTTGGAAAAAAAGTTGTGAGCTTAAACTAAAAACAGTGGAGCTAGCCACTTTCACGCTATAGATCTGCCGCGTAGTGAGCGGCTTGTGTAGATTCTCACACGCAGTACTCTACACAGTACTCATATATATCATCTCTTTGACACATGGGTTCGCCACGGAGGCCGCTTACTTTGGCAAATATACTGCTGCTTACTTTGCTTTTTAATAATTTTGACCTAATTTCAGTACGGCTTTTTGAACTAGATAGTATCTTCAAACTTGCAGTATTTTACTGACTTTAGCACTGAGTATACTGTGAATAAATCAGTGTAAAACTTCAGGGGCCTGTCCTGGATACTTCGGTAGTTCACGTCAAGAAGCTGTCAAGAGTGATATTTCTGTTTGGGAAAGTACAAAAAAAACCAATGACAAGTGAGTATTTGATTATAGTGTAGTCCCTTAGATTGTGAGAAGTAGCTCATTCTCAGAAATACCCCTTCCACTCCCATGTCTGTTATGGAATTACTCTTTGGGGGCTTGCTAACTTCAAAAGGGTTAGTCTACCACTTTAAAACAATGCAGAGAGACTTCTTGAGGGTGCTGAACTGAAATACCTTTGTTTTCTCTGTTTGAAATACTTACATCTATCAACCAACTCACACAGTTTACTTGCAAGCTGTGAACTTCAAGGACAAGAGTTAAGAAATAGCAACCAGCTGAACTGACTCTTTCTTGCAAAGAGTGGCTGTCTTTACAAGAAACAGGAAAGCCTTCATTCAAACGCCCTAAAGTTGTTTAGCAGCTTGTCGGAGAGTGTTACGAGATCATTGGAACAGGAACTCATAGAAAGACTGAGTGAGTGGTTGGTTGAAGGCTCATATTTTTTATTATCTGTCAAGTTACAGGGATCACATATAGGCCCTAAGGGAAATTTGATTGATCTCATCACGGGTGTTAAGCCGAAGAGATACTTACAGTATTCAATGTTAGTCCTTGTTTAAATCAGTTGCAAATGTTACGACAACCATCCATTTTGCTGGTTTTAGATGAAGAGGTATGGTAGTTTGGAAATACACTGCCTAGGCTGAAATTGTAATAAATTAGGCCTATGTTCAGGACCAATGTGATGTTATTATTTAAATAGGTTAGAAAAGAATAATTATAATACTTACCAGATATAGTTAGGCTATTGTGTTAGACAAACCAGTAATACTACTGGAATGAAGCTAAATAACTGGATTACCACATACAATTAATCAATTTTGCCCAGAGTTGGCAACTAACCGGTAGAATACTGACAGTCTGGCAGCCTAGTGGACAAGTTAAAAGAAAAAGAAAATCATAATCATGATTCATGATGACGCTGTCAAAAAAATTAGCATAACAGAAAAAAGGAGTGCTGTAACGACCCTAAAGATAAATTATATCAAGTTAAGTCTCTTCTTCTGGTGTATGTATGTATATGTGATTGACTAACTTAAATCATATATTATTTTTATATCTAAAGACTGTCCAGGGTCGTAGTCATGATTGCATGATCAATATGTTGGATACAGAGAGCTTTTTTTCTATCAACATAAGTATTCACGCTCATGTGTTTCTTCTACTTCTTTCCTTTAACCAGTCGGGAACCTTCGCCCGCGGTCAGCCTTGGGAATAATTACGAAATAAATACTCTGTGGTTACGGTGAGTTATTTAAAATATAAAATGATAAGCATTGCAGACTGTTAACAACTTTACCTAGTGGTTAGCTAACCACCGAAAAGGTGAATTGAAAAAATGGCTAAAAAAGTACGCACTACGTACTGGTGGTGCTGCATTACCACAGACAAGCTTGACTGAGGCAGTAGGAATTCAGTGACTTGGTAGGTTGCTTGCACGCTATTTTCCTTTTTAAATCATAAATGAAACATGTACAACGACACTTATATAGTTAACTTGGAAATATAGCAAATTATATCATCTATCGCGTTAACAAATTGCTCCCCTTGAGCTCAGACTGTTCGCTATTTTCTCGGCGACCCCCAAAACTCGGTGCCCCCCGCACCGCGGGGTTGCGGGGATGCTGTTTACGCCTCTGGTACGTAGTCGACTTGAGAAATGAAATGAATCATGAAAATGATGCGTTACGAGTCTGCGAATGCCACGATCGAGATTTCACATGCCAAGTTAAATAAGACCCATTTCATAAAGGTTGCGTAAACCTTGGAAAGCTCTAGCTAGTAAGCACAGAACATTCATAAGCCACGTTTACACCGAAGTAAATAACACGAGTTTTTAACAAAAAGTTATTAACTTAACAGAATCGCCCAAAGATTTCTCTTAGCAAGCGTTAGGCCTAATAACTCGTGTTTTTAACAGAAAATTCCTTGTTATTAACAAGATTTATATCATCCATCAAGAGTCGTTAAATATCAAAGGAAATGTGTTAGGTTTTTAACATTTGTTAATAACAAAAGTTAATGGTCTCTTTTAGCGTGTTAACTTTTGTTAAGAACAGGTACCTCTCTTCCCCGCAAACCCCGCGCCTTCATCCTGCTATGGAGAGCGCGCCAGTCGCTATTTATTTTTAAATAAATATTCTAAACTTGTAAACGAGTCCCCTGAAGCTTAACCCCACAAGGTAACCGCTAATATTTCTTTAACTGGAATGGGTTTTCTGAAGTTGGTGTCCTGTTTCCAAATTCTGTGCCCCACCATTCCGATTAACCACTCAACATCACAGCTGGTCATGCGGAGGAAATTTTTCATGCTTCCGTCGCACCTTAGCTCGTCTGAAAGAGGGTCACTATCGTATTCTTGCAGATCATATAACATATCACTCTCACTGTTCGAAGTCCTTGCTCTGAGTGACGGTTTCACTCAGTATCTTCTAGGTCTCCTTTGAGAAGCGGTAGCCAAAACAACGCATGCAGCTGCAGCGAGAACCACGTCATCCTCTCGCAACATTGTCTCATCTACAAGACTGCTGGCTGTGCATGAGCGTTGATTCAAGATAGGGGTGTGACTAAAGATGTTTTTAACATAAATGTTCTTAACATAAAACTGAAGTACAAAATGATTTGTTAATAACTTTCTGTTGCTAACTTTTGTTAAGGACTGCCGGTTAATAACATCAAAAGTGTATTATTATTAAATACCTTGATAATAGATCCTACAGTTGAGAGAAACAAATCCATGCAGAGCGGATACGCATTTCGCATATTTAATATTTTTGAACTCTGGTCCTACACTTCTAGTAAAAGTTTATCAACTTTCTTTTATTAAAAGTATGGATACTCTTTGTTAAACTTTAAATGGTTGAGGATAGAAAATGCAACTGTGGATACCTTTATAGGTGATGAAAGTGAACTTTTAGTCACTTAACAACTTTGCCCATTTCCCCAAAATAGATTTTCGGGAGCGGCTCAAAACCTTTAAACGGGAAGACTGATTAACTGACACCTCATTTTAATGGTATTTGAACAGTGGTCAGTGGAAACTAAAGCTTTCTATCTCGACCCAGCACAAAATGACAGCTCATTGAAATTAAGTAAAACTTAATAATGACGTGTAAAAGTATGGGCACACTCTGTTTAATTTTAAATAAATAAATATAGAACGAAAAGAATGACACTGAGGACACTTTTATCCATACAAATAAAATAACACTTTTGTCTGTACATTGCAATGAATCCATCGGTTTTTGGTTATTTGGCTATTTTATACTTTGCAAAGACCGAAACTGACGTAAAGAAATTCCTGTCCGTCCGTCTGTGACGTTTTTAGTTACATCATATACAGTAGTACTACTCAAACGTAGTTTTAGAATTATATCATACAGTCAGGAGCCTAAAATCAACTATATTAAGAGATAGCCTTAATCCTTAAATGTTTATATTTTCATACGTTTTACTTTATTTTGTAAAATAAAATGTATAATGTTGTTATTTTTGTTTTGTTTTCTACTTGTACCATTGTAGATAATGGCTTAAAGTTAGCCAAAACATGTTGTGGCTATACACATTTTTTATTTCTGATTCACTATTTTTATTTTAAATCTAAATATCCATACAACATCCAAAAAGTAAATGGCAAGGGACCAAAGGGGCTCTAAACACTTTTTAAGGCATTTTGGAACGCTTAAAACCCGAAACCGGCTAAAACCATAATAATGAAACGTCCAATTACGCTGTGTGTGTTAAACTTCATTTTATGTGGCTCGTGGAAACACAAATAAATAATTGAGTTATAGCTTAAATAAATAAGGATGACACTTATTTATGTAACTGCGCTGGCACAGCTACTAATATTTCCTTAAGTAAACTTATAGGTTAAGGCAATTTCCCATAGTAAACAGGTTTTTACCCTTAACACGGTAACTATCAGTGTTAATATTCAATCAGTGCTGATTAATAAATCAAAATACTTACCACAAAATGGCAGCTGGTGGCCAAACGAAAAAACACTCATATCGTTCATTTTTTCACTTGTTTTTACTCAAAGAACAATACCCTGATTATAGAATATATATTTAGTTACGCTATGACCCTGAACTTTGGACTACTAGTTGACACTCTGTATGTGGGAGGATGCTGAGCCGATATATACTGTGCTAAACAATTCAGCTGACTCAAACCTGTAACACAGCTGATTCAAACTGAACCTACGATTTATGTGACAGATTCTCCCTGTATTTTCCACCTCACTGATGTTCAGTCATATCATAGTCATGGAGATCACTCCTTTGAAACATAGAAGATCTGTATGCCTACAAATCCCTGCTAAAAACTCGTTGAATACATAAAATATTGATATTAAGCAAAGTGCCGGAAAAGTAACTATTTACTTTTCTTTTTAATTGTACAGAGATTATAACAATAAAACGTATAGGTTTCCCCCTTTATTTTAGGAACGTAGCGTTGATTGACACCAGTGCATCTTAGGAAATAAAATAAAAATAATGTTATAGACATTACTATTTTAATGGTTATCAAACATTTAACCAACTATTGTCATATAATGAGTAATTACTTCAAACAAAAGTTTAAGACAAAATAAAGGGAAACAAAGGTTATTATAAATTAGAACATTTTAAGACTCCTCAAGGCTACCATCTCACGTGAACGTAAACTTTAGAAACAAATTAATTAAATTTGATTAAAACTCAATTAATGAAGGAAAGTTATAAATTATTTTAAGAAAATTATACTAACGATACTAAATCTAAGCCTGTGAAAGCCTTAGGTGTCCAAAGAGTCGTTACTGCATTTCAAATGTAACGATTAGATTACAAAGTTACAAAAATGTAACGATTACTGTAACGATGAAAATTTTGTAATCGTTACTCCCAAGTCTGCCAAAGAGCCTAGACTAGAGTCCATGACAAAAATATGAAGACTTCTTTAGCTCTTGTCGTACGTCCAATCCAGACTGTCCCTAGGACCATTCCTATTCACCACCTCAACTTCTTCTCCCTCCACTCATACAACTCCGGAAGTCCCCGAATACCCTATCATATGAAGACTTCCGTATCATTCTTCATTATGTAATGCTTCCTTGTACACTACCTGAACACTGGACATCTAAAGTCCAGTTCTGTTTTGTAACTAAACTGTTACATAATGTCCTCAATTCCACAGTTTCGCATGAGCAAACAATAAACACGAGATGCTTGGCCATTGCGAAACTGTGGTTGAATATCATATTAGAATTTACGAAAACCAACCCTTGTGATAAGATATTAAAAATAAGTGGAAATCGAAAGGTAGAATATATGAAAAATATAATCTATTAACCGGATACAGTAAAAAACTTAATGATTTTATTTTTGAAAACTTATAGAGTTGTGCCTTGTTTAAAAGCTCTTGCCCCCCTCTCAAAACAAGACATCTCATTTGTGTGTTGGATATCTTGCATCTAAACCATTAGTTCAATTGGCCATCGTTAAAGTTTCAGGACGTCAAATGAGAACGGAGCGCTGAATATACTTTGTAGAGCTATCGTCGGTTTTGTATCTTTACGACCTTAAAATAACGGGTCAAGCTAACAGTTCTATTACAAAAAATCAGACATACCCCAAAACTGGAGTGGGGGGATCTCTGATCACGACAGTAAGTAATTTAGTATACCCTAATAACATATGACAAAGTGAGTTAGAAAGTTTACATTCCCTCAACATATGATTTTAATACGAAAACACAATTCGGAACTTTTAGTATCTGAATAGTCCATCCTGGCGAAACCGCAGCCTCCAGCCACAATCAGCCTGCTTCGTCTCTTCAGTATTCAAACACAATACGCTACAAAACAGGAAACAATCCACCGCGACATGCGGGAATATTGAGAGATGAATAGCTGGGAGGAACAGCTGCTAGGTGCATGCGGGGATGAAGCGGGAATTACTTTTTAGAATATTGCTCGGTTGGTAACAATGACAACACTGAAATCAGCCGAGCAGTTGTCACGATTCGGACACAAAATAATAATGGAGCGTCTTGCCGGAGCAAGGAAGATGTTGTGTTCTATTTTTGTTCTTGTTTAATACGTAACGTGTATGTGCAGAGTCTGAGTCAAGCTAGTCGGCTTTTAGTTTATTTGCCTGAAAAGTTATGGTTGTTATCTAATTTGCTGAGTAAATTGCTAATAATTGCCAGTATTTGAAATACTACTGTTGTTATACTATTTTAAATTTGTCCCGGAACCCTATGGGACAAATCTAATAAAATTGTTCCTTAGGTTGAGACAAACAAATTGAATTTCTAAGGAACAATAATTTTACATGAGTTGTTCCAGAGAGTTCCGGGTCACCCTGTACAGGCCTAATCAATTTTCATTGGAATTATCACTCGAAATCAACATTACAAGTGTTCTCATTTAAGTATACCTATTTTTATCCTAGCGAATTTTGATTTAGTTCATCTGATCACAAAAATAGTGTTATTTCTTGTATAATTATAATATATGTTTATGTAACCAACACATGTTTGCCTCATTATCTTATCACTGCATAAAACCTAAGGTTGGATTATAGTCTGGAAGCTAAAGAAGCTTAGTAGTGGTGAGACATCGAAGTTAATGTACAAAGATTAAGGCTTGACACAGCCTGATGCTGATATTAGGCTTAAGCCCTAACATGGAACTACTCTAAGCCAGTCTATCCTAACTGATCTCTAACTACAGCCAACAGTCTCTGAAATGACCAACTAATGTAGGTTCGCATCTGAGAGAGCCCTTTTTCATTAGTTCTGTCTGTTTAACAAATATATTTTAACAACGCCGGTATTATGCTATGTCTTTCAGCTTTCCGTTAGTTATTTTGTAAAGGTCCATCGTATACGTTAGGTTGTGTTTTTAATACAACTAAAGGATGTGAATCCAACTAAGAAATCAGGCCGACTCGCAGCTAAGCGCTAAAACGCCACTTAATTATTTGAGTGACGTGAATTTCCTTTGCAACTTTTAACTCTAATTCGCTAATATTGTCCCTTTATTTCGCTACGAATGTATAGCCTTGCTTCTGCCTTCGATCTCAGCTCTTCGTGCTCTATACCATGAGCGAAGTGACTATTTACTACGATATTCAATCTCTAACAATTACTAGTCCCTGGACGTTAGAGGATCACAGTAAGTCTGCTACTTTTTACCTGAGATATTGCCAGCACATTAGTGTTGGTTCAGTTTCGGTAACCTACAGTGTTTGTTGCTTGAGGAACTGTGATATATCTGAGAATGGAACAGATTTGTGGTGCCCGAGAGGGAAATTATCCCTGTGAAGTACGACCGAGTCCCTCCATACTTCACACACCTGTCTTCTACTCAACACTGTATCGAACAGAATGTATGTTAGTGTCATGGCCTTCGCGTCGGTGATTTAGAGTCTCTCTAACCATCCATTTATTCGTGGTTCTATCTTGTACTTTGGATGGTAGTTACTTAATTTAGTACTTTTATTTACCTAACTTATTAAAGGCCACACCCGCTCTACAACAAACATTATTTGAACTAGCCAAAACCAATCAGAAAGTACTAGGAATCGACTAATTGCGAGTGACTCCCAAAGGAGCTGGAAGCGTCAGTGGAGTCATGCCTAACTGCACATATATAAGCGCAGTTTAGTATAGGTTTTATTTCAGGTTTTGATAAAACCACAGAAACTAGAATGCTTACAGTGGTCTGCCACAGAGGAATGCTTAGGGTGACTTGTTTACTTTCATAGTGTCGCTTGTGTTTGTATTATTGTAGTTTTGTTTTCTCTAGGCTATTTCTAAATTCTAAGTTTTAATTTGTTGTTTGACTTAACAACTACATATGTTTGGTAGAGTTTGACTGGTCAGCTACGCCGACTACTTTAGGCTAGCTCATTTTCTAATGTTCTGTGTTATGTTTTAGGTTATTTTCACCTGAAGACGGGATCAGATTGCAGATCCCGAAACGTCGTGATCCTTTTTGTTCACAAACGATGGAGAATGTCCGCAATAATAGTTCAACTTCTGGGTATGCCGGTCTAACAATCGATATGTTAGTTCTACCAGCACATTAATTACCAATGCGTGATTGCCATATCGTGCAGAGGCACACTCCCACCCATTCCGCTTCATCCTCAGGTCATCTACAATCCCAAGGTCCCACGATATGGCAGCCACACTTGGTGAGGGATTTAACGACTAAACACGTCTTTCCCTATCCTTTTAAGCCTCTGTAAACGTTCTATTCTCTGTGCTAAAGCCTAATTATATAGAGAAAAATAAGTAAGGATTATGAATAATGGGAAAGGGGGGATAATTATAATAGGTAATTAAGATAGGACTTAGTAGAAGGTCAGTGGATTGTGTTTTAAATTCTACAATTTAACTAATTAATTGCCGAGTTCACGTTGAGCCAGTTAATCTGGGGCTCAAATGTTGTTAATTGGTTGAATGCTTATCAAAGTTGGCTGTAAGTTTAATTATTCGTTATTTGAGGGTTAGGAACATGAAAGTCTGGACGATTGGGACCAATTTACAACATCGAGTTTAATCTGGTATAGTTGTATTCAGGCTAGTTCTAGGCTTTTGGTCAACATGAGGTACTTGTTCCTCAATTGTGATACACGATTAGAGAACAGTTAACAACATAGTGTTCGCAGTTTTAAATTTCTCTTTAGTCTGCGACAGCTGTTAGACAGAACGACGACAAGCGGCAGTGTC
Source organism: Matsumurasca onukii (assembly GCA_018831715.1). Classification (NCBI taxonomy): domain Eukaryota; kingdom Metazoa; phylum Arthropoda; class Insecta; order Hemiptera; family Cicadellidae; genus Matsumurasca; species Matsumurasca onukii. Next base: position 14,755,350 of record CM032062.1, on the reverse strand, counting down.
CGTATATGTGCGTTTGTAGGTTAACTGTAAACTTTTCGTTTCATACGCGTGTTAATTAATTAAATTTATTTAATTGCTTTTGTGTGTCTATATGACTAAGTCCTCATGGATGAACCAACAAGATTTTCACCGCCTGAAGATGACAATTATTAGTCAAAACATGCAGCCACCATCAGACAAGTACCAAATATTTGAACTGATTGACGGAGGTAATAAGCTAATTTTAGTCATACATTACACAGTTCAGGGGATAATTGAAATTAATTTTAACTAAGTATACTTTGAGTTCACTAATCTGCTTAGCAATGAAACGCTAAAGTGATTGTTGAAACTATGCAACTCAATAACACAGGTTTGTTGGTAAGTTATGTGACTCAGCTTTCTCTCATGTGTCTTGAGCCAGTAACTGGCAATTGTGGAGGTGTCACAGTGAGCAATGACGCAGAGAACTCTGGGGAAATCCCCTTTGTGGACATCCTGCCCCGAGTCATCCATCTCCACTCCTTACTCTGAATATGTGATGTCACACTTTCACTCCTTTTACTGGGTCGCCTGCATCATCAGACAGGGGAAAGAAACATTATTTTCAGTAAAACATTCATGAGTATACAGGTAAACTAATTTCAACCATCTTCATACACAGGGTGTACCAAGAGCTGTAAGCTACAAATTCGAATCTCCGGGTTTTGGTATACGCAGGTAGGACATGTTGTTCATAGTTAGAAAGTGTATTTTAAGTCCATAATTTCTGTGATATTGATCTCAAAATTATGTAGTCGTTTTAAAGTGGCAGCCATAAACGTAAACATCTTGAAACGCACTGTATATGTACTTGTAAACTCAGGAAACCTGGTTTTGATAATTGACAAAGTGATGTAAGCTCTAAGATATTTAAAAAAATGTTGTTTATCAACTTTGGTTCTCAACTTGGTATCGTAAAAGCAACTTTTTCCCATAAACTCAGGAATGCAGAGTAGCTAGGTTACTGGGAAATGTTACTACTTTCGGAGAATTAGTCTATAGCAGCCTGAATCTCATTAGCTTATTAATATTGATGATTTTGGTCGAAAGTAAGTTGAAAAGGCTACAGATCACAAGGAAGATTGTCGAATCTGCCAGCTTATAACTCTGTGAAGTAGGTTGAAGGTTAGCGTAAACAATAACACGCTATTACGTACAGTCCAATGATATACGAGTGAGATAAATATGTTATAGCCAAAATAATGATTTGGTGAAATCAATCGTTTAAAATTATTATATAATACTATGCATTATTGACAAGAAAATTGTGAAATTACATGTAAACAATTGAAAATCTCACTGTTATAAGAATTAAAAAGAAGGAGAAATTAGAAAATAATACACCACTAACATATTTGAGAACCTTATCCTATCTTATCCTTACCTTTCTACTTTTACTTTACCTTTCACATGAAGTCGTGGTGGTAAGTACGCTTCGTGACAAATGGTGGTGAGTTTGATGTAAGAAAGTGTGTGGCAAATGGAGATGATCGGGACATCGGGACATCGCAATGATGATCGGACGAGTGATGTTGCCTCTGATAACTAAACCGGATACAGTTAATATGAAAGGTGTTGTATACAACCAAATTAAGAGCTGTGATATTTGGATTTAATAAACTATACAGTAACGTAACATTATGAATTCTTAGAGACAATCGTCCAACTTACAGTCTTTCACCAATGCATCTTGCTGAAGAAGCCACGCACACGACTATTTCGCTCTCGATTAGTATATGTACGATCATGTGACGTGGGAAAGGCAGTTGATTCCGAAGACGGAGATACACAGAACACAGATAATAGGCTGCTTGTGGCCAGTCAGGTACAGTTGGCAGCTGCTTGCTCATTGTTGCAGATAATCCGCCACATTCACCCCAGCACACATCTCTGACAAATTGGCAGCTCACTACTTCCTCCCACCCTCACCCCTTGTCTTCATGTATTACTTGGTAAATTGTATGAATACATACACTTTGAACCCATTAAGTCTTGTTTAGCTGAAATCGATACATTTTATTGTTTGATTTGTATAATTATACCGTACCTTTATTGTTTTGTCATATCTATACTATTAGTATTTCGGTTAGGGTTGTCCGGAATGTTGAGATCTCGGAATCTGGCTCGGGTAATTCAGACTTTTTGAATAGAAATAGTCCTTAGTGTGTGGAGGGTGGGGAAACGAATAAAATGATATAGATTTTTTATTTTTATGGGGTTTTTGAGGTCCCCAATTCCCCATGTTATATTTCTTTTTTTTTAGTTAATATTTATTAGTAAGTATCAACGGATTTGTTTGAAACTCGACACATAGTTGTATACCACTAACCCAAAGACCCCCACTGATTTTGGGGTTCGGGGGCACAATATATGGATTGGGGGTTAAGGGGCAAGAAATAAAAAATCATAAAAATCGATGTGGGGTATCAAAAAAGGGAATATTATGCTGATTTCGAAAATATATTGGTTGTCCACCAAATTGTTTGGGGAGGAAGGGGGGCACCGAGGCCGTAGGCCAAGGTGCTTGGCTCGCGAGCGAAGCGAGCGAGCGTGCCAGGTGGTCTGGGGGGAAGCCCCCAGCTGGCGCAGCTAGTTATAATTAATATGACAGATGAGAAACGTCATAGATAAAATGTTTTCCGAACACATTTTTTTAATAAAAGAAATTAATTAACTTAGTTTCTATGGATGCACCACACTCATTCCAAATTTCAAGTTAAACACGGCTCGTACAAAAACTATGTACTACAACAAGCAACCAACACATTAGAAGCAGAAAACATGACGTAGACAACAGATAATATCCATTACAAGGTCGACCTCCATCCAACACAGTCATACAATCACAGTTAAGTATTTGTGTATTTATAATAAATAATAATAAACTGTTTGTTACAATAGCCAAAGTGTCTAAAACTTAACCTAGATTATCACAGGTAAGTATTAAATTAATTTATTTCTAATACTTAAACTATGTGCTTAGGCAAAATTAGTAACTACTAATGGCAGTTGTAGCAGAATATCTACATATTTCAACGCGTATTTAGAGTAAAAAGCGAAAGGTCGTAAATTATTCCGTTGAGTATATTAACGTCATTAATTTAAGACTAGCAACTCCTGTTAAAAGAACATAAATAACGCATCGTTTGGCTAGTAGAATACAAAACCTTGGATGCATGACATTATTTGTCTGCAGTACTAATGTGTGGTTTACTAGGGATAGAGTTTGCTTCATATTTCTAGGTCTATTATATTTTTCCCGTAATCTGTTTGAGACAGATTACTTGAATCACCTGTATGTTATATGTTGGTAGATCAGGAGATAGATTTCTGTACTGAATCTGTACAGTGTACACCATAGACCTATTCTGCTAAACCTTAATCATTTTAGCTCCCAATCCAGTAGAACTTTTCAGCTTCAAATGGATAATAAAAAGGGAGGGTTAAAAGTTAGGAAGTTATAAAACACATAAAATGACGAAGGCTCATGTTGGATATTTCCCTTGACTGTCGTTCAGATCAGTGTGACAAACCTTCTGAGGCTATTCCTCAAATGGCCTCTCCTCCCGTACACGATCTTCCCAACGTCAAAGCAGGCTTTCCTGTCTCAGTTCTGAGATCCTATATACATGTACCAAAACATAATATAATGTTTTATGCGAGTTTATACATATTATGCGGGCTAAGTTCATCAAGGATAGATAAATTATTATAAGCTAAACCAGGAGTGCGATGTCTGTTGACTACATTATATTGTTACATTTATGTGACATAAATTTCATAATTTATTTACGATATGATTATTGAAGCGTATAATGCATCTTACTTAATATGTGATTATGTGGTTTCAACATTTTAATAATATGGGTGTCAGGATGTTCATATAACAATTAAACTTAAATCATCTCTCCAAACAAAAGCATTCTTTACAAATTGGGTTGTCGAACCTTTGTTACCGAATTATAACACAACAAATAAGAATTATGTTTGATTTTATCCCTAATAACAGATACGCATTTTATTTGGATTTACAAGCACATCCAAATAACAGTGAAAAAGCATTCAAAGTATGCATTTGTAACTCGTATTAGATATTGTTTTGTAATTATAAATTTCTATATTAGTGTGAGACCCCCTTCAACGCTAAGCAAAAGTAATGTATGGCATTTACCTGTTCATATACATTTCACAAGCCAGTTGCACATTAAAACGCATTTTTAAGCATTAAAGCCAACTACAAACCAACACATGGAAACCACCAACTTCTCAGAAGTTTGCTGCGCGGCACTCTTTGACAAATGATCAGCCCTGTACTGCAGTGATAGTGGAGAAGATATTGCAGGCGTCTATTCATTATTGCCTGGTGCTAATCTTTATTACTCTGTTATCCTTCTTCTACCTCTGCGCAGTAAAAATATCATTATCAATCATAGGCGTTTAAAAATATAATTCCATGATATCGGATTAATGATAAGCTAATTTTTTAATATTAAAGATGTGTGTTTGGTTAGCTTTAATTGAAATAAAAATACATAGAAATTCTGAAACAGACTATACAAATTCATAGTAAATACAAAAATTTTTTAAAATTGTATTGACACGAATACATAATTGTATTGAAAACGTCTTAATCTAATTATACACGTTTAAAAATATTAGTGTTTAAAATAGCAACTTATCTTGATCATCGTTTTTCTTTTCTTGGGGTATTTTACTAACTGTCTGTTGTTTGCAAAAGTTTAATTGACTAAACTGCCAAAACCATCCACGTTAGGAGTCCCTCCGGTAACTTCCTGTTCTATGAGACACTCGTTCTGGTTCCTGCGGATTTTGAAGTATCCCCCGTCCCCCCAGTCAGTGTTCCATGAGTTGGAAGCCAGCCAGTAGGGCACACCGTCCTGCAGCCCCCAGCCTAGTAGTTTCACTGCGTGCACCCCCACCTCCTCCCCACTGGTGTACTGGTACACCCCTGTAAACAAATATTTTGAATGTATAAAAAAATAAACTGTACATTGTAAGAACAATGCATACGAGTATTTTGTCAATTTGCAAGTTAGCTATGTTAAACTATACCTAAATGTTCCTAAAACATAACACATTTAATCTTAACGTTGTTCAGTTATTATAGGAAGCAAATAATTTACCGTAAAGGTAGAATCACTGTTAATACTAACTACTCGTATTATAAAGTAGGAGTGAACATTACTAGAGTTAAATTTGTCTGACCAATCAGTATAGATTACGAGCGTCAAAAGATGTCGTACTTTCGACTGTAGAGTAACCACTAAACCTTTCATCCATTGTACATTGCATTTATACAGGGGTTGAAAGAAAACAGTTGACCTCATGTGATTAATTTCTGTTAAATCATAGTTGTTTGAAAATAGTAAACAGGTTATCAACAAGCATTGAAACCACATTATCAGGTTGTGTTTATTTTTTTGTTAGCCAACATAAATAAAAATACCGTACTTTCACGTTTAAGTAGTTTTTGAAACAAAATGGAAAATCTGCTTTCTATCTGCCCTACAGGATTTGCAGAACTTTCAATAAAAATCAAGGTTATTTAGAGTAAAAAGAGAAGCCCTTGGTAGCAAGGTTAAACAATTATTTATTGGAAAGGTTTGCACTGCTTGTGAACAATAACATTAAACTTCAGGAATAATGTTTAAACATCCCAACCTTGCAAGGTAAAGGTTAAACATAGGCAAGGTTCCTTATAAACATATATATATTCTTCGTTACTTAGCCGCCATTTTGTATTTTTACTTAAAATTTATATCTTCAAACGGTTTGACCGATTGCACAATTTAAGAAAAATAACTATTTCATAAAACTTTATGTGAAAATGGCGCATAATACAAAAATTATGAATACAAAATGTTGTATTTTTAATTTTACACAAAGATACAAACTCATTTTCCCAATTTTACATAACACTTTCATATAACTGGTACATTACCAGTTGAACGCTTAGGTGTACAAGTCGCACCTGTCAAACAGGTGAATATACAGTAAGCTGATCCAAAAATTACCGCATTAGGTTTAAACATCCCTGTAAATCTTTTACCTTTGCAAGTTATGTTCTCAGTATCAGCTTTCGAAAGGGAAGTAAAAGTATGAGTCAGTTAACAACTGTTATCCAGTTATACCCGCTTGTTCTTGATACGTATACTGAACCATTTTACCAAAAGTCACAATAACGTAAAATCAATCAAGAAATACAATTTTTAAAAACCTTTGTACTATGTGCCATTTTCCACAAGAATGCAATCGGTAACAAACCGTTCTCAATTATAGATGGGACATGGGACGCAGACTGTTCAACTTGCTGCCACATGAGATCAAGACTCTTAGAGGGAAGAACTTGAAGACCACACTGAACAACTGGCTGGTGGATAGACCGTTCTACACACTGGAAGAATTTATTCACAGAGACTGCGAAGACCTATTAGAATTTTAAATTACTCTGTACAATTTGACGCCAGTACATTTTTTGAAGAAATTGTAATACAGATATTTTTACTTTGACTTATATTGGTCAAAAATATTTATAACAATGTCGAACTAACTCGCATATTACCTGACTTGTAGCTCAAGAAGTCCTCGTACACAGTAAATGTCGCCTCCAACGGACCATTGGTGTAGATTTCCTGCTGCATCTCGGCAGTTTGGTTGTTCATTAGAAACGCAGTATTTACTAAACAGTTTTGTAAAGAGATTTTCAATTAGTAATCAGTAAAATATGAAATGTAGGAGATTTTAATTCAATGTCTTTTGAGGATGAGCTTTTAATAGTAGTAGGAAAGGTATATTAAAAGTTCTAGGTGAAAGATGTCCAGTGGACTTGCTTACCTGTGTGCAGGTCCTCGAAGAACTTGTGTTTGTAGCGTTTGTTGTAACACTGATATCTGCACTTTGGCGTCTTCACTTGTGTGTAATCACTGCAGTTCTTCCTGGTGCCATCGACATCGTGGTCACAGTCTGGCAGAGAGTACGGCTGACATCCCTGGGCAAGTAACAGATCAGTGGGTCAAAGAGCAAAACACTCATAGAGAAAGCACAAAAAGAAAATAATGTTCAACATGAGAAATTACTTGTTTACAACTTTTAAGCAATCACCTTCTTTCTATCTTCAATCGGTTCCAAATAGCACGTCAGTTATTTGCATTTATTTTTTAAAATTTCAAAGAAAAGTCATTAACAAGAAGTGTTTTGATTTGGAACGTTAGAAAGGAAAAGGATATCTTTGTCAATTGAAAAGTTCCAGTGATATCTTTGAACTAAAATCAACATTACTAAACATTTAAACCGTACTATGTAAATGTACTAGGAACCTTTTAGTCTAAGATCTTACCTACAAGTGTCAATCCTCCTCTGTTATCTGAAGCAAAACTGTTAAACTATATTACGCTTAAGCACAGTTGCCAAGAAAATAAACTAGATTGTATAATCAGATTAAATTCAGGGTATTGTTAGCGATTATTAATAATCATTTGGTTCTCATCAGTAAATCACGAATGCATTCCTTACAAGCCCTGGAGGCCCTTATTCACAAATTAGTGTTCCTTACCTCATCTGCTTCCAGCCTTGGCTCGTTTTCGTATTATTCTAGAATTATTCCTTTCTTTCCATCTGCCTTTGGCATAAGAACTTCCCCCTTTATTAAAAAAATATTATCTCAATTCTCTCAGCATTTTACCCCGTAATTACAGTTTATAACTCTCTCTTCCGGCCTCTGGCCTCAGAATTTGTCCTATCGTTATTTTAATTATCCGTTAAAGTCTAATTGGATGACAATATCATGTCCTGAAATGTTATTGGAAATTGTCGTTAGTTCAAAAAATAAACATTAAACAAGACAATTACATCAGTTGCCGTTGATTTGAATGTTTTGCAAAAGCGTTTTTCACTTTGCAGTAAATTTATTATATGTATTTGACACGCCCTATTATACTGTATTAGAAATAATTACATATTACAGACTGTATTAGACTTGGATTAAAATTTCTTGAAAATTTAATTGGAAAAATATTACGGAAGATATTTTTATAACAAGAAATGTGTAAAATTGCCATTATTTTGTAGTTAGTGACTCGATATACTTCAAATTTGGCCTTTCTTTTTTAAGTACAAAATTAATGATCCTATTCAATTTTAACGCAATCAGCTTAGCCACTTGAACGCTATTATTAACACATATAAGATACTAACAGACAAACTGACAAAACATCAATCAGACAACCGACAAAAAAGCCAGACAAATGAACTAAATGGGGATTCACTAGTTTTACATTTGCCCGTTTAATGAGGTTAGAAACCGACAGATAGGGGTCTTAGTCTGAATAATTTAAACAGCATTGTTCCTTTACGAAAGCTTCAGTACTTGATGAGAGTGATAGCCTCCTCCAGTAGGGATGCCAGTGCTGAGCAAGAATCCCCAAGCTTGATCTGTATCTCCTCCTTCACAGCCGAACCCACACTCCGAGCAACAAGCTAGGAGGTTCTCCGCTGACAGGGGCAGGTTGAAGTGTCCCTTGGTCAGGATACAGAGCCGGTCAGAGAACACTGAGGCAGCAGCCACGGCCTAGGACATGACGTCAACATGGAAGGTACTATCGTCGGGGGCTAGACAATCTGTCAGAAAGAAGGGACCTTGGGTTACATAATGTTGTATGAGGGTAGTGCTTGTTTAGTGAAATCATAGTGTTGACCACCGATATAATGTCAGCGGTCGCAGGTAAAGTAACGACGGCAATAGAAGGTTTAGTCTAGGCACCTTCTGACTTTGTCTCTTTGGAAACTTTTACGTTATATCTAAGTTCTAGGATAAGTGGTTGGTGATGTCCCGATTACGTGTTGGTGTGTTAGAATGGTAACAGCCACCACGGAGTAGTGCTGTCTTGCGACGTTAGAGATTATATTGAGGTACTATAAAGTTAAGTGTAGTTAGTAGCGATGACATACTGGGGCGTTGGAAAAGATGAAATAAAGAGCGTGAAAGTCACGTGAGGTGACGAAAAGGTTGTGAGGGACGCGGGAATTGCTCTATAACCCAGAATCCAACGCGCAAATACAAAATAGTTGTTGGTAACTCTTCATAGTTGATCACAGTTTATTGGGATACACCAGATGATTTAGCCATGACTGAATCTAGTAGTGATCGTCTCAAGCCTCAAAGGTGATGGTGAACAATGAACGACTTACAGAAACGATGATTTGGAAAAGAAGGTTTCACATTATACAGTTGTCCTATACCATCAAATAGTTTTAATCAGAGCTACAATGTAGCAAACTGACTAATAAGCGTAATGTCCAGATAAAACGGAAATTGACGTGACTATCAATTTAACGGAATTGCGGACGGAATTTTGACCGATGCAATTAAGACGTCAAACTTCCGATCTATGAGTCTCATCCTACACAATATCAGGGAGTACTCATTGAAATTAACAAATACTAAGAACGTACCCTCGAGAGCATGATATCAAGTGTGGATTGAAGTTAAATTTTTAACACAGATGCATACATGAAACATAGTGTATTAAGCCAATGCTGTTGGCAACAATGATGTCTCGCAATCAGCTGGGAGCTCTGCAATCGTCTGTCAAGCGTCTGTTGGATATGGAGACAGGACAATAGAACCGCTTGTGTTTAATGTGGCTCTGTGCAGCATCGCTAGTTTCAATCCTTTCTTTTATCTGTGCGTTTTGAAGCTTTCCGAGTTTGGAAAGTGTGGCTTGGCGTGACAATGAAACCCTTGGAATAATGTATAATCTCTTTTGATGGGCATTTTTGCATGGTTGTTGGCTTACACAAGTTTTAAAAATAAAGAATTAATGATTAATTTAAATGATCTTTTTGTGGCATTGACATAAGCTGTTTCAACGAGTTTGTTTTAAACTTAACACTGAATTATAGTAAATCAGTGCTATAGCGACCTCTTCAAAACATAATGTTTACATAATGTTCTTTATAATATTGAACACATTTATTGCCATTTATTTATCATTATTATTTTCATTATGGCAAAACGAATGACGTCATCATGACTAGGCAGCGTCTAGGACGTTAACTTGACCTCGCATCAAAAAGTGTCACTTTAGGACATAGTGATGAAATATACTATTTCTTTATCTTTCTCTAACTCAACTGCTTTAGATACATGCTGTAATGAGCTTAAGCTGCTCATTTATTCCCAGAGAGTTTGTTGATTACACTTTTCTCCCAACTAACAACAGCTGTTTCTTCATGTAAACTTGCATGCAAAAAATGGTTATATTTGAATTATTTAAATTTAAATTCAAATAAATGGATATATTTAATAGCACTCTATGCATCATGAAAAAAAGTAGAGTTCATCACTCGTTCTTGAAGTGGTTTCAGCAAGGTTTAACGCTCATGTAACATCCTCGGCTAAGAACTAGTGATGAAATATCCAGTTATTTTCGGTTTGCAAAATGGTTTGTACACCAACTACTACCAATCGAAACCAATCAAAAGCTAAAAGTTGTATTCATATATAGGTAGTTTCATTTATTTAAAACTTTGCTAACCAAAAATAAATGAAGGTTGTTGTTTTGCTCTTAATATAATCATGGCAATAGAAATCATTATAATTATTTAAATAGACTTTGCATCCCAATTAGAAAACATGTTTGGTTTAATGAACAGTATTAAATATTGCGTTTGACGTCTGTGAATTCATAAGTCTTCTTCATAAAACTACTTACCCAGTCCGAGCCACATGGGCCTTGATCTCTCACAGTTCTCAGGCTCTTGCACTTTGTCCATTGAGTCCTAGCGTCGAACTCTTCCGGAAGATCTGAGAACTGCTGTCTCTCGTACCTAGGAAGTCTGCTACCTCTTTCACGCTTCCTGACTCCAAGCAGGTGTGTGACGTAACTCTTCTTCAGCGAGGGGTCGAAGTTTCTTCCGGCCTTCAAAGTGATGAGAAACTTTATGTTTGTGAAATTGATTGAAATATTTAGAACTAGCTGCTTACCTATATTACAGTTTAAGGGCCGTTTGAGTAAGAACGAACTTTTAAATCAGCTCTGGCATGCCATTAGAGCGTTTCCCAGTTACTGGGAACAACTCGTGCTTAACATTACTATACATTGTAAAACTACATTGAACAACACAATTTAATTTAAAAGTTACAAGTAATAAATAACACAAATATTACATGAATTTTTATACAGACTAGCAACAAATTAAGTTAGACTACATATTTTAAAATGAGTTTTTAATTTTTTTAGTTTCTTGACCATATAGTTTTAGGCACTCGGGAAGGTCGTTGTACAACCTGGGGCCAGAAATCCATACCTAGTGCTCCAGTCTTACTCTGCGAAAATGCAGCAGACTGTCGTGGCGGTGCTGCTGGGAATGTCCCTAGACATAATCGCACAAGTATTGCGGCTCCCCGAGTGTAAGTTCATGCAGATAGTCAACATCCGTTGCATATTGTTTCCATAAGCAATCTGGCGTCACTTAAGATAAGAGGACACATGGAGATTGGGGAAACGACCTAGCAACACAAATAAAAAATCTGCCGCATTTTGAACTCTTTGTATTCTCATCACATCCTAAGGACCTTCGAAATACTATTGCCAAAGGCAGAGTAACAGTAATAAAATACTGAACTTGACCTGCATGAGTTGCAACTTGACTTGTTCTGGAGCAACACTTCTGAATCAGTACAGACCCTCAACCAATACTAAAAGTATAGATTATGTGAGTAACATGCTCGTAAGCCCTGTCCAGCATAACACCGAGGGTCACGGTGTCGCACACAGTAAGGCATTCACCCCGAGCATGACATCTGAGAGTCTGTTCTTTGTTGTGTGGAAAGTAACTATAGGAAAACTAATAACCTGTGTAAATTAACAACCTTTTTAATAAATAACCTTTAATTTGTGTTACCCGCAGATGCTAGCCTTTCTAGCGAAAGGCCTAGTAAATCAATTACGAAAATTATTGATTTTGTGTCATAATTTCAATATATTATTGTATTATTGCTAAACTACAATATAGAAAATATAATATAAAACATTTTAGCACTTTATTCAACGGTTTAGGTTTGGTTGAGCTATGGATACGGATGGCTGCCTGAGGTCACTCTATTCACTCCAAAGATGAAGGGGCTGTCACCAATGTCTGTACAACTACGAGTACAATAGCATGACTTCAGGCAGCTTCCTGTCTCATCAACTAAATCACATCTAAACTATATGCAGAGTATAAATCCTTATATGATAAATACTCATTATCACTTGATCTGGGTGAAGGTACAGACTGAGCTTGAATGATTGAGACGGAGTTGGTAATGTCAAATGTACGAGTTTTAAGCCGTTGCCTTTTTCATATAGAGAGCCACTTTACTCACTTTTGAGAAATCGTGTGTTCTGGAGAAAAAGAAACAGAACTGTTGAAAGTAGCGTGAAAATAGTACCGGTAGTGGAGTTTTCTTAAATACTCATAGGCTAATATAATTTGGGTGAAAAGATTAGTACTTTTGACTCGGTGAAGTTCAGACGTGACCACTACAAGGATTTATAACCCATCAAGTTCATTCTTCATCCCTCTCGGAGGTGACAGCCAATACATATTCCGCTGAAGAAAAATGCCAATCCTGTTAACTTTTACTTTAAGAAGCTTTTCTGTCGGAACAGATCATCTGATCGGGTAGTGATACCTTGGTTTTTACTACTTATATTTCTCTATTTTAGCAAAAGAAGTGAAAATAATAACATAACATTGCCCTTTCAACATTTTAATGAACTGAGCCTTCTGTCTCAGTGCTGTACATAAAATAAAATTGTCCAACATACGAGTAATTTGCAAAATAACAATAATTAAAAACAAAACAGATGTATATAAAATGGTTTCAAATAAATGAACTAGAAATCTTCATCATGTAGTTTAGGTTTTTCTTCTTTTTGGTATGTATTTGAATATCGGATTCGTATTTTTTGTGTGTATAGTGTTTAATTAACTTGTTGGGTCTAATTTTTGATTCATGTGGACGTGGAAACCGTCCTTGCAATTTCTTTTTTTGTCGAAATATAAATTTGACAGACTATTTTCAATGTTCATATACGAATGGTTACTTTCTTAAAGGTGTTCGGCAAAATATGATTTCATAGAAGTTGTATTGTTAGATTTTTAGATTGTAAGATTTTATCTATTATTGTTATAATATATTTCAGAAGTTTTATCCTCTAAACCTAGATTTAAACGTGCGTCCAGTTATCCATATGTAGAAGTTAAAATAACCGTTGCAATTGATTTTATCCTAGGTCCATTAAGTTTGTCTTGTTGGGTTTAGCTTTAGAAATTATTTTATATACGCTCTGAAAGGCGTTAATTTTGTTCTGAAGTTAAAATTGAAGTTGGAATTGTTTTTCTATTGGTATGGCGTATCTTACCATCCAGCTGGTTTTGGCCTTGTTCACAGTTTCTATGACGTCATCTCTCTCCAGTTGTGCCTCCAAGTCTAAGGCAGTCACCGTCATCACCACCAGGCACAGAAGAGGGAACCACACCTTCTCCACCATCGCCTGGCCCATGCAACAAACACACAGGCTGTTTGAAACTCACCATTCTAAAGACTGAACGACTGTCATTTATGCAACGCGCTTTGGGACATGCTGTTAGGTGTCGAGGGCTTTTTATTGTCTAGGGTTTTACCCCAAGGTCAAAATCAATGTTTTAAGAAACGATACTACGAGTATGAACATTTAATTAAAATAACAATTATTATAATAGGAAAAGAACAGTATCCTCGAACAACGTTTGTTCAAACCAATTGCCGTCAATGGTTCAATTTCTAAGAAGCTTTGAGAACCAGTTTGATTATTGTATTTAAAATATCAAGAGCTTTACAGACGCGTGTACCTCGACAGGTTTCTAAAATCATCAAATAACCATCTAAATCTTTATCATATTCGGTTATGGGAAAAGTGTTGTATTGTTTCAACCCTATTCAGAAGCCGCTTTGTTGCAAAACACTTTGAGAATCTCAAAGCAAGAAGAAGCTGGGGTTTGCTACCTTGCTAAATGAGCCATTAGTAACGATTATATATTAGCAAAACTCTGTAAAAGCTTTAGGCTGTCTCTGAACATCGGAACGTAAGACAATCTTTTGAATTGGTTTTAGTTTTCATATAGAAAAAAACTTACGTCAGGTAGCCCCCTGTTTATTGTGCGTTTGTACACAGCTTCACTACTCCTCCTGGCCTGTATTGTCTCAGGTGGAGTACCGTAAAATATGTGGGCTAAATTATTTGTTAAATGATTTGTATCAACATTTGTCAATATTTTAAACATTTCAAATCCAAAGAAAGTAGGTATGGCTTGTTTCGTAATTATATTGAACTGAGAAAATCCATTTAAACCCTATTAAAAATACCAAATTTTAAAGAATCTAGCTCTACCTAATATATTTAGTCTATAATTATAAAGAGACCCAATGTGAAACAGTTTAAAACACACAATATATTAAAGTTGAAAACATTTCTAATTGTAAAACAAGTAAGGTTGGTACACGATTACTACAAAATTAACTTACCTCTTTAGATATAAACAATCAAATGACCTTCTTTGGGTTTTGTAATCTTATCGGCACTTCAGACAATTGAAGATTCACCAAATACTCAACCACTGTCTGCTATAATCACAATAGCCTACTTGTAGTTTGTTATTTGGCCTTTTCATTAAAATTACAAAATTTTGATAAGTCAGTAAAACATACAACATTATAAACTCGTACAATGTTGCCGTTAATTTTATTTTCTAACACACCTTTTCTTCAGTCAGAAGTAAATTTTTCCAAATTATGAAACTACTTTTGAAGAATATGCATTACTAATTTCACTGAAAAGCAGTTTAAATATTCGGTCAAGACGTTCTTATAACAGAGAGTTTGTAACGCAAAATAATTTGTTGGAACAGAGTCACACCAAATTAGCTTCTGCATTACTTAATTAAGTGTAGTTGCGTTGGCTTTAATAAATAACCCATCCATTACTAAAGGTGCATGTACCTAGCCCATTCATCGCCAGAAATAATATAAACAGTTTACCAATATTTAATATACAGTATTTAGTAAGACAGTGACTTAACCACAAATTACTTATCCATGTGAAACAATTTTTAAAACAACTAACACAGTTGCTATAGACAGAGTACTCAAGATGGAAATAAGAATAATAAGAAATTGTATAAACAAAAACTATCAAGTAGATGGAATATGGAGATTAGCTTCAATTGAAACTGTTTACAAGGAAATAGAACCTGTGACACGTACAATAAAGAAAAAACGATTATCGTCTCTAGGACATATCTTAAGAACACCTGAAAATGGAATAAGCAGAAAGATAATAGAAAAAATGTAGAGTAGTAAAAGCAAAATTAGGAGAATCACTGAGCTCAAGGAAGATATGAGAGACTTGCACCATGGATAAAATTTCAGAAGAAGATCTAAAAGAAAAACAGACACACTCAATGTATTAAAAGACAAATAAACAAGACTACAGCTAAAACAGAATAAGCAGAGGACAGGAAGAGTGGTAACGGATGAAGAAAGACAACTGCGCTCAGAAAGGATGGAGAAGTACTGGGCTGAGAAAAAGAAGAAAGACAGAGACCGCAACTGACTAAAGTGGCCCTATGTAGGCCGTAAAATTAAAATAAAATTTATATACAGTTAGTATATATTATTATGCCACATTTTATAATTAGTGTACCAACCGGATGAGCGTGACGGTCAAAACAAACTTTTCTGAGCCAGGGACATGCGAGCCTTTTCGCCTGTCCAAATTACTTGACACCAGTGTCAAGATTAAGTCGACATTAGTATACCATAGTGTACAAATGCACAATTAGTACATCAATCTTAACCCCTCGAATAACACGACAAGATAATAAGCTCGTTTTGTTTGATTCTTAACAACAAATAAGCTTTCTCCAAACTATATCCAGTTCCTTAGAACCGCAACTCATTAAAGCATTTCAGTTAGTTCTCAAGGAGGTAAGTGGACACTATTTCCTTATTGTCATTAAATTGTCATCCGTTAAATATTTCCCTACCAGACGCCCTTGTCTCTCTCAGTATCAATGTCGTGCTCTACCATAGCCACATCCAACAACAACAGCTGTTCTTGTGCTTATATTCATCAGCTGGTGCTTGATAAAGGGTTCCATGCAATACTGCTGGTTTTAGTTTGTAAATTCACAAATGCATAGGGATCAAAGTTGTATTAGTTGTTTATAAAAAGTGAAAACTAAACATTCAGGGACATTTGCAGAAATGTTATGGACACTCCAGATGCCTAAACATAAAGAAATTACAACTTTAAAGAATAAAGTTGTGCCTAACAAGTTAACAACAAACGATAAGTTTGGCTTGGAAGTGGCTTGAGTTTAAATAACCTTATTATAATGATAAACCCATGATCGAACTCAAGTCCCAGAAGCCTTATTTCCTCTGTGTTTTTTACTTGGCAAAGGCTGCATTTTAACGTAATATTGTGTAACAGAAAAATAAACATTTCTTCTTGTTATCTTTTTATTTTCTCAATCACTCAAGAATAAAACCAAAGGTAGGGGTTTACTCAATTTTCTAAATGGAATTTGACAAATTGCAAAGAGCAGTTTAATTTTTATAGATAAAACATCAAATTCTATGGTATCATCTTCCTCATTACTTAAGTCTTAATCATCGAAACCTTGTCATTTTCTTGCTTCATTAATAGGTTCTCCAAATTGGAAGCATAAATTAGCTTAAATTAAAATCTATACCATGTCAACATCAGGTATTTTAAAACGCTCAAGGAATCCTAGTAGAGAAAAATTTTGAATTCTAATATTACACAGAATACAACGTTTCAAAATACAATTTCATGGATAAAAATGCAATTGTGCCAATTTGAAAATTATTTTATTTCACAAACATTCAGTTGGCTACTGCAATACCCCCGGCGATATTGTTCTCGATGCCGCACTCGTTGCTTCCTCTCTTGATCTTGAAAAGCCCCTCATCACCCCAGTCGGTGTTCCAGTTGTTGGCTATAAGCCAGTATGGTGTGCCATCCTCCTCTCCCCAACCTAGCAGCTTGACAGCGTGGCCACCCAGTAAGCTACCGGTGGTGTGCTGGTACACTCCTGTCAGAAAACGATCATTCGTTTAGCAAATGTAGCTTTCTCTTAAGTCTTTCGACGGATTTTCAAGCTTGCCTAATCGAGAATCGATTGTGTTCGGTTCAATAATTGACGAAGAAACCAACCTTTTTTTTCAAAGTACACTTTGTTCTATGTGTTACCCGTAATAGCCTAGACAGCAGAGAAAGTAGAGTATTTGAGCTATAGTATTGGATATTGTAATTTATGTTAAGAAAAAAACAAAAGCCAATGTACAAGTATTGTCTTATGTTTATTTTAAATATATCTTTTAATAGAATATGTATATAGTGTCCATATCGATATAGTACACAGATAGGTTAAAGCTGATTTATTAGTTATACAACTGCACAGTCAGGTATTGTGAACAGTGAGTTAAGCTACATACTAGATATGATACCTAATGTGATATATACCACCCAATTAAAAAAGTAAGTATATGTTTCATTTAAAATAGGCTATAGACAAAAAATAATTTTTTTTAGTGTAGCAGTTTTAAATGTCTAAATGTTTCGGGTATGTTTATGACTTCCAATGAAATATTTCAAATGACCTAACTAGGAAATACTTTCACCAACAACCACCAACTTTAACACCTGAGGTTCGTTGCTAAATATTTTAAAACTGGAATTTGCATGCGCAAAGTAACTCAGATTGGCCAGATCGCTGATCAGTAATTCTTATACGTAAGTGTCTTGGTAGTAATTAAGAGACATGAGCAGATCAAACATCGCTACAATAAGAAAGCTGCCATGACTCAAGGAAAATGGAAACTATTTTCAGTGCTTACAACCAACGTTAAATCGCAAAAAGCCTTACGGTACAGTTATTTTGAATACAATCAACAGTTTTAACATTGAGGTAGAAGCTTTAACTTAGTAATCATTCTCTAGTCAAAAAAACCAATACTTGTAATTTGTAAGTACATTTAACGTAACACGAAAAAAATTGAGTTCTTCCAATTGTTCAGAGAATTCAGAAATCTGCGGAATATTCAAAAAAGAAATAATCTTCATAGGGCATTTCTAAATTTTCTGATCGGGGATTTAAACTACTATAAACTAAATTACAACAAATAATATTTGGCATCCTATACGTTACTCCTATGAGTACCATATCGTTTGGTTATACTCAAGTTGTGGTATTCTTTTTGGCAGTTTATTTTCTGGCGTTGACGCGAGCGAACTCTAATTTATGTTCAAAGGGCAAAGTCGATCTCTCACCTGTCTTGTAACTGACAAAGTCTTCGTACACTGAGAAAGCTGCTTCCAAAGGTCCGTTGGTCTGAAGTTCGAGTTGGATGTCAGCTTCTTTACTCAGTGAGAATGTTGAGTTCACTGAAGTATACAACATATTTCAAATGTAATTAGAGAACTTTTATATTATTTTAAACAATAAAAACCATTTAAAATCACAACCCAGCTTTAAACTGAATATAGCAAAGTTATTAGTTTCATCCTGTTTTCTAGTTGTTTTGCTGTGCAATTGTATTATTGATTATATGAAAATAAATTATATTTTTTGGATCAAAACATTTTATTATTTATTAATCCTAAGTAACTATTTGAGGAAAGATCTTGACAAGTATATATTAACAACTTATTAATTACAGCGTTAACAAAGTTTGGGGTTCTTCAAGGTTATATATTTCCGTTGTTCTTTTTCCGTTGTACATTAAGGTCCGCCTCAGTTGGGCGGCGACGTTTCAATGTACAATTGTTGAGTAGGTTCCAACACGTGTAGGGGCATTTTAAATTTACAAAATGGAGTTGATTAGCACTAATTATTGATAGTTTCCATATTGAACAAATTATAAATAAGTTTTCAAATATATCATTAATAAACATGATATATTTGACTCTTAACGAACTATCGATGCCCTCACGCTAAAACGCAGATGTTGCATATTTAATATAATCTTCTTAATGACCGAAGACGCCTTAATGGATTGATGGCCTGCAAACGGTTGTTGCTGCACGCTTAAAGTTCACGGCAAAAAACTACGCATTACCCGAAATATGGCTGCGTTGGTGGCTCTATGAGCAATTTGTCGGCGTTATCCTGAATTATGAATTCTGGTGTAGCAGATCACTGAATGCGAGAGAGTTGGGTCACCTTTGCGCAGATCTCGTTGGAACTGGATGTTGTAGTCGGGGTTGGTGCACTGTTTGTAGCACTTGGGTGTGGTTGCGTTGGAGTATGCACTGCATTCAGGCCTGGAACCGGTGCTGTGGTGCTCACATGCAGGCAACGAGTAAGGTTGGCAGCCCTGAAGACATATTATAAAGCGTACATCTAGTAGCTTACGTAGATCAGATAAAAGTACTGGGTCCCTTAAATCACTTCTTATGAATAACCACTTGAAAACAGTATTTGACATTTTTAGTAATGGTACAGGCACTTTGACTTATTTGTTGTAATCTCTACACGACAAAGCTGAAGGTTAAGCAACTGATATAATCTGGTGGATGTTGTACCAGTTGGAACTTCAACTCCATTTTGAACCAATTCGTCTGACAGCAAACGCGGCAAAACTAGACATGTAAAATTGAGAACACAGTATTTCGCAGTGTACTCAACCAATTCTCAAACTTTAATTCGGATTTTTCAAAACCAAATCTGAACTTTGTCATGTCACTTCCAACGGGCATCCTGACCAGGGTCATCTTTTGTCGACTGCATGTTTTAAATTAGTTGGTTGTAAACGAAGGAGAATGTGCGAAAACTGCATCCAAAAGTTTAAACCTTTCAAATAAAATAAAAAATTCGAGTTTTTCTTTTAGAAAACCACGTTTTGTTTCTTCTAAACAATTCCATGTGATTACTTAAAAGTTGTTTCGAATAAAGTCAACAAAACTTTGAAAAAAATGTTTATATACTAAATAAAATGTATCTGCGTTTTTCTAAGGACTTTTTGAACCACCCTCGTACCATAAGTGTAGCGAATGGCCAAAACTTCCGAGGGTAAAAGCCGAACCGATAGCGAAAGGACGTGTTTTACATTTAAGATCTTGCCACGAGCGTAGCATAGTCCACAAAACCGCAATGTTCTTTAGTGAGGGAAATAAAGTAAGTGCACGTCGTTACGTAACGATCTTGCCATGAGCTAAGCCGTGCTTAAAGTTCCGATAGAGGCCAAATTCCGCAAGCGTAATCTTGAGAATCCCTACCCGCCCGGTTGCGTTAACGTGAGCGGAGCGAACGATTCATTCTTTGAGAGCCCCTTTTCCTAGGACGTCTTGAATCTAAATAAGATTTAGATTCAAACGATTGAAGATCGAAACGAACCAGCTTTATTTTAAGCTTGCGTGGAAAACAAAATTGTTTCTTATATTTGAAAAGCACTACGCTGAAGCCGTTATAATCGAATCTAGAGGTGAAAAGAAAAAGCACCAGACGGATAGCCTAGCTATGAAGCCGGCCAGAACTTATGGGTTTTTATTGGTAGAACGAGTTTCCATAATACGAATCTCTACTTACCTCATTTGACCCATATTCTCCTCCAGTGACAAGACCTTGAGTCTGGAAGTAGGACCAGGCGAGGTTAGGAACACCTCCGTTGCATCCTTCGCCACAGAAGCGACAACAAGACACCAGCTGGTTAGCAGACAAGGGTGTGTTGAAACTGCCCTTAGAGGCGATACAGAGACGGTCGGAAAACGCTGCTGCAGCGGCCACGGCCTGCAAACGTTTTTATGAATTAAATACAAATCAATCAAACTTCTGTGTAGTTTTTTTCGTTATATATTAATTACTTTGATAATAAACTAGTTTATATTTATAAATATGTGTATTAAATGAGGTCCAAATATAAATATAATATATGAGGTCCTGTGAGTGTAACCCTTTATTTTTAGACTCACACATTTTGGTCAATTCGAACTTGCTTGTAGCGTACAATACAAGGAGAAAATACCAAGAAGGAAAACATATATCACATATAAATCTGCCTTAACTCACCCAACAGGAGCCACATGGTCCTTGGTCCCTGACTTGTTGGATGACCGTGCACTTCTTCCACTTCATCCTGGCGTCGAACTTCTTTGGCAAGTCCTTGGCATCAATGTTGGAGGCGGGCTTGTATTCGGGCAAGCTACTGGGCCCAGAGCTAGGCAGGACCCCTAGCAAGTGTTTGATGTAGTTCTTCTTGATAGACGGGTCGAAGTTCCTGCCAGCCTGAACAAAATACAAATAAGATCAGAGGTTTCAGTGTACATTAGAAGTAATTAATGTTAATTTAATTGTTTTATTGTGCACGGAATTGCGTGTATTAAAAGATATTTTAATACATCTGGAAGGGTTTCCAAGCTCACACACCTAATATTCCATGCCACCTTCACTATGCAAACGTTGTTCACGCACTTCTACTGATAATAATTTTTCTCTTTCGCGGTTCTCTCTCAGACATATGCTATGAATTTCTCGCGTTATCAAATGCCTCGGAGGCCATTATAGATGGAGTTATTATAAATAAGCTTCATACAACAAAGTATATGACGTATGAAGCTATTTCTATTCAACAGGGATATAAAATCTCAAATAGCTACGATAAAAATCCAAATACGTTTTTGTATGGTTAACCAAACATTACGATACTTGAATGTAGGGAATTCTGCGGTACAAATACTCATTGTATGTATATTTTATTTGCTTCAATCACTTACTGTCCAAGTTGTCTTGGCGTTGTTGACAGCCTGTATGACGTCATCTCTCTCCAGCTGCTCCTCCAGGTTCAGCTCAGCCACTGTCACAGCCACCAGGCACAGGAATGCTGCACTGTATCTCAACCACATGTTTACCTGTCACAGTGAGAAAACAGGCTATACTAGAGGCACAGCACCAAGGCGATTTGAGTTAGGAGAATCAGAAAATTAAGAAAAAAGCTGTTTTGTGGTGAAGTACCGAGATCAAAGACCGTAGTAAGTGACTTTGCAGTGTAAATTAAAGGACAAGGAAAATAGCAGTAATTTGTAATTGTGTGGTGGAATACTGAAACCGAGGAAAAGGTAAACCTATTGTAATTATGTAAAATACTCCAAAGCTGAAGGCCGAAAGATAATACAGTGATTTACTCTTATTTTTAGTAAAGCTCTAAAGCCAAAGACCTATAAGGATAAACGTTGCTTCATATCTATATGGTGAAATACTTAAAGCGGACACCGAACGAAAAATAGTGATAGCTGGCTGAACCTCTGAGGCCAGTGGCTGAAGAAAAGAACAATAACTTGCAACGGTGTGATGGAAAGTTGAGTCGAGAAAAGTGGTTATGATACGTTAATAATATGTAGTTCCGAGGCCAAAGGCCGGAAGAAAATCTACGACATGCAAACTACATTGGCCGAGGGCCTGGGTGAAAGCGTTTCCCACTACCTTTAAACGACAAAATATTTAGCTAAGTTATTTTCTGAAACTAATCTTGGGTAATATATTTACCCAACTCCATTGATCTAATCATAATCGTAAATTTTCAAACACTCGAACTTAGCACAGCTTTGCTAAGCGGTCGTGGAAAGGGTTTCGTATCGCTGGTTCGCCCAGTATATCGATACAAGGGAGGGATACGGGACAAAAATGGGTTATATTAAATGCAATAAAAAATTCATAATTATTTGAACCACAACCTTTTGAAAATGCCGGACCACTTGACCAGGACTTTGACTACATGCTCGCTTTAGGTCATGAGCTTTAGTCGTACTTCAATCTTGACTCAACAAGGAATGTATCTATAAATGAGCTGCAAGATAATGTAATGTTGGAACTTTGAATATTAACTCATCAAAAGTACCTGAGATGTTTATATTTTTTCAGAACAAAGTAAGTTTATGTAGTTATTATAAAAAATTAGGTCTCAACATTAAGAACTTGTCTATAACGATATTATTATAATATATGTTTATAGCACTTTACTTACATTTTGAACACACTATTTTTCAAAACCTTAATCTAAATTAAGTTTGAAGAAAGTAAAGTATAAGAATCTCTCTTGCATTATTAAGAGAGAAAATACAAGAGATGATACCACTTACCCTTTGTGGCTACGACTAATTCAGTATTACTAATTATTAATTTACTGAAATACTTTGAATAGTAGTTTATCAATTGATTGATTTGATTTATTGACTTTGATCCCACTCTAGTTGACATTAAATAATAGACTGTATCAATTCAATAGATTTTATCTTTTGATTTTCCCTCTTTAGGATTAAGGAAATGTCCATCATGTATGATTTGAAAATGTCACATGTAAAATGACTTACTCAAAGCAATACGATGACGTGCTTACTTACGAGTATCCACTGATTGTCGTACCTCTTTGTTTAAACAAGTATATTTTATAGTTCTTTGTTTGATGTTTGTTGTTGATGATGGTAGAATATCTGAGGTTGAAATATTGTCACAAACGTTTTCCATATTTATTTAGTCGACAAGAACACAATGTTTCAGCACTTGAAATCTGGTCCCGTATTTAGGGGAAAAGTATCCTTAAACATAACACAAAACATTAAGAAAATACCTTGCCTAAAAGTAATCAGCGGAAACTAACCAGTCATCCACCACGAAAAAACATGAGTTTTCAGTCAGTATAGGCAACTGTCACTAGCTATAGGTGTGTTAGATTTCCTAATTTTATTTCGATTACTTAAAGGTTTTGTTCATGCTGTTTTGCTTTCTACACCCGTTGATACATAATCAAGAATTAAGAACCTGTTGTTATAAGTTTAAGAAAAACAAACTGAAAAAATGAGGAATCAAACACGAGTGACAGCCCACTGACTGAAAACTCAAGCTATTAATTTTTGGTTGCGGGTGAACGGTTAGTTTGCATTGATTAGTTTAAGCCTAGCTCATTGCATAATGTTTTGTATTACGTTTTAGATTATTTTTCACCTGAAGACGGGATAATATTCCAGATAAAGAAACGTCTTGTTAAAATCCCCAGAAGGCTTAATAAATATTAAATGACATAAGATTAAGCGTGAAACTCTCTAAACTGATACTCGTATAAACACAACTAAAAGCTACTTTTTTTGCTAGTCAATTACCGAAATTCCCCTAAGGAATATGTCCGCAAGAGGTCAGAAGACAAAGTTTAACGAGAGAATAGATTTAAAGGATCAAGTTTTACTGTATGACCGTATAACGAAGTACAGGTTTTTTTAAACCCAACCCAATATTTTAACCATAGTTAGTGAGTCATTCTTTACGAGCAATATTATGTTTCCTAGTTAGTATGACTAGTTTGTTCACTTCAATATACAGGGTGTCACAAAAATGTGTAGCGTACTATGCAGAACGGGATTCTACATAAAAAATGCATTGAAAAGTAAGTCGAAAATTCCAAATAACAATTTTTTGATTTTGGCTAAATTTAGACGTAATCCATCATTTTATAAATTTTGAAAATAGTGAATTATTAAAAACCCTTTGAGATATTTTGTGAAACTTAGTATGAACCTTTCTAATAACATTTGCCTATAGTATTTTTTATCTAACTTATCAAAATGGCGACCATAATGTTTTGACTTTGAAATCTTCAAATGGCCGCCATTTTGAAATTCGATGAGTTAGATCAAAATATTTTTGGCAACTGTTTTTAGGATTACAGTTAAGTTTTTACTAAGTTTCACAAACATATCTCAAAGGGGTTTCAAATTTTCCATATTTTCAAAAATGTACAAAACGGCGGATTACGGCTAAACTAAGCTGAAATCAAACAAACGCTGTGTATGTAGAATCTGATTCTGCATAACGCGCCACACATTTTTGTGACACCCTGAATATTAACTGGTCTGTGTTGTTACTGTAATATTGGGGTTTTGATATCCTAGTTTAATATAACTGTTGAACAAACGCAATCATGGGGTTTAACACAGATCAGAGTGTTTATTGTTGAAGAATACTTGAGAACAAGACTATTTTCTTTGTCTCAAGAGGTGTTTGAGGACATAAATTCAGGTGTGAGTATTTACTTCAAAATTCTTAACGTCTTTTTAGGGGCATTTTCCAAACTAATCCTAATATTTTCCAAAATTTCTTTATTCAGTACAGTCTTTAGTCTGTTATGCTTTCTGTTCCCTACAAAACTTCATTATTTGTTAAATTATTAACAAATCTGTGCTAGATTCGTTTCGAATACTCCTGCAAGTCTGACCTCAAACGCCTCGTAACCATCCACGTTCCATCGTAAGATCCACGCTAAAAATTATGATTGCGTTCTTTTCACAATAACATTAAATTAGGAAATCAAAATCACAATAATATTGGTACATACAGTGCAGTTAATAGATATTGAAGCAAACAAACTAGTAATACACACTTATGAACTTTCCTAACTTTTCCTTTTTGACGATTGCGATACAAAATATTTTATTATTATGAACCTATAAGGCTTTTAAAAACGACTTAGTATAGTTTGACTTAGTATAGTAAAAGTGGCCAAACAAAAACTTCACAGTTTTTATAATGACGTCATTGTGAACAGTTAAATTTTAAATTAGTTTGGCAAAGTTCTGAACTAATGAAGTCCTTTAATGCCATAAGACTTAAGCTGTCGTTAAATATTTTTTCATTCTCTCTATGGTCATCAACAAACCAAAAAGTAGCTTTTAGTTTCTTGTACCAGGGTAGCAAATATAATGTTTGACGCTTTTACAGGCATTTTTACATCCGGTAATATTCAACTTCGTGGTTCTAAACTACGAGTATAATAGGAAAACACATTTGTTTGTTAATTAAAAAACTTATCATTTTATAAAACATACAATTGAACGGAGGTGTAAAAAATGCAACAGATACAGTAGAGAAGAGAGGTTTATATCTGAACAAAGCGAGGATATTTATCGTTTCCATGGCAACATATCAACAACAGCTGTTCATAAACAAACCACAAGTGAGGAGATAGAGTTGTGCATTTAGATGACACCGACACACATTTATCTTGTGATGTTGAACATGTTTTATAGCAGATTCACATAAACTTTCCAACAGTGTTGTGTTGCAGTTTTCACACTGTCATTCAGTACAAGGTTAAAGCGTAGGTAAGGAAGACGCACCCAAGCTTACCACTGGACAATCTTTATTCAAATGTTGAAAAGAAATAAGAACATAGAAGTTTCTTGACGGATTCAGTTCAAGTATAGTTTACATTTATATGGCACTGAAGTTGGTTTAAAAGCTTTCGTTAAACAAAAAATGATGATTTGTAGAGGTTTTACAGTACGTTTTTTGTAACGTCTTGATTCAACCAAATTTTTTCAAAGCTGTGTGTATAGCAAATATAAATTTGATGACTGAGAAACAAAACATAATTGTATTTGGACTAAATATTTGTTTCTAGTCTATTACAACAAATTTGTCTTGGAAAAAAGTATTAACATAAAACCATTAGAGTTTTCAACTAGAATACAAGCCTCTAATAATTTAAACTAATCTTAATATACTGCTAATAAGTTCTATATAACATAATTCCGAGCTTTTCCAGTGCTAAGCGGATGATCTAATTGTCCCCATACAACAAACAGTGTTAGAGATTAAATATTTCTTTAGTTCTATGTTGAATGATTTTGTCTCTAAAAGTAAAAGGTAAAAGTGTTTTTGTCCCAAACCTTCACAACCACAGATTTAAACTTGATTTCGAGGAAATGGTTTATGAAACCAAGATTACTTAGAGCAAAGGACTAAGACAACTCCATCTAAGTGACCTAAAAAGCTAATGCCAAAGATTGAGGAGTATCACATTATAGAAATACATTTTATTTCGATGTAACAAGTAATTAACTGAGTGAGTTAATTTTGCCATTTATGGGACTGTAATATAAGTCTGAATATGAAGTGAATTTTTATTTGTTATTTATTTTCAATTCAAACAAGTAAGCTTAACATAATTGTAGTACGTGTTTATCAAAATAAGTTTATTTATCTATTTCCCAAGGGATTACACCGTTTAAAATGTTCATTGACAAAATTACATGATGACAAGATACAACTAAAGGATGAGTCCTATTATGCTTGTTCAGAACACTTTAGTATAATTAAAAATTAGGAGGGAAAAATATAATAAGTTAAATAAATACTAATACTAGGACGATAATGCTTCGAAGATATAAATGATAGTTACGAGAAATAAATAAAATAAGTCAGGTCCAGGTTCAAGAAACCAACTAATTGACTTATTTAAAAAAAATCGAACAGAACACTTGTTGTTTATTCTAGTACAAGTACAGTTACACGAGTAGAAATTACCTTAAAACAAAATTAAATTTGAAAGGACTCGGCTATTCTTTGACACAACTATATTGCATATTTCAATACTTACAATCGTAGGTAAACATTCATTCAAAGTTTAACTATTCCAGTCAGATCCCATGTGGTTAAAGTATCGATAACAAACTAAAAGCAACTGACTAGGTTTAAGATGAAGTTCGAGCACATTGTGATTTTGCCACAAAAAGCACAAAGACATTCTTTATATGCGCTTTTAAGAAAACCTTTAACAAAACGTTGTTTTCAAACTGTACGGTTTAAACAAAGTAATCGTTAAGTTTATTTATGTTAATTATAATTTCTTTAATATCTAAATGTTTAGTAAAATACATGTATCGTTAAAATGTAACTTTTAAAACTGTTGCACCAGCCAAGTACTGAACAACTGGGTTTTATACGATAAACCTCTAACCAATGCTACTCTAAAGCAGTGATTTATAATCCTTCTCAAGAAGGCAAGAAATCTTGGCGGTTGAAGTGTGGAAAGAAGTGAAAATTTATGGCTTAGTTAGAGCATTTCCATGTATCTCCTTATCTGCAGACGTGAAGATTCTTGCGCCATCTTGGTGCACTTGACTTGCAGTATTTATATCTTGGCTACAATAAGTGTATACAGGGCGTACCAACCCCTTGTTGCATACCTTATAAAAAAGGCACGTAAATCAAGTAAATTTTACGGTTAGTGCTCAAAGTACCAACAAGACGTAAAATATAGACGACTAGCTAATGTTTTGAAGTGAACTTAGCTTGTTTTCAAGAATAGATTCTATTAAGTTTAATTTTAGTGTCTATTTCTTTTAATGAGATTAAGGCATTTTGTGTTTAAATTGGCATATCATTGAATTATTTATCTTCATATTTCTTACAGAATTAGTTTACGGGAAACCTGTACTGAAACAAAAATCTAAAGAATCTAATTTTGTTTCTGTTACAAATGACAGCGACAAAAATGATATCCCGGCTTAAATTAGGAAATTCAACAGAGAAGAACACACTTTACAGTTGTTTATATACTGAGTAAATTATAAAAGGTAATAAAAGTGAGCTTTTGTTTGGAAACTAAAACTACTCGTACGTTTTAAACGTATAAGGAAAAAAGTTCTGGTTACTCCAGTTTAACATTGACATTCACAGAATCACTCAGTTGTACATCATAGTGGATTAATATGATCACAAAGTTGAGCGATGTGAGGAGGGATTTCCGACTGATTTCCCGAGGGATTTTGCGATAATTACCCTCCCTTCCCTCACAGTCATCATGTGGCAAAAACTGTCAGGAGGGGATCAA